>CAIGQV010018106.1:5232902-5265690 GCA_903798115.1 Danio jaintianensis | reverse complement strand
ACACACACACACACACACACACACACACACACACACACACACACACATATAGATAATGTTCTTGGCTTTCAATATATGGAGGGTTATATATATATATATATATATATAGATATGTGTGTGTGTGTATACAAAAAATGGCAAAATATATATTTATCACATGCACTTGTGCACTGAAGTCATAATACACAACTCGTTCAAATTACGTTTCCATGTTTGGATTTTGGCTTTACGAAGACGTCGTCGTTAGTATGCATACACGACTATGAATACGTACAATAAAAGCTTTTCATTACTAAACATTTGCACAAAAACATCCGCCGTGTGAATGCATTACAGGAAAAGACGACGTGAAAGGGATGAACACGTGATGCGTGATGACGCCAGAGGTCTAAAATACGACGCGGATTGCTATCTGTTAGCTTGCTACGTTGTTTCCCTCCATCAACACTGAGCAGAGACGGAAAGTTAGTAACACCGGATTCACGTTTGCCACAAATACCGAGCGAAGAATTCTTTTACAGGACGTTCGATCAAGTAATCGCCGAAAAATAAACGGTAAGGCTAATTTTATCTGTTTGTTGGATAAATTGCGTTTCAAACGCGATTGTTAGCAAGTTAGCATTTTTGTAGCGAGCCATGTGAATTTGAAAGCATAAACTTGGCGTGTGTCATTTTCACGTCTTTGTGGTGGATAAAAAAAAAAGGAGTTGCCTTTGAAAGATTTTACATGCTGAATTGATCGAAAGCAGCTCGTTGAAGCTTTACATTGTTATTTGAGTGTAAAACTTTTATGTAAGCGCATGACGGCCACCTTTCGTTTTGCGCTTCTAGCTGCACTTGTTCGTGTTGACTGGTTCTCTCAGGTTTAATCCGGCACAACCCAAAATATTTATGTAGTGAAGCAGTGGCATTCAGATAGATATTCACCATAAAGCCAGTAAAAATTGAGTAACATTCTCATAGGCCGTAAGTCCAGTGGCACATAACATTTCTGGCGCCCTCACGTTGCTAATAGACATCAAATCATAAACATGAACCATAACATGAAACATGACAAGTTATTTTTATCTGAAACTTGGCCTAATATGTAACTGACATATGATAAATATGTTTCTGCATTTGAGCTTTCACATTTCCCTCTTTCTCATGAAAGCTAATTTTATTCAGTATGGAAATGTAAATTATGCAAATTGAAGGATTGCTTATTTGTTTTACTTTGTATCATATTGGATACGTCGGGCTGTTATGTCTATTGTTGTGTTGTTATAGTGAGAATATTGACTTGTTTTATTCCACATATAGAAATCAGATATTTTCAAAGGACCAAACTGTATAAAAAAAATGCATTTACTGCTATTTATAGCTTAAAAGTAAAACTGTTTGTTGCTTGTAATGTAGATCAGTAAAATCTTTATAACAAACTGCTTTCATAAAAGAGGATAAAAATATCAGTTAGCACCTTAATGATCCTTATTAAATAATGTATTAAGGTGTTATTTAAATGCTTAGTTTTATGATTAAAGCTTTTGTAGTTTTCATATTGAGGCATAAAACAGAACACATGCTGTCCAATGACGATAAAGAGCCTGATGGGTTACTGGATATATTTGAACGTTTCTTTAAAAAAAAAAAGGTTAATTATCAAGTATATTCACTAGTACTAACACTTTTTATATCGTAGGTTTTGACAATATAGACCAAATTTAGCATGGCAGTAAGCAAAGCATCTAATAATAGCCCTTTAGGTATATTGAGTAGATTGATGGTTTGTGAATCACGCTGTGCCTAAAAGTTCTGAAAGTGCTCTTCTTCTGTGCAGACATATGCAGGCTCTATAGCAGTGCAAGATGTTCAACAAATCTTTTGGTGCTCCCTTTGGGGGAGGGACAGGAGGATTTGGGACGTCATCATCATTTGGGCAACAGAGTAAGTTAATATTGATCTCGTCCCAGTGGTGTGTTATGCATTGAGACATTTAGAGAATAAAAGTATGAATTTTGTTATCTCTGTGATCAGATCCTGGGTTTGGTGCAACACCAGGGGGCTTTGGATCTTCAGCATTTGGGACAACAAACAACACAGGAGGACTGTTCGGGAACACCCAGAACAAGCCTGGTATGCAGTGCTTTTTTGTAGCAGTAGATGTATGCAGACTCATTAAATGCTGATGGAATTTTTCGCGTGTGTGTTTAAAATATCAACATATTGTCATTGAAGAGCACATATTTATAATTTAGATTCAAGATATTTTACTATAATATTATTATTATTATTATTATTATTTATTTATTGATATTATTATAAAATTATTTATTCATTTGCTCAGTTTGCATGCAAAGGCAACCTGCAGAAATGCATTGGCATGTCATTGAACCAGTTTTTTTTTTTACGTGTTATAGAGCCAGCTTGAGAAAGCAACAATAGTTTACTGTGCATAAAAATGTTAAAACTCATTTCACAGTTTACTTTTCTTGATCCAAAATTAAATTACAAACAGTTCTCATCTACACTCCCTATATGTTGTAATACTGCCAAAAATGTTGACCAAGCAGTGTTTTTTATTAAATAAAGTCAGAGAGACGAAGAGAGGCTTGGACCCCGAAATATCCTACATTGTTGTCACAATACAAGAATTTCTAACTTAACTTGAAAATATTTGATACCATTTTCAATACTGTGAGGAAGCCCCCCGTCCCCCACAAAATTAATAGTATCCAATTTTTATTTTAGATTAAAGATAAACAAGGCTAGAATATGAGGGTTAGGTTTATTTTTTACATCAGCCAAACATCTTGTGGTAGTGTGCTTCTTTGTGAAACTTTTGTGATTGTAACATTCAAAATGCAATAAAGTGCCTTCAAACACAAGTAAAATGAAACGTAATACTAGGCCTATTTCAGCAACCCTTAAGTCCAAAAAGCAGTAAATAACTAGTAAGAAATCTAGTAAAATCAGTGCAATCTTATATAATCATCTTATTTTCTGAACCGAAACCGAAAGTTACATCATCAGTGTGGCAATATTTTGGCCTTCAACCGAATGAAAAGCCAATTTAAATGAGCCAATATTCAAAATTTGTAGCAGAACGGTCTTTGTGACATGCGGTGTGTCAACTGTTGAGAGAGCAGGTATCGATACTAACCAAAAGCAAGATTGTATCATTTTAAATGTTCCAGTATCGATACTGACACTAATTCCTTAGGGAAAAGACTCATTGCAACAACAGACGCAGACAGATGACAACACTTGCGATAATGCTGTAGACTTTAAAACACTATTAATGACAGAAAACCTTTTAATCGGATATTCTGATTCTTATAAGTAATTTTACTCCTGCCATTAGTTCTTATTTTCAGCACTCTGCGCTGAGGCATTATAGACCGCTAGTTCTTTGATGTTGTGTGTTGGCATCTGTTCAAGATAATTTTTGCCAACTGAACATGCTGAATTGGCACTTGTTTTGTTTAGAATTACTGAGAAATGATGTGCTGTATGCTGAGGATTGTCTATGTTATTGTCATGTGAATTGGGCTTTACTTCTTGCAATTCAACTTGAGTGGAGAGGTGTTGACTGTATTGGAACAAAATGAATGTTTGCTGTAGAGTGAATCATCTCAGAAGTGAGTTTGTGGATGATGAGAAAATCAAAAAGGTGACTCACTGAAAAGGCTAAGAATTAGTGATTCAAGGATGGTTTTCATCTCTTGTATATAAAATTCTTTTTGAACACCATATAAGATCAAAGTGGTCCCAAAAAAAACAAAACAAAACAAAAACTTATTTTTTTTCTTGAAATATTTGTTTTTGTCTTGAAGGTGGTCTCTTTGGCTCAAGCACATTCAGTCAGCCTGTTACGTCCTCCGCCAGTAGCGGCTTTGGGTTTGGTGCCACCAGCGGCACATCAAACAGCCTTTTCGGAAGCACCAACACTGGAGGTGGAGGACTGTTTTCTCAGCAGAATAATGCGTTTGGTGCCAACAAACCAGCCGCTTTTGGCAGTAAGTTACCTGCAGCATGTCAATGCTGATATAAAAAGTTTGAATTGTTGTGGGAAAAGGGTCTTGGATGCATTGGACCTGATTAACTGTTTGAATTGCCTTTCAGCTTTTGGAACCAGCACCAGTAGTGGTGGATTGTTCGGAACAACCAACACTGCATCCAACCCTTTTGGAGGAACATCAGGATCTTTGTTTGGGTCGTCAAGTTTCACCGCTGCACCTCCTGGCACAACCATTAAATTCAATGTTCGTCTAGAGCTGATTTGTTTTTGTTTGTCTGTTTTCTTGATACACTTAATAGACTTCTTGTTTTTTATACTTCGAATTTAATCTCTTTTTTTGTTTTGTTACAGCCCCCTACAGGGAGTGACACAATGGTAAAAGGAGGTGTGACAACCAGCATCAACACCAAACACCAGTGCATCACTGCCATGAAGGAATATGAAAACAAATCCCTAGAGGTAAGATAATTTTCATATATACGACCATTTATTGATTTAGTACAGTGTACTGCTTGGTCAGATGCTTCAATACATTTGTAAACATGACTATTGTTTAGATTTTGAAGCAATGACAAACTATCTTGTTGTCTTTCCCTGATTTAAGGAATTGAGGTTTGAGGATTACCAAGCAGGAAGGAAAGGTCCGTCCAACCTCCCTATGGCAGCTGGCACAGGTGGCCTCTTCGGAGCGGCAGCCCCAGCTACTCCAAGTACTGGCACTGGACTTTTTGGCTCCTCTGCTCCAAACACTGGCTTCAACTTTGGCCAAAACAAAACCACATTTGGCACCAGTAAGTGGTTGTACCTTTTAGAATAGCTTGTTTTGATTTATTTATTTATTCTTTGTCTTATTTAAGTGTTAACTTTTTCCACTGCAGGCACAGGGGCCTTTGGTACAACTACAGGAAGTTTGTTTGCCCAGCCACAGCAGCAGCAGCAGCAGCAGCAACAACAGCAAGGTTCCAGTCTCTTCAAACCATTTGGCTCAGCCACCACCACCCAAAACAATAGTTTCTCCTTCGGCAACACCAGCAGCATGGTAAGTTCCAGTTGGTGTATTATAGCACTATTCACACTACCAGTGACAAGCAGTGACAAAGCATCAAGCAACCATTCGTTTCAGTGGAGAGTTAGCAACTTCTGGCAACATCGACCATTGGCCAGTGGATGTGGGCGTGTCAAGTGACACGACAAAATTGAGAATTCTTCAATTTTATGTAAATAAATTGTGACTGTAGTGAGTGACAGCCAATACGAGCATCAGTAGAGCTCACATGATCTTCTCTAAGCACTAGCTGGTTGTATTGTTCATGCTGTAGAGCTACACCACTAGACCAGCATTTTATTTATATAATTAGCTGCAGGGATGGCACATTTGTTTTGTTCATCTTTTAATTAGTTTTATACATTTCATTTATATCTAGTGTTTTCCCTTCACAATGTTTATTTTTCAGTGACAAGAAAACTCATTCACTGTCGTTTGAATATCATTCGTAAACATTATTTAACAAGATGCGAATGCCCACTAGTGACTTCAGTCGCCACCCAGGTGCGAAGGGCAGCTACAAAGTTACTGATAGTGTAAACAGTGCTTAAATGTCTATCGTAACTATATAACATCAGATTAATTATGTGTTTGATTTATTTTTATTTTTTAATCATTTTGTAGCAGGGGCTGTTTGCCAACACGGCTGCCTCTCAGGCTGGAGGACTGTTTGGAAACACTAACACAAGTACTGCCACAGGCTTTGGCACTGGAATTTTCGGTCAGACTAACACTGGCTTTGGGAATGTAGGCACACAGGTATTTTCTCGAGAGGCAGCAATTATTTATCTTTTTGTTTTTTGTGTGCGGATTTTCCAATGTCGTAGTTCATGTTCTAATATAAATAAGAAATATGTGTTGAAATATACATGCATTGTTTTTCTGAGTGGTTGTGTTTCATATTTATTTCACAGAATCTTTTTGGTAATAAGCCTGCAGGATTTGGCACCACCACCACTAGCGCACCCTCTTTCGGCACAGGCCCTGGTCTTTTTGCAAATAAGCCTACGCTCACTCTTGGGACTAACACAAACACCTCAACCTTTGGTGAGTATTAACAACAAAGTATGTGTGATGTCAACACTGGACAAATCAATTGTTTCATCACAGCATTGGTGATAAAAATGGTCGACTTCTTTTCACCACAGCGTACCTATTATTTGGTCTAGAAATTCCAATACTTGTTTTTAAAACTACAAATGTTGGTGTCTTTTTAAGGATTCGGTGCTACTGGTGCTGGTGGCGGTCTTTTTGGGAACAAAACTGCTGCAACAGCTCTTGGAACAGGATTGGGTACTGGATTTGGTGCAGGTAAGTTTTAGGATGTAGATTGTTTTTATCATTTTTGTTACTGCTAGAGTTAAAACATGCCTTCAAATTATTTATCTGTACTTTCAGGTGTAGGGACTGGCCAAACATCATTGTTTGGGAACAACCAGAACAAGCTGGGCTCCACATTGGGCTCAGTGGGCACTTTTGGTGCAGGAGGCTTCAACACCGGTGCCAGCACTCTGAATTTTGGCGCTCCTCAACAACCTGTTGGTGAGTGCAAATACTTCAGAAATGAATTAATTGCCAGAGCTGACTTAAATCATGTTTATAAGTTAAGTACTTCATGTGTGGATGATTGCTTTGTAAAGTAAATAATCAGTATACTGTCTTTCGTTCACAGCTCTGACTGACCCCAGTGCAGGGGCTGCTCAGCAGGCTGTGCTCCAGCAGCAGATCAGTGCGCTGGCCTACTCACCTTTTGGAGACTCGCCCCTCTTCAGAAACCCACTGTCAGATCCCAAAAAAAAGGAAGAGGTTTGATTTCTTTTTTACTTCATATAACCTGTCTTCATTAGGCCTGCATGATTTTGTGAGGGGAAAAACGTTTAGGACTTACAATTGTTTATGTATGTGTATATATGTATGGTTACAAAATAATTACAGGATGCTAAAATAAAAAGCAGTGCAATATTTCATGGTAATATAAAAAGAGTATTTTGTCCAAAAAAGTACAACAATACTTATGCTTTTATATTAATGGAAAACTGCACGGAGCGCCAAAAGTCTTTTTAGTTGTTAAGCTCTTCCTATTACAAGTTTAGGAAGAAGTTGCATTCCAACCCCAAGACATCAATGCTGTGCTTTTTGATTTATTTGAATTGTGTAGCCCAAGTTTAAGGTTTGATTTTAAATTAGTGTGAGGCAAAAAAAAAAAAAAAAGAACCTTTTCTTTTCCCCCTCTTAGCGTCTGAAGCCGACAAATCCAGCTGCCCAGAAGGCCTTGACTACCCCAACTCAATACAAACTCACACCTCGTCCTGCCACCCGTGTGCGTCCCAAAGCGCTCTCCTCCTCTGGCTCTTCCAAATCTCAGCTCTTTGATGGGCTTGATGATGATGAACTCTCTCTTAACAATGGGGCATTCATGCCTAGGTAAGATCCTGACTTAAGAAAAGATTATGGAATTGTTATCACATAACAAAATATTATTTAACTTTAATTATATTTGTTAAACTGCTTGTTTAGTTTCTACTTTGTAGATTTTGTAGTACTGTAGTTTGTTTTGCCATGACTATAGCATTCAATGTTGACATGGATATAAATAAATGTTATCTAAATAAGAACCTGACCTTATAACTCCATCTACTACATGTGCAATAACTAAAGTGTTTCTGTCTGCATATTATATTTCAGGAAGAGCATAAAGAAGCTTGTGTTGAAGAATCTGAACAACAGCAGTCTGTATAACAACTCATTAAACCGAGAGGCTGATGATTTGGCCTCTCCTTCAGAGTACCCACAGAATGGACTCAGGTTAGCGCTCACCCATTCTTAACCACTTCATAAAGATGAAACTGCCTCTTAATACATTTTTTTTCCTTTCTCTCACTTCAGTCTGAGTTTGGATGAAGGCGAGCCCAGAGAAGCAAATATGGAGAGAAGAGGGGAGGACGATCTGGAGGTCTCAAAGTTCTACACCAACCCAATCACCAAACCCATACCTCATGCCCAGCTGAGCCCCTTGCTTCAGGACACCATCTCTGAGTTTAACCTGCGGGGATCTGGCAGTCATCGCAATGGGCTGGAGGCCAGCAGTGAAGACATCTCTCTAGCAGAGGACTCCATTCAGGAGGAGAGAGATGAGGAGCTGGAGGCTCAGAAACCTCCTCACCCAGCTGGTACGATCAAATTTTTTTGTTTTGATTTATTTACCGAAGCTTTTATCACAATATACGGTATTATGATATTATTGACCTAAGCTGCAAAAAGGTTACTTTAACAGGTATAATAACCATAGAATACTTGGTTTATTGCTTTATTGTATATACAGGGTAGGGTTGTGCCGATAGACGATAGTGTCGTGTATTGACGATAGGCAAAGATATCGCCGAGAATTGAGACCTATGATGATATTTAGCTTGTTTCGCATTAATGTAGGCCTATTACATGTCTTAATTACATTATTGAATAAAATGAATAGTATTATTATTTTTAATCATTATCATTAATAATAAATTAACTACAAATAATTTGACAGCTTCCGCTGTTCACATGAACATCACTTGACTGACATTTTCAGACTGCAGCACCACGCATCTTTAGCATGAATTGAAAATAAGACTAGCCTACTCAAAGGAAAAAATACAAAAAAAATTTTAATTGCAAGGCGATTATAGACATGTATTTGCAATTTCACATAAATCAGTATGCAAAAAATAAATTCTTTCCATTGCTCTCTTGCGCTGAAACCAGCTCAAATGTTCTCTCATAAAATGTGTTGTGGTAATATACAATCGCTGGTCATTTGAGACTCCTTTATAACAGCACTCCCGCAAGATTCTCTCTTGCTTTCACAACAAAAGTTATTTATCTTTCATTTATATGCATTATTAATAGCCTATTTAAGTTTTAAGATGCCTATAGCCTTTTTTTCAGTGCATGCGTTGACTGCTTCTTCAAATACACGTAATATGTGTCTTATTTTCATCTTAAATTCGATAGAATGATAAACACAAACATGCGCATTTTTCAGAAAATAGCCTATTTATTTAATGTAAAAAAAATAGGTTAGGCTTATATTTATTTATATAGGCTATTAAAATATATTTTATTTATTTAAACTAGCCTATATTAAATTATATTACAACCAGCATTTTACCATTCGTTTTGGCTTTAACGAATTATTGAACAGCTTATTAATAACTTATCATGAGCTCAGTGAAAATGAGCTCAGTGAAAAGTTTTGTATGTAGGCCTACAGTCAAAAAATTTGTATTAGAGCCATGGCTGCGGCGAGTCGGCAATAGCCTATGCCTAAAATGAAACAATTTCTCTTATCAGAAAACAGTAAACACATATCACAAGTGCAACATTGTGTTAGATTTTAGCAAATACAAATGTGATAGTTTGATGACGACTTTTGTGATGATGATCAGACCTGAAGCCGCGCTCAACTGAATAAAAACATGGAGAAACGCCTTCACCGAATAGAAACGTGCGGGCGGCGAGTCCTCGGTCTACAATGCATCCTTGTTGCTTTTGTGCATAGATAAATGTAATTTCATTTGCTTTCATCCATTTATATTATATCCATTTTACGGCAGTCCCGCGGATAACGGCATGGACCGGAAGTCACCATCAAATCCTGTCCCGTGCTGCATTCAGTCTTGTTTGAAATAATTTCGGTCTCAGCATCTATTTAGCTGTAAGAGCGCGGTGATTTGCATTGGTTTGAATTATTTTCCAAGATAAAACATAATGCAAATGGAGTAGATTATTAAATAAGTATTAAAAAATCACCCAAAAGGATTTTAAATATGTATAGAAATGGTTAATTAAATGAGCAAATAAGTAAACATAACACTGCTGCGCCCCAATGCAATAGTATCGTGTATCGGCGATCTCACAGGGGGACGATATGGTGATCTGAAAATTTTTTTAATTTTGAGTTTTGCTTAAAATACTGCATTGCACACAACATTATGGGTGACATATCAGAGGTCAAAAGAAGACAAATTGTTGGTTTGCATATGTGATCAAGGCAGCAAGTCCTTGATGTATCAAGAGCCATGGTATTTAGGGTAATGTCAGCAAACCACCAAGAAGGACGACCCACATCCAACAGGACTAAACTGTGGATGCAAGAGGAGGCTGTCTGAAATAATGCTGGGGGAAATAATAATAATAATCGCCCAACTAAAGGATTATGAAAATAATCATTAGTTGCAGCCCAAGTTTTAAACTATTTTATTGCAAAAGGATGACAAACTGGTAACACTTGACAATTAAGTGTCATTAACAAATGTTAATGTCAACAATGATTTTATGATGACGATAATAATATCATAAAATCAACAATGATAATATTATTGTTAAAGTTGATCAAAAGCAACAGAACTGTATTAGTTATTAACTCTTTAATTTGACAATTATGACTTTTGTTTTTAATGTTATTAGGCAATAACTAAGAAATTAATATCAGCTAAGATTAATAAATGTTTTTTAGTTTTTATCAGGACTATGTAACCTTATTGTACAGCCAACAAAAAAAGGCCTATAAATAGTCACAGGATTTTCAGTGTTGTACGCTAGATTAACATGAAAATGTTCATGTTTGAAAATAAATAGACTATTACGTCTTCATCTTTTGGTTCTGTGATTTTAAAAACCACTGAAATACAACAGTCTAAATATTCCTAAAAGGCTCTAAACATTTAAATAATTGTTCACTGCATTTATTTTGCATGTTCATTATCACATTATATTGAATTATTGAATATCGTCATATGTCTGCTTTCAGGTATAGTTCTTAGCCGTGTTGGCTACTACACCATCCCTTCAATGGAAGAGCTGGGAAAGATGCTGAATGAGAATGGGGAGTGTATTGTTGAGAACTTCACCATTGGCAGAAAAGGTAAAACTATTGCATGAACAATAGAATGAATGATGTTTCAAGTGGCCCAGCAGTGGAGCATGATGTAATAATGTGTCTTGGTTTTTACAGGCTATGGGTCAGTTTTCTTCCCTGGTGAAATTAATCTTAACAACATGATTCTGGATGAAATTGTACACTTCAGACGCAAGGAGATAATAGTGTACCCTGATGACAAAGACAAGCCCTCCGTTGGAGAGGGACTAAACCGGTATTCTAAATGCTCTTGATTTTCACTCACCGTTATGATTTAAAAAATGTGACCCTCAACCACATAACTGAACTATCCCTGTAAGATTTGGATCCCTAGTTTTTGAAATAATACCTGTCCTTAATTGTGCTTCTCCTTATTCTCTTTATTAACATCACATTGTTTCTTAAAATTTGCAGACGTGCTGAGGTGACTCTAGATGGAGTGTGGCCCAATGACAAGACAACATGCTGTCAGATCAAGAGTCCAGATAGGTTGACTGAGATGAACTATGAGGGTCGGCTTGAAGCAGCTTCGCGCAAACAGGGGGCCCGCTTCTTGGAGTACCGGCCAGAAACCGGCTCTTGGGTCTTTGAGGTATGAACACATTCTGTTAAAGATCTGTCGAAGCACTTTTAGATTAGCTTAGCATAAATCATTGAATCAGATTAGACCATTAGCATCTTGCTCAAAGTTTTGATAATTTTCCTATTTAAAGCTTTTCCCAAAAAAAAAAAGTGTTCTTTTTTTAAATCCCTCAGTCTCTTTCGATGTTTTATTGTCTGACTGATTTTATATTGTGCTCTTCTCAAGTATTGTTTGAATGTAACCTAAAATCTCCTCTACAGGTGGCCCACTTCTCAAAGTATGGCTTGCAGGAATCTGATGAAGAGGAGGAAATTCCTCCAGCCAAGCTTGACCTGAAGAAGCTGAAGACAGCGGTTCCTCCAGGGCTTGCACAGCTTCCACTAACCCAGCAGCAGGTGGCGCCACAGGCTCAGGTAGACTGAGGAGCACTGGATCTGACACACATTGGTTTCCAGGGGCTATTCCAGTTCACTCATACCTGCTGTGCTTTCCCACAGTGCAGATCAACACTAGCAGCGGGGGAAGAGCAAAGATTTAGTTGTTCAAATGCTTCTCAGCTGTGATGCCAAGAGATTGGGAGTTACTGAAATGCTGTGCACACATTTTAAATATTAAGAGTTTACAAAGAAAGGGGAGCTGCCTTTTATCTAATATTTATAGTTTAAACAGCTTGTTCTTTGCAGTTGAAATTGGCAGGTGCTTTGATTTTTTTAAAGACTAGGTCTTTAACTTGCAATGGAATATTGTTTTAACTTTTTCTCTTAGAAAAATACATCTTTGTTTAGAAAGAATGATAAAAGGGTCTTTCTCAATGTGTTTTTAATGAAATACTTTGAATGGAATGCAGACAAGCATTGTTTCTTTATATTAGCCAAATTATGAAGTATATTTGTATGTTTATATAGGGATTTGCTTGACCAGATGTGTTCTAGTTTCATTTTTAACGGGTGATTTTGAGAGATCCTACAAATATGAGCTTCAGAATGTTTTATTAAGAAGTATGGTAGTGGAAAATTGTATGAATGACTGTGTATTTCTTTGACAAATAAAAGTATAATAAAGCTGAAATGTTTGTGTCAGGACGTTTTATGGGTACATAATGCTTCCATAGCAGTGTTTTTGATGATTTACTACTGTTTGAAAGTAGTCCTCATGTCTGATAGAAGTGGAAATAGCATCAGTTTTAAGATGATTCAGCACTGTACTGTGCACTCAGATCAAGAACAAACAACTGACTTGATCTCTTTGTGTGCATGTATAGAGCGCTGCAGTTCTTGAGCTGCTCAGCCGTGTGTCGGAGTTGGACAGTGACATGGCTGACATTACACAAGAGCACCCGGCCGAGAGTATTTTGGGTGATGAGGATGGAGAAAGAACTTTCGAGGAGAACAAGCTGAGATCTGAGGCTCCTGCCGAGCACGAGCCTGTGTCTGCATCCAGCCAGATGGCTTCCTCTATGGGCATCAACCCTCATACTTTACAGGTAGTGTTTGTGTGTGTAATTCTGTGATTCCAAAAAAAAAAAAAGTCACATTTCTGTCATTAATGAAATGTTGATTTGTGTTTCATACAGATTATGAAGGCGTCTCTGTTTGCAGACGATGATGAGTGTGACATGTTTCAAGAGCATGTTTCTTCAAAGCTCATTCAAGATGTGGCTTCAACCAAACTTTTGCTTTCTGGAGCTGGTCGGCCATCAAGTATGACAGTCTGCTTCAGCTTACGCATTATTTTGGTTAGAAGTTTGGAACAAACAAGTAACAAAAACGTGTGAAATATTACAGCTTAAAACCAACTGTTTTCTATTGCTTTGTGTATTTTTTTTCAGAGTCATAATGTTTCAGAAAATGTTGTTGCTGTAGGATTCTACCAGTATCAAATTTTGTACCGATCAGTTGAAGCTTTTATCAAGATATATGGTATTATCAGGATATTGACCTTAAGCTGCAAAAAATATCACATTAATGGGTATAACAACCCAAAATACTTGGTGTATTGCTTTATTGTATGTACATGTTAAGAGTGCGTAAATGTTTTATAATGATAAAGTCTTAACAGGTAGCACTTTAGAGTAAAGTCTTATTCGTAAACATTAGTTAATGCATTAAAAGTAGTAGTGGAATAAAAACAAATAAATTAACTTTAAGATAAAGTAAAATTAATTGCCTGAACTGAATTAACCACATTAGCATGTGAATATATTAATGTTTGAAAATAAATGGCCTATTCAGTCTTTAAGCATTTGGTGCTGTGATGAACAACCACTGCAAATACAACAATCTATCTAAGTATTCTTCAGTGGCATTCTAAATCCATAAACAAATATTTGTTCAATAATATCAATATAGTGCATGCCCATACCCATTATCTCGATATATTGAATGTCTAATTTGCTGAGTTGGTGCTTAATCATCATTATTATTATTATTATTATTATTATTATTATTGGCACTCTGTTATCAGTTATGGTTATTTTTATTAATGTTGAAAAGATGTGCAGCTTAATATTTATGTGGAAATCCTTTCTTTTTGGCTGAACAGTAAATTGAAAAGAGTGGCATTTATTTGAAATCTTTTTCAGGCCTTGTCACTATTGATCAATTTAATGCATCCATGCTATAAACACTTTCACACACAAAGAAACCTTAACCCACAATATTAAATGGTAATGTATCACTGTTTCCCACAAGATTAACTTTCAACTGATAAAAAGAAACGTCTTGAAATGGCTAATCTGCATATTTGAATAATTTCTGAAGTACCATGTGACACTGAATATTGAAGTAGTGCTACTGGCAACACAAATGTATTACTTGTTAATATCTGTCTGTCTGTCTGTCTGTCTGAAATTATGTTTTTTCCATTATAGTTGGAGCCCTCTTGCAAACCAAATTCACCTCAGGAGGAGGCCTCTTTTCCCAGTTGCCAGAGACTCCATTTGGTGGAATAACTCAGAAGCTGAACAAGTCATTGGTATCAGAAGCCCCATGGCCATCATTGGGTCCATCCTTTCTGCTGCCGGCCCCTCCTCCAGAACCTACTCTTCGCACTGTAGGGGCCCGCAGGCTTGGGGGTCCCGTTCCTCTGCAGGGCTCTATAACTCTAGGCAAAGGTCGTCTGCTTATGGATGCGGCTCTGTTCAGAGGCCGATCTTTCAGAGTGGGCTGGGGCCCCAACTGGACACTTGTGCACAGTGGAGATCAACTCAGTGTCACAGACAGAGTGAAGGAGCTGGCAGCAGAGAGCCTGGGCTTTGGATTTTTACCCAAACCAACCAAGACCAAACCGTAAGTTTATCTGCTTTATAAACCTAATTTCAACCTGATTTATCCATTGTTTATATTCTTGTTTTTGATAGAGTAGTTTACAAACTAGTACAAATGTAATTAAAGGTCCCATGAAATTAAAATAGTTTTATTTTTTTTTTATTTATTTTTTTTAAATGTTAGTATCAGTATTGTTTTTAGGATATGTATAAGCTAGTGCACACCACAACAGTGACAATTCGCATTTGGAATATATAAAATTGATATAAACGCGTAAAGCTTGTAGTTTGTCACTTCCGTCTAAATGGATCAACAGTTTTATTCACATCACCTCATACTTCAGTTTCTCATCAAATCAGGACCAATCAAATGCTCTCTAGTATCTGACATGCCCCGCCCCCTTCAAGGTGCAGCTCATTTGATGCGCTTGAGCTTAACCACTTTCACTGGCAGAGCAGTCATAAATCAAAAAACACCATTGGCTGTTTTTCAAAAAGGGGAGGAGCTACACTCTCACCCTCTCTTTGTTTCGGTTGACATTGTCAAACATTGAATAAAAATGCACATTTCAAAGCACTACACAGGACCTTTAATGCATCGTTTCAATATTTAAACAACATTTAGAAATATTGTTTTACAAAATTGTAACTTTTTTTTTTCTTGATGTATTCAAATTATCAACTTGTATGGTAAAGTTCTTATAAACTATTCACTTGCAGTGTTTTGCATTAATGGTTTATTTCACCAAAAATGAAAATTACCTCATCTACTCTCCCTCGTGTGTTTTTTTTATTTTTCACCATTTATGAGTTTCTTTTTTCTGTTGAACACAAAAAGATATTTTAAAGAATGCTGGTTGCTGGGACCCATTGACTTCCATAGCAGGACAAACCAATGCTATGGAGGTCAATGGGTGCCAGCTACCAGCATTTTCCAAAGTGTCTTCTTTTGTGTTCAACAGAAGAACAAAACTCAGATAGCTTTTGAACAAGTTAAGGGTGAGTAAATGAGGACAGAATTTTAATTTTTGGGTGAACTATCCCTTTAAACATGGCAGAAGTAATTCTCTCATTTTTGTATCATACCAGGATCACTGAAAGTCCGTTTAAAGTGCGTGTGGAGCAGGTGGTCGGCCTGGAGCCCAAGCAGTCGTCAGAGAGCCTTTCTCTGTATCTTAGGCCACTGGAGATCGGTCTGAAGCACAGCACAATCAACACAGAGGAGCCCTGTCCCTTCATCCAGCCAGCAGGAGGAGTGGAAGCTCTGCATGGCTACGCAGAGTGGATTGTGGAGGTCAACAAAGGTATTGGAGGAAGTGATGGTATGCAATTTATTTATTTATTTTTTTTTACTGCTTTTCTCAGTAGGACTGATGAATCTTAAGAAAATTATTTTGTGTGTGTTGCCATTTAAAACTTTAGGAGCAAGAGTTTGTTTTGAGAGAGAGGATGCTTAAATTGTCAAATAAACTGTGTGTAGTATTTCTACTTTTTTTGTGTTATTATTAATTTTATTGTTGTCTTGATTAATAATGTTATTAGTGTCATTGTTGTTATTGATATTATAATAATTTCTGTGTGTTATGTATGTATGTGTATGCCCGTGTGTGTAGATTAATAGTTTAAATTCTTGCTTCTTATTTGACTATTTCCACTTCCCACGTCAGCTGGCCTGGCGCATTGGAAGCAAGTTTGGACTTTGTGTGCTGCTCTGTGGGGTCGACTGGTTGACCGTGACCTGGACACCGAGCAATATTCAGACTACCAGCAGCAGCTTGAGAGGCGGAGGAGCTTCTCACACTGGCTGTCCGATTGTGCAGCCAACTGCATTGAGGAGGAGGTGGGCCGAGCCCTTCAGCGCAGCCATGCAGAGGCCGTATTCAGTTACCTCACTGGCCACTGCATCAGCAAGGCCTGCAAACTGTCCCAGAAGAGTGGTGAGAGTGCACATTTTATTTGTTTTCTGTAATGTCTAGTTGTGATGTGTACAACAGCATTAGTGTTTCTGATAAAGGCTGTTTGTGTTTCTGTGTGTATAGGGGACCATCGGCTTTCTCTGATGCTGTCTCAGGCTGTGGGCTCTCAGTTTTGTCGTGATCTATTGGCTCTGCAGCTCACAGACTGGAACAGGATGCAGACGGACTCCTTCATAGAGGAGGAGAGGCTACGAATATTTGCTTTGCTTGCAGGCAAACCAGTAAGTACATAAAATACCAGATAATCTAGATTTTAAATTTAAACTGTTTAATGAGTATTTTGTATTTTATATGTGTATATATATATATATATATATATATTTTTTTTTAATAAAGGTGTGGCAGTCTACAGACTGTTGTATAAATGTGTGCTCAGAGTTGGACTGGAAACGGTGTATTGCTGTTCATCTGTGGTACATGCTGCCTCCCACTGCCTCTGTAGCTGATGCTCTCACCAAATACGAATCAGCGTTTCAGGTGCGTTTCTATTTTGGAAGATTTCGACATTTTATTTATTCCTGTGATTGCAATTAAGGCCGCAATGACTGCATCAATTAAATCACCAATGTAAATGAAAATGCATCCATGTCACATGTTTACTCTCATTTTGAATAATGGCAGCTGCTGCTTCTGGAAAATGTGTCAGAACCAAAAAATAAAAAAATACTTTAGACAGTCATCACATAAAATGATGCTTTGTTCACTTTGTAACACAGAGAGCATCTTAAAGGACAACATCTTGGGACTTTTTGACCCCGTGGTTGGTGTCACAGGCATAATAACAAATTGATTATAGGGCTGCACAATATAACGGAAAAATTATTGATAACAAGATAATGGTTAATGCAATATTCATATCAAATTTGAGATCACTAGCTGTGAACTGAGAGAGAATTGATAGCAGATGTGCAACACAGTGATGCTGTTTGATTAGAATAGCGATATAAATATATAATGAGCACAAACACTAATGTTCATGATTAAACTATATTATTTACTCATTGTTAATAGAGCGTAGGTTCTGGCTGGGGCAAAATGAGTCCATTGCATGTATGAATAAGATTATCACTAATGAGGAAGATCATGCCTTTTATTTAATTATCCTTAATGAAATTTATTTTCAATTTCAAAAAACTTAGACAGAGTACTTTACTGCCCCCTACAAAGAGAATTAAATGAAAATAAAACTTTGACTGACGATTTACATTAAAAGTGTGTGAAATCAGTTCAAGGGCACATCCTTCAAGGGCCGCACATCCACACTTTGCTCTGTGGCTCATCAACAACCTGCCTATTCTGTCTATGACCTGTTATGCACATGCTGCATGCACAGACTCGTGAATGAAATGCATGAAGCAGAAACAGAAAGCACACTGTTCATCCTTGCAACACCTCTAAGTAATGGAAAAACATCCCCAAGTAATTAGATACGCAAGTAATGAAAAGCCTCCGATAATAACTTTACAAGATTTTGTTGGTTTCAGTATTCTATTGAAATTAATTAGTCAGAAGTTAAAAATAATAGCTTTGAGATGGAAAGATTATGCATTTGTAACTTACTAATCGAAAACAAAAATAATAAAAAATAATTAGTTTCTTTCAGTCACTGAAATTAAATGCTTTTAGAATAGGCTAAAAGAATAAAAATTGATAAAATTGGATGATTGTTTTTGAAAAAATTGGTTTACTTGCAATAGAATTATGTACCATTACAACATGTCAGAGCAGATTAAACAGACCACAGCTTCGTTTCAGAACTTTCTCGAGAGATTCTTCTGATTTTGATCAGATGTGTAATTAATCATGAAAAAAAATAGTAAATTCCTAAATGCTATATTAACTCAACTTGTGTTTTTCAGGGTTCAGAGGAAGTGAAAAGGTACGCTGGCCCTCCTTTACCTCCCTATATAGATGAACTTGAGTTGTTGGGTTTGGATGAAGACATGGATGAGATTGAATCCAAAAAGCCACTCTACGACATCTGCTTCCACCTGCTCAAACTTTACAGTGACAGGTTTGTAATTGTTGATTTCTGGTTTTGTTGACAATATGTTTGCATCTACATGGGCTGACTTTGATCTTGTTCTTTTTGACCCTGTTCCCATCAGGCACTACAGCCTACAACAGCTGCTTGATCCCAGCACAGTGACTGCTGATCACCTGGACTATCGGCTGAGCTGGCACCTCTGGAACGTGCTGCAGGCTCTTAACTACAACCACCTGGCCACCTCATGCCAGGGCCTGCTGCATGCCAGCTATGCTGCCCAGCTGGAGAGTGCAGGATTATGGGAGATGGCCATCTTTGTGTTGCTGCACATCACAGACTCTGGGTAAGTGTGTTCTCTTCAAAGTACTCAGATAGTTGGGTTTTATAGCATGGTGTGACTTTAAATGTGGTGGTTCATATTTTTGTGACTTTTGGGTTTGCAGACGTAGAGAGAGTGCAGTAAGGGAAATGCTCAGCTTACATTGCTCCCTCGTGGAGACAGACGAGTCAATGGAGAAAGAGCAGTTTCTTACTGAAAAGCTGCTGATCCCCATCCAGTGGATCCATCAAGCCAAGGCCATCCGTGCCTGCAGAGAGGGAGACAAACATCGTGAAGCCTTGCACCTTTACAAGGCCGGCCACTGGAATCACTGCCATCGACTGGTCATCCAGCACCTCGCCTCAGGTTTGAATAAGCTAAAAACACACATACTTTTAATATCTCTTTAATATATGGCAATAGCATATTTATTTTATTATTAAATGGTCACAATGCAGTTGTTTTTGTATCACATTGAATTCTGTTTGTATACAGTTTGTATTCAGTAAGGTATAATCCTCAAAGTTGCTAGCAATCTCAAAACATTCACATGCAAAAGGCGTAAAAACTTGATTCAGTTCTTGTGTTCTGCTCTGTGCATGTGTCTTAAAGGGCTGTTCATGCAACATTTTCAGCCAAAATTGGGAAACGTAATATACATTATGCTTGTATGTTTTACAACAGTGTTGTTTTTGGGACTAAAAACAGAAAAAAAGCTTTCATAGCGGATGTTTTTGAAAGCACTGTCATTATTGAATCCATGTTTTTTTTAGGGGATGTGTTTAACGTGGAATGTTTTGAAATTGTTTAAAACGATCCTGTAGACTTGAATTTTGAAAAAAAACTTGGCTGCATTGTTGTCTCGTTATTGTAGCCTTAGAGTGCACAAATGATTAAATGAGTCCACTTTAGCATTGCACCAACAATTACACACACAATTACATCTCAGTAAACCCATAAATAATTTGTGTAGCTTTTTTTTTTTTTTTTTTTTTTTTTTTTTTTTTTGCTGTATTGCACACTAAAGGTAAAAAAACATGAAAATGCACTGTATTACTTCAATGATTTGTCATATATATTTTTTATGGTGAATATATGAAAGAAATCTGACTCAGCAACAGTCTGCATTGTATAAAGCCTAAAACTGAGTTATGTAACCAGTTTCTATATTAATTTTTAAAGTTTGACTTGTGTATACACTTTAAAAGGCATTTGATGTTGAGTTTGTGTCCAAGCTGTAACTTGGAAGTATCTTAGTTTTTCTGTATAGATCCATCTTTAAAAGTTTCAAAGTGTGTCATGGATAAAAGCTTGCCTAATCTTTTGTTTTTTTTGCCCCCCTCAGATTGCATCATTAATGATAATCATAAGTACCTCCTGGAATTCCTAGAGGGTTTGGCAGTGCCAGAGCGCAGTGTTCAGATTCAGAGTTGGGACACTTCGGGAAGGGTCTACCTTGATTACATTCATGTTATCCAGATGCTGCAGGACATTCAACAGGTGGCCTGTTGCACTGAAAATATTCATCTTAACTGGAATGAATGTTTAAAAATAAAGTCCTAACATTGCGTTTTGCTTTTCGCTAGATGGAAACCTCAGGTTATGAGCTGGAGCGACTGCACACAGAGGTGACGTCTCTCTGCAGTAGAATAGAGCTCCTCCCCTGCTCCAAAGCTAAAGACAGACTTGCCCAAGCAGGTATGAAAATATATAACTGCACTTTGAAAGTTTAAGTAATAACTGATGGCACGCCATTTTATTTTTGAAATATGATGCACACATTTTCACTTTCACTTCATTGTTGTCACATCATTGAACTGACTTGAGATCGATCACAATGTTTTTTTTTTTTTTTTTTTTTTTTTTCTAAAAAATATTAAACCTGGTTTCAGGGTATTTGAAAATTAAACATTGATCATCTGTGTAAACTACAAAATTGTGATTTATCAGAAAAGGTGACAACACGTACATGTGTATTATGCATTATAGGCATGTGTAAGTACTCGACAACCAATACAACAGTGGCGGACTACAAGACTAATTGCAGATGTTTCTTTACAAGTTGGCACCTACTGGCCTGGAATGCCTAAATAAAGTGGTTGTAGTTATTTTGGGGATTATGTAGGGGAGCGTTTTGACAGTTTTGCTGTCTATGTCTAAAGTGTCAGTTTTTAATACTTTTATAGTACTTTATAAACAGAATATCTGCTCAGAATATTGTTTACACCTTAACAGTTTATTAGTCAGAATTAGAATTAATTAGATCTGGAAAATTATCTTTTGCCTGTTTAATATTATGAAAGAAAGAATTTAAAAACATAGCAAAATAAAAATATAAATTTTCTAGGGAAATGTTATATCATAAGAAATATTGTTATCGCAATACTCAACAATATCGCTTATCTTTCCGGTATCATGCAGCCCTAATGTGTATTAAATACTACTTCGTCTGAAAGCCCATGCTGGAGCTTTAGTAGAACCGGCTTTACTGACAAAATGCACATGAAAATCACCATGTCCTGTTGTAGGCTGTAGGGACCTTTGAAATAACTGAAATAATGGACCTGTGATGTGGTCAAAACCTGACAAATTCTTCCACCTTCTTTTAAAGGTTGTCAACCAATCAGAAACGAGCACAGAACAACCCCTCTAGTATAAAAAGTAAAGTGTTACACGGAAGTTAACTTATACTAATTTCATAAATTAATGACACTAGTAATTAAGTTTCTCAATGCTTAAAATCTTTGTGTTAAGAATATGAATCCACACAATTTTGATCCAGTTTTTGACCAAGTGTCTCTTTTGCCTTCCACTTCCAGAGATGGCCAAACGTGTGGCTAACATCCTCCGGGTGGTCCTGAGTCTCCAGCAGGGCGGTGAAGGCACCCCAGACCCGCGACACATCCCTCTTTGTCAGCTTGCTCCACACATTGGACGTCTGCCCATGCCGGAGGACTATACTTTGGAAGAGCTCCGCAGCCTTACTCATTCATACCTGCAAGAGTATGTTGTCAGTCACTGAATAGCAAAATATGAGTTTCTCAATCAGTTGCGCAGAAGTAACACGAGTCTTGAGTTGGTCGACCTTGCGCACTCCTATTATATATGGCTGTTTCAGGCCGTGGTTGAACTTTTGAGGCATATTTAGGCACAAAACTTGTGAATAAAGCATTCCCTTGTGTGTTGTTTTTTTTTCTCTCCAAATTCTGTTTTGTAGTCATAGACATGATTTGTATGAGTGTCTTTAATAATTAAAGTATCTTTTTGAATACAACTGTTCGTTTAGTCTACCTGAGGACATTGAGAACTTTACATTTTGTCTGTTGCATTACAAAGTTAAATTGTGAAGTATCAATTCGGTCTATTCAGAGCTCAAATGCATATTTGTGGAACTATTGTACTGTGGCCACAAAACATTTCATATAGACATAACAAATGGGAATGTGTTCTTTTGACCAGTCTTTTCACTCATAGTTTTTTAAAATCTTAGCGTGACCGTGTGTATATCTTTTGTAAGTACAGTATTTTTATTGTTCCCATAGACTGCCTTAGTCTATAAGTTGCAAGCGCGCTTCTGTGGGTGTAAATGATAAAGATTACTCAACCTGGCTTAAGAAGGTTTGGTCTTTTTTTTTTTTTTTGAGGAGATTAAGCATTTGTTATTTAAAATGACCAAAAATATATGGCAACATTAAAATATAAACATGTGGGCATATCTCTATTTTTGTAGGGTTTTCTGGAAAACCTTATTGCAAAAGGTTTGCCTAGTGTGAAACTAAATAAATTCAGTGCTATTGGTCAAAGATATTGACAGAAATATATTTTGAGGTTTCTAAAGTGTTAAATATGAGACTGGCAATTCTTATAAAACTTTAATTAAAGTCAACCTGACAGCTCTTCTGACTAGGATTGGGTTTCGCTGATGTAATTACATTACAGCATTGTGCGAACCCTTCATCCTCTCAGGTTTTTTTTTTTGTTTTTTTTTTTGTAAGTGCTACAAATGCTTTGGCCATTAGTAACGTGCTTGTTTCCTGTAATGTTTATTTTCTGTAAACATTAAACTTGGTTTATGACAGATTGTGCTTCAGATAATTAAGGTTTTGCTCAATGAATGGATGCGTGTTTGTGGCTGTCTGATTATTGCTGTGCATGAATGTGCTCAATTCTTTTATAAACCATGAATAAAGTACTTTAATTTCTAAGATGTTCCAGAGTATATATCTTTGTCTTTTGTTAAATGCTTTGAATTATAATTTAGTTTTTTGCTAATTTAATTATTGCATTTTGGACAAAGCCCTTCTTTTAAATATCTGTCTTGTAAACATCTGAATTTTTCTTATTGTTTAAATTGTCTAATTCAAATTTTGAATAAAAAAAATTGAAAAGAAAAGGGAACTGATATACTGCTAAACCATTAAATGGTTCAAATTAAAAGGAATAGCCTACTTTTGTCTGACCAAAATATCAGGTAGAAAACAATCCTAAAATAATACATTTAATAGCAAGAGATGGTACAATACACTCTTGAAATTTTAAGCTCTTTTAATTTTATGTTTTATTTTTTATGTTTATAGCCACATGGAGGTGTGACAATTGTTGAAGTGTCAATTTATGAATTTTATAGTATTTGGTGTGTACTACTTTAAACGAGCTCTTATTTAGATAACACAAGTTCACACTCACCATTGTAATATTTCATATTTTACGTCCTGTCAGCACTCTTGTCTGCAGTACTACATGCTTACTATATACCACTTACGTTTACCACAGGACAGGACTTTGCCTTGAGCTGTAGTTTGAGTATCTGTTCTCTCTGTATTACAGTTACTCGTCTACGTCATGATCACTACTGTAAACTAGCACACTTCTCTCTCCTCGTGAGTTACGCATGGATGTTACACCGCCCGGTAACAGGACGACACTAAACTATGGGAATACCTGAGAAATTCTGCATCTGCATTCAAGTGAGCATAGAAGAGATTTTATTCCTCATTGGCGAAACAAAATGAATCCACGTGTCATTTTGGCTTCATTCTACTTGATTGCCACCGTTGGTTTTATTCCAGGTAAGAACGAGCGCATCTTAAATATTATTATTATTATTATTATTATTCTTTTGTGTGTGTCATTTGTCGATTATATAAGTTTAAACAACATAACTTGGCGTTAGACAATAATTTACACTTAAATGCATAGACTATATGCGTTTTTTTTGCGATATTTTATACCAGAGTTTAATTTGCTGTTGATAAAATATGAAATATGATGTTTTTATTCAATTACCACTTATGCAAATAAACTATGGTAAAGACAAAAGATGCTGAATTAAAATCTTATTTAAAGCAAACCACAACATTTTCCCTTCAAAAGATTCACACAACTTTTGTATTATAAATATTCCCATCGGAAAATCCTATTCTGGTTCTTTTTGTCTAAAAGTGGACCTTCTTTTGCATTTTTCCCCCCACATTTTATATTTGATTAAGACGTTTAAATACAACATTTTGGTGACATTTTATGAAATATTTTGTGCTGGATTGGCTTGTCTACTGTGCAAGCTTTTTGCAGTACAAGTCAAGTTGCTTACTAAGATCATGTGCAATTTTTTATTTTATTTTTTTTATGGGGGCTTCCCGTAGAGGTAGACATATAGCGATATTCAATAATGCAATATGTTGTGATAATCAATATGCACAATATTGATAATTATTTTAACTTTTAGAGTGCTTTATAAATATATATTCAGATTGTATTAGTGGCTGTTCATCACAACACTACATGCTTGAATACTTAATAGGTGATTTATATTCAAACAGACATTATTATTCAAATTTTCATATATTATGGCATGCAAAATTCTTACTTTTTGTTATTATGCCTGTTAAAGTAATCTTTTTATTCACATTTTAGGTAAATATATTGTTATAACACCGTATACCGTGATAAAAGCTTTAGCAATTATTTGCAGCAACAAGATTTACAACTACCAGGCCATTATCAAAATATCAGTATAAACTACAACTGTATGAGCAGCACGAGCTGCAATTCAAGTTACATTCATTAACTTTTACCAATAAAGTATACAAACATGTATTAAATATATTTACCAATAAATTTACAAACATGTATTAAAGTTTTATATTACAGTCAATAATAAGTTGAGATTAGTGTTTCAAATATAAAAGTTTGAATAAGAAATATGAAGTGTCGTGGTAAAATATAAAGTCCATAAATGTATTAGTCCATGTCACGAGAGAAAGCAATTTTAGGAATAAAAAAAAAAAAATGTATTGCGATTTATTACGCAAATAACAAACTGGTAGGCACATACAACCTCACTAGTCAGAAATTGACCATCTGAATAATAAAACAATAGTAACAATAATAATTATAATAATGTATATATATATAAAAGCTAAAATAGTATTAATATTAAATAATATTAATATCACTATCAGTGGATTTCATATAAAACTCAATTTATAAACTTACTGATTTATGAACTGCTTTTTGTGCTTGACACATTTTTATTTATCGTTTTATGTTTGTAGAATAAGGTCCAAGGTTAAGAATCCACAAAAAGTTAGGTCAAGTTAAAAAATGCAGGCTACAGAAGGCGTTGTGCTTCACTTTGTGCTTCATTTTTTGTATACAACATACTCTCCCAAAAACAAAACACTTCAGAGATCTTTCACTTCAAAGATTAAAATTTCAGTTACCACTCGGTTATGTCACGTGACTCGCGTCACATGATTGTGGCTTTGAGGCTCCATGGAATTCAAATTACTAGCCATAGTTATTTACAATGACATTTTATTACAAAATAATTACAAAAAAATTACATAAAATAATTAAAAGGACAAAGTCTGGACCACCCGAACCCCCCCTGGCTACGAACATGTAAATATGCAATAAATGAAAGTTTAACTAATCAATTATGAATAAAATAAATTAATTAAAATAACCTAATAATTAAAATGTTATCAATATGCCTAATAATCAATATAAACTAAGTAAATATTTGTGTAAGTAAATGATCATATACTGTACTATGAGTAGAACAATTTGAAAATGTAGCCTAATAATTGTCTCAATAATTTTTAAACCCATTTATAATAGTATTTCTTTTCTAAAAGAAACTATACAGATGCCATGTACATTTTAGGATGGGGTCTCTCACAAGCAGTCGATCATATTTGGAGTCCGTGTTCCATTACTGTATATTATGGATAGAATTTATGAAGGATTTGTAATTTACACATTTGTGCTCATAACTGTGCTTAAGTTCACACATGCTAGGAAATTTATACTTTTAATGACCTTTTCTGAAAATAAAATAGTCAATGTATATTAAATTTGCTACCTTAATATATAGAGCCGGTTCCCAAAGAGTAACTGTACTTTACAAGGACCACAGCCTGTAAAACATTTTAGATTTTTTTGTCTAAATCTTTGACACAAGTGTTTTGATCACAAGAATCTGATACTTTCTGCACACTCACTCAGTTGATGGTGCAGGACTGCAGTGCTGCCAGCTGGATCACACACATCCTTTTCACACCACGGCCATTTTAGTCTTTCATTAGAGCGCGATTTTGTCTGACACTTGGAGTGAATTGATTCGGGGGTAAAAAGCGCTGACCACACTCATCCTCGGGGAACAGGAGAGAGTAATTGAGGAAACACGCTTTGTTCACTAGTTCAGCCCCTGCACTTGGCGTGGCAGTAGTTCATCCAAATATATGGGGTGCAGTGGGAAGGGTTATTGTAGATTTCCTGTTTCTGGCACTGGTGAAGTCCTTTAGCGCACTCATTAATCATAACGAAGGCATCAGGCCATCCTGAGATGAGCTGGCTGCCAAAAAAGTACAGAGTTTATAGGTTAGAACTGCTGTTCAACACCCAGCTGATTACTAAAAAAACAAGCAAACAAACAAATATACAAAAATACCTGAGCACTGTCACATTTTGATTAATAATGGGCAGAATCCACTGTCACACATAATATATATACACATTACAAGTTATCTCTATATTATTGCTTTATTCACAAGTTTTGTGCCTAAATATGCCTCAAAAGTTCAACTATGGGCTGAAACAGCCATATAATTGCAGTGCGCAAGGTCGACCCACTTAAGACTCTACATTACTGTGAAATTTGAATTCTTATTCAAATATTTCCAAAGTGATGTTTAACAGAGGAAGGAAATATACACAGTATTTTCTATAATATTTGTTCTTCTGGAGAACGCATGGGTTTCCTCCGGGTGCTCCTGTTTCCCCCACAGTCCAAAGACATGCGGTATAGGTGAATTGAATGAATTAAATTGTCCGTAGTGTATGGTGTGAATGGGTGTGTATGGATGTTTCCCAGTGATGGGTTGCGGCTGGAAGGGCATCCGCTGTGTAAATATATATGCTGGATAAGTTGGCGGTTCATTCCGCTGTGGCAACCCCAGATTAATAAAGGGACTAAGCCGAAAAGAAAATGAATGAATGAATGAATGTTTCCCAGTACTGGGTTGCGGCTGGAAGGGTATCCGCTGTGTAAAACATATGCTGGATAAGTTGGCGGTTCATTCTGCTGTGGCGACCCCTGATGAGTAAAGGGACTAAGCCGAAGGAAAATTGAATGAATGAATGAATGAATGAATGAGTTTGGCTGGAATAAAAGCATTTAAAAAAATATATATTTAAAGTCAAAATAATTAGCCCCCTTAAGAAATGTATAGGCGACGTGGGTAGCGCTGTTGCCTCACAGCAAGAAGGTCGCTGGCTCGAGCCTCGGCTGGGTCAGTTGGCATTTCTGTGTGGAGTTTGTTCTCCCCGTGTTCGCGTGGGTTTCCTCCGGGTGCTCCGGTTTTCCCCACAAGTCCAAAGACATGCGCTATAGGTGAATTGGGTAAGCTAAATTGTCCGTAGTGTATGTGTGTGAATGAGTGTATATGGGTGTTTCCCAGTGATGGGTTGCAGCTGGAAGGGCATCCGCTGCGTAAAACATATGCTGGATAAGTTGGCGGTTCATTCCGCTGTGGCGACTCCAGATTAATAAAGGGACTAAGCCGAAAAGAAAATGAATGAATAAATGTATATATTTTTAAATTGGCTACAGAATGAACCCATGTAGTACAATGACTTGCCTAAATAATCTAACTTGCCTAGTTAACATAAGTAACCTAGTTAAGCCTTTAGATTGAAGCTGAGAACTAGTATATTGCAAAATATAAAAAAATGTACTGTCATCGTAGAAAAGATAAAAGACCTTAGTTATAATAACTAATAGAGTTTTTTCTTAATTAGTTATCAACTATATGAGTTACCTCTAGTTTTAATCATTTTACAAATCTTTGAAATTTGGGCAAAACTTTTTACAATCTTTTGTAGGTAAAATGACAATCAGTTAGAGTGAAATAAGAAAATGAACACTTGGAGGCAGATTGTATTCACATACAATTTAATATTTGGACGTTACATATTTATATGCTGAATAATTGTATTTATTGGCCCGACAAATAGTTTTATTTGGTCACTAGCCAAGCCAAGTTAAAATCGGTGCTGGGGTTGATCGGTCAACACACAAAGAGAAATGAGCAAATGAAGTACAGATGCCTCGAGTGTTCAGATTATTCTTTATTAGCTCTGAATTCTAAACAAGCTTAATAAGCATACAAAGATATCCATTTTACTCAAGTAACCCCACATGACTGTGCCCCTTAATTGATTAATCAATCTAAATAAAACAAACTGGCTCTCTCACTTTCCTCTACCTGTTCGTCAGTGTGTTTGTGTGCCCAGGGCAAATATGCATTCAAGCTGCTTAAGGATTTATTTGTGAACTACACCAGTGCGCTGAGGCCTGTGGAGGACACGGACAACATCATTAACGTCACTCTGCAGATCACCCTCTCCCAGATCATTGATATGGTAATAACTCACGGTCAATCACACTGTCTTTATTATTCATTCTCTCTGATGGTTTCTGGGCTTCATTTTGGCCAAGCTCTTGAAATGTGTTGTCTGAGCATGCAACGTTTTTTGTTTTTTGCTTTTAAGAGCCTTTTATATTTCTGAATGAATAAAATGTTTATGTGGATGAATTGAGACTAAAACAGCTCTGTTGTAACATTCAGAACATTTCAAGAGTTCCCACTTAGATATGCTTTAGCGTGAATAGCAGGTTTGGCATGCTGTCCCGGGAGAGAACCCTGAGCTCGAAGATAATTGAGCTCAAGGCTCCCGCCCAGTCAAGTAGGCATATAAAGGGGTTCGTTTTATTTATTTATTATTTAAACAAATATCTGGAATTTAAATATCACATATGCTATACTTATATCCACTCTGGGGTGATTTTGAGTCTTAATTTGGCCACAACTTTCTCTTTGTTTCAGAAAATGAAATGATTTTTGGTGATAAATCTTATTTTGACACATATTTTGGGAAAATGCTTTGAAAATATTCAAATAATCAACAATACACTGTAGGCAAATTTATTACCCTTCCGTTATGTTAGGGGCTGTTTTTGCCCCATTGACTTTCATTATAATGACATTTTTTGATTGCAAAGCCATGACACCATATAATCATGCATTCTTAATTGTTGGTGGTTTTCCCTGTTGGGAAGATGTACAATTTGTCATTTTTGCTGTTGATTTTTGCTGTCTTTTATACAGTGGTGGAAAGAGTACTGAAAAATCATACTCAAGTAAAAGTACCATTACTTGCCTAAAAAATGTAGTGCAAGTAGAGTAAAAGTATCTGTTGTAAATATTACTCAAAGTATGAGTAAAAAGTAGCCCTTTCAAAAGTACTCAAGAGTAGTGAGTAGTGAGTATTACACTGTAAAAAGCTGATGCATTTACATGTAATTTGTGGATGTGTGTATGTAAACGTAACATTCTGTAGTGCATCTGGTTATTGCCCAGGCGCACAATGTCATAAGACGTTAATATTAGGTTAGATTTAGGTTGTGATGTCAGGTGACCAAAATTCAATGTCTAGCCAGCGTCTAAGTGTCCAATAATGACGTCGAATGACGTTGATATTTGGTCGATTTTAGGTTTTGTTGGAAAGTGACCAAAATCCAACGTCGAGCCAACATCTTAAACCAGCATCATATTAACATCAAATACTGACATTTATTTATCAGTTATGGCAACCAAAATCCAACGTCTGATAGATGTCATAGTGGTAACATCCACACAACGCCAAGCTGTAACATCATTAGACGTTGATATTTGGTTGGTTTTAGGTTGGACGTTGGACATTGACGTTGGCCTGACGTTGGGTTCTGACGTCAACCTGATTTTCATTTCCAAACAAAATGCAGTGTCCCCATGACGTTAGGGTACAACGTCCATCTGACGTCATGTTGACGTCTTGTGCCTGCTGGATGTTTAAGGCCATTTCGGTCATCATACATTAAACATCCATCATCATCTCATCAGTGATATGCTTCTAAACAGTCTCTGGGTCAATGCGTGTAAAGATTGAACTTCTTGGTCACTTTTAATGCTTCCAAACAGTTTGCTGCAAATTTAAAGCGCACATGTCTTGAGATTGTTCATTATGATGCGATTAACCTTCTATGTGCGATTTGATTGGACAGGAATCACAGGACTGATTTTTGTAGTCCCCATAGACAAGAAAAAATAAAGTAGTGACTGCAGGTTAAAGGACAGTAGTGGAGTAAAAGTACCAATACTGCACTAAAAATGTACTCAAGTGAGAGTAAAAGTACACCTTTTTAAAACTACTTAGTAAATTACAATTCCTGAGAAAAACTACTCAATTACAGTAATTTGAGTATTTGTAATTAGTTACTTTACACCACTGCTTTTATATGAGGTTATATGGCGTATAATGTGTGTGTGTGTGTGTATGTGTGTGTGTGAGAGAGACCTTTGCGCACTTACCTTGATATGTCTGAGAAAATCTAAAAAAGCAGCTCAGCTCTCAGAACATAGTAAACATAGTAAGTGTATTTATGCACACACACTATAATCTGCTGTTATACTCCATAGAACTCCATATAAAAGCCAGAAACGTTTTTAATGGTGTAAAAAAAATTACACATTGAAGCCTCTTCTCAAAAGGGAAAACCACCAACAATCAAGAATGCATGATTATATGGTGTCAAGGCTTTGCAATCAAAAATGTGGTTAACAGACACGTTATATATTTTATAAAGTGCCATTGCCAACTACAAGCCAGCATTTTTTAATGACATCTTTTTGATGACATATTTGTCTGTACGCAAAACTGTTCAAAAATGTGAAGGATAAAATGTTCTGCTTTTAATACATTGTTATAATATAAACATAGGCGACGCGGTGGCGCAGTGGGTAGCACGTTCGCCTCACAGCAAGAAGGTCGCTGGTTCGAGCCTCGGCTGGGTCAGTTGGCATTTCTGTGTGGAGTTTGCATGTTCTCCCCGTGTTCGTGTGGGTTTCCTCCGGGTGCTCCGGTTTCCCCCACAAGTCCAAAGACATGCGGTATAGGTGAATTGGGTAAACTAAAAAATTGTCCGTAGTGTATGTGTGTGAATGGGTGTGCATGGATGTTTCCCAGAGATGGGTTGCGGCTGGAAGGGCATCTGCTGCGTAAAACATATGCTGGATAAGTTGGCGGTTCATCCCGCTGTGGCGACCCCAGATTAATAAAGGGACTAAGCCGAAAAGAAAATGAATGAATGAATGAATATAAACATACCATTAGTCAAAGTCAACTTGAATTAACATTGATAAAAAAATTGGACATTTATTCATGTCTGCATATGATTTGGCCATATATTGATTAATATGTGCTTTGAAATCCATCTTTTTTGGTTCCTAGGATGAACGAAATCAGATCCTCACAACATACCTGTGGATTCGGCAGGTGTGGTTTGATGCCTACCTCACATGGAATACGACAGACTACGATGGGCTTGATACCATCCGCATACCTAGTAGTTATGTATGGAGACCCGATGTTGTCCTATATAACAAGTAGGTTGGATTGGTATTGGGTTTCATCAGTTCAACCACCGACTGAATGTCATGTCCTGTCATCACTTTGTTCTTGCAAAGAACACAGGCTGTGCATTCTTCTGAAGTGCTTGCTCATAAGAGTGCAAAGCCAGTTCTTCTCATAACAAATTATCCTGACTATATCAGTATATCATTTAATAGCAAGCCTTAGCATTTAAATATTTCATATTAAAGGGTTAGTTCACCCAAAAATGAACATTCTGTTATTTATTATTCACTCTTGCGTTGTTCCAATTCCCTGAGATTTACAGGTTGTCATCTTCAGAACCAGAAACATTTTTTTTTGGGGTGAACTAACATTTTAATATGTTCTATTTATGTTTTTGTTCTATATTTCTGAACCATATTTAACCATAACATTGCAGCTTTTTCAAACTTAAAGTCTTAAAGCTGTTTCCAAAGATTTTGCTGTTCTAATCCATTACAGATGGCCTGAGTTTTACACTAATTATTTGACATTAGACATTTGCTACAGTAGTTATTAATCTTCATCAATGTTAGTAGATAAAAGTACAGTATTTGTAAATTATGAAACATTATAATAGTGATAGTTCACCCCAAAATGAAAATGTACTCACTATTTAATTTATTTATAAATAAATAATATTCTATATATTTTAAAGAATGTCGGAAAGCAATTCAGAATCAGAATCAGAATCAGAAAGAGCTTTATTGCCAGGTAT
>CAIGQV010018106.1:5173413-5232502 GCA_903798115.1 Danio jaintianensis | reverse complement strand
TTAATTTGGGCAGGAGAAGTTTTGGGATGATAGTGTTGAAAGCCGAAGTGAAGTCAACAAACAAGCATTGTTTGTGTCAAAACATTGACATCCATAGTAGGAAAAAATAAATATTATGGAAGTCAATGGCTACCAATTTACAACATTCTTCAAATCAGCATTTTTTGTATTCAACAACACAAACAGGTTTAGAACAAGTGAGTAAATAATGAGAGAATGTTCATTTTTGGGTGAACTCTCCCTTTGATAAAGATTTAGAAATTCATTGGAAACATTTATTTTTTGTTAATTCATGTCAACTACTCCATTTCTGCTAAAAATATATTGTAAAGTTCAACTATGAAATATGTATATAAAAATGATTAATGTTTGGTTGTAAAAAAGTACTATAAGTGACAATAAAAGTACTATAAGTGACAATAATAACAAAGGTGACTGATTTCCACCTTCAGTGCAGATGACCAGTTCTCCAGCTCTATGGAGACCAATGTGGTGATCCGCCATGATGGCCAGATTATGTGGGACCAGCCAGCAATAACCAAGAGCTCCTGCAAAGTGGACGTATCGTTTTTCCCTTTCGATGCCCAGCAGTGCCGCCTCACCTTCGGCTCTTGGACTCACAATGGCAACCAGATGGACCTTCATAACGCCCTGGACAGTGCAGACCTGGCTGATTTTGTGGAGAACGTAGAGTGGGAGGTTCAGGGAATGCCTGCTAAGAAGAACGTGATTCTCTATGGCTGCTGCTCGGACCCCTATCCAGACATCACCTTCACACTTCACCTGAAGAGAAGAGCTTCCTTCTACATCTTCAATTTGCTCATTCCCTGCATGATGATCTCCTTCTTGGCCCCGCTGGGATTCTACCTGCCGGCAGATTCTGGAGAGAAGGTGTCTTTAGGGGTCACAGTGCTACTGGCCCTTACAGTCTTCCAGCTTCTGGTTGCAGAGAGCATGCCTCCTTCAGAGAACGTGCCGCTCATAGGTCAGTCACTTTAACTTGTAATTATACTATACTATATTATTTATTACTTAAGGAGAAGTAATTTTATGTTAGTTAGGGCTGCATGATGCTAGGACAATATGTAATGTTGTTAAGTGTTGCAATAGTGTATTTTATCAGCATTTTAAATTTTTTTTTTAAATTTATGTAATGATTATACTAAAATAAATAGGTAATAGATATTTTTTGAGGTAATTAAATCTAAACAATAAAACATTTCGATTTTAAAACACCATGCATGACTGAAACCCTTGTTGGCAATTCTGATTCTTATTGGCTGTTGTCATTTTCCTCTCTTGTCTTCCTGGCATTAGTATTTATTTTCAGCTCTTGGTTCACCTAACAGCACATACATTGTATTTAATTTATTGCACTTCTCTGCGATATGGATATTGCATATACTATTAATGTGATAATGATACTTTTTCGATATATTGTGCAGCTCTATTGTTAGTGATTGTAGTTCATTAATTATAGTTTTTTTACATGCTGCAGATTAAGAAAACACGGTAACACATTATTTCAAAGTTCTCGTAAAATTCCCATAAAAAAAGTTTTTTAGGTGTTAGTATCAGTATGTTAGTCTTAAGGATATCTAGTGTGCTTTAAAACAGTGCCAAAAATTGCATATAAAAGATATAAACATTCAAAGCTTGCAGTTTGTCACTTGTGCCTAAATGAATCCACACTTCACCTCACACTTCAGTTTCTCATCAAATTTTCTGACCAATCAAATGCTCTCTAATGTCTGACATGTCTCATTTGCCTTTCATTTGATACGCTTGAGCTCAACCCCTCTCACTGGCAGAACTGTGATAAAAAATATTTTTAAAAAAGAAGAGGAACTACTTTATGTCCCGACCCTATCTTTATTTGAAATTACGTCACACATCGAACAAAAAAAGCACTTTTCAAAGCACACACACATATATATAGTGAACATGGCCATGATTTAAAGTCAGCATGAAACCGAAGGTAAGATTGTCTTTTTATCTCTATGATGACATACATCTTCATTCATTCATTCATTTTCTTTTCGGCTTAGTCCCTTTATTAATCAGGGGTCGCCACAGCGGAATGAACCGCCAACTTATCCAGCATATGTTTTACGCAGCGGATGCCTTTCCAGCTGCAACCCAGCACTGGGAAACACCCAAACACTCTCATTCACACACGTACACTACGGACAATTTAGCTTACCCAATTCACCTATAACGCATGTCTTTGGACTGTGGGGAAAACCAGAAAACACACAGAAATGCCAACTGACCCAGCCGAGGCTCGAACCAGCGACCTTCTTGCTGTGAGGCGACAGCGATTTCCACTGCGCCACCCCTATCACATACATCTACAATAACAAAGAAATGTAGGGCAGTGAATTATTTCTATTATTTTAGCTGTACCCATGCTTTAACAAATGTGTTGCAGGAACATGAAATGAAGCCAATTTAATTTTAGTTAACATTAAATTAATCTATAATTACAACCATAATTTTCCACTTGGAGTGCCAGAGTGTCTTCGGCTTAGTAAATCAGTTCTGGGGGTTTTATTTTCTACCCATTAATGTGGGCACATGTTGTATAAATATTTAATCTTCTTTATTTAGCACATCATTTCCTTGGGCGTCCTTGGTGTGCATTTAGGAGATTCACCAAAGAGAAAACATCTCCACCCACACGGTCTAAAAATAATTATCAGATGCATATAAGCTGCTAGAGCAATAACCAATGCGCCATGGGTCAATTTTTGTAATGAGCCTTCCTAATGAATCTGCAACTGTGCCTTTTTATAGCTAACTTAGTATTGGAGCTGTAGCCTATAATCAGTGTTTAACACTGGAATTATTCACAGAGTCTTTCTGCTTGAGGTCAGTTAATCAATGATTCTCAAGTCACAGATAGCTTTAAAGCTATCATCAAATCTAAACTGACAGTTTATTTGATTAATACAGAAATATATGTATAATAATATTACAATACATTATTACAAACACTTTAGACTTTCATTCCTCTTCAGAATACAGATAAATACAAAGATTTGTAAAGAAATCCTTTATCAAACCATTGAAATCTGTTTACCAAAAACTCTGGCGTTTCAAAACATTTGTAAAAAGTAAATCTTCTGAAGAGACATGATCACTTTATATGTTGAACAGGTTCACTAGTCTCTAACAGACATCCCTAGTTTCTCACAGACATCAATATTCTCTTACAGACAAAAAGGCAGAATCAAGCAATAAGGAAAGTGTGCAAAATGGCAAAAGTGCAGGGAACATATATTCAAAATGTTAACAAAAATAGTTAAATTAAATTACACTGACGAAAGTATAACCATACTGGTTTTTGTCTTTTCAACTGCAGATACAAATGCTAAACTAGTGCAGCAGTCTTTTTAGACAAACATTCGCACTTTTAAAAAAACCTTCACCTTTCTCAATGTTCACTGGTTCAATGTTTATTCAAGCCCAATAAATTCTGCAATGTTGTCCTTGATTTCTCTTTTCCTCTCAGACATGGTGGTCTCAAATCTAACTTTTCTTTAGTTAGTTTTGGCACTGCCCTAGTGATAGATGAACTGTTATTGTCACTCAGATATTAAAAGTTTTAAATAAAATTAACGTTACAGCTTGTGTATGTTTGCTCTGAGGTATCAATTCAGAATGCAGGTTATTGAATGTGTCATGGTTTGATGACGTCAAACTCCAGATGAATCATACATGTGTATGTGTTTGGCAGATCTTGATTGTTGTTCAAACTTAGTTCTATTAGTGTGACTTGGGGATTATTCTCATACTGTTTGACAAGCTACAATCATAAAGGAGTATCAGAATTGATGTGAGCCGGGCTTTAGGATAACTTTAAATGGGACTAAATTTAGGAAATTGTAGGTTGTTCACAAATTTTGAACTCCACTGTATAAACACTGAGTGGTAAAAGTAAATGGAAGCTTAACTATACCTGTTTGACACATAAAAAATCCCCTGATTTCTGGTTCTTGTAGAATTTCAAACATGCCACCTGAAGCAAGAAGCTCACTGGTTTTTGTCCATCAAGAACGCCTGCTTGAGCTTCTGTGACCAAATCTGAACGATGTGAATATTGTTAGCTGTTTAATTTTTAAATGTGAATAAAACATATGTTCATCTTATAAAGCAACTTTCAGAAGAGTTGCATTAATTCATATTGATTTATTTTTGAATCTCTTTAGAAACATTTTAAAGCAGTTTTGGGTATGAATTTACATTCACTGCATGGACAGTAGTATCTGAGAATTGATGAAAATATCTTTATTTGTGTAAAACCCCCAACAATGCAGCCAATCCTCAATAAACAAAATCAAGTTCTGTCCTCATTTGTGAAGACACTTCACTCGTCTCTACATCACAATAGTGAAGTCGAGAATATTGCAACTTTTATTTCAAGCTTTTTAAATAGCTATTCATTGCTGATAGCTGTGTAATGAATTCTGCTGGATGTGTTCATCAATCCCAGTGTTTCCACAGGGAAATACTACATCGCCACAATGACCATGATAACAGCCTCTACAGCCCTGACCATCTTCATTATGAACATCCACCACTGCGGACCAGAGGCCCAACCAGTTCCCTCATGGGCACGCCGATTTATCCTGAACTACCTGGCTCGGATTTGCTTTGTCTACGATATGGGACAGAGTTGTGTGTCTATGCACACAGATAAACCTGCGAAGCAGAGAAACAACTGCACTGTAAATGGGCAAGCCAGAGGCGAGGACTTTGCTCTGAGGCTACATGAAGGGTGTTCACAGAATATGAAAGATCAATTAAATGAAGATGTCAGTCCAACGTTATCTCCACAACAAAGAACTGGCTGGAGAAATGGTACCTTTGTGGAAATTGAGCATGGAGAGTCTGCAGGAGCTACAGGAGAGACAGAAGCGTCACCAAAAGAGTCAGTGAAAAAGAGGGATATACTTGTTGAAAGTCAGTGTTTATGCCATCAGCAAACCCTTCTGAGGAATGTTGAGTACATTGCCAACTTTTACCAAGAGCAAAAGGCAACACAGAGACGAAACGCAGAGTGGCGGAAAGTGGCCAAAGTCATGGATCGCTTCTTTATGTGGATATTCTTCATCATGGTCTTCCTCATGAGTTTGCTTATTATAGGTAAAGCTGTTTGATATGAAAGACAACGGGGGCATTGTGCATAAACATCTGCAGTTTGCATACTAATACATTTGTGAGTCTTAAACTGGAAATAAACAGAGATAATATGTCATGGACTCTAAAGGCTCCGGTATACTTCAAGCTAAGTTTGAAAGTAAAAAGAAGTTAAGTGACTGTATACTGTTTTCGAACAGTCCAACACTGCACCTGCAGTAGGCAGGGTTGTAAATGTGCCATGCTGCTGGCGATAGCACATGAGTGAAGAATCGTTTCATAAACATCTGGCAAATAACCTTCTTCACAAGAAGCACCACTGCAACATGTCATACTGAATAATGCTGCCAGTATGCACAAACTCATATTCAAGAGTTCACACTTAGCTGATTATTGATTATAAAGCTTGTTTGGCATGCTGTCCTGGGAGAGAGCCCTGAGCTCATAAGATCCTTGAGCCCGGGGCTCCCTCCCGTTTGCAAGGCGAGAGGGGAGTTTGAGCTCAGGTAGATCTCGAGAACTCCCCTGCTGTAGTAGCTAATGAACAGATAGTGATTGCTTTTAAGAGATAACTACTTACTAGGAGCATGTCTATGGTGCCGATTTGGAATAGTCAATTAACTTAAGTTGCGTGTTTTTGGACGGTGGGAGGAAACCGGGGAACCCGGGGGAAACCCACATGAGCACGGGGAGAACGTGTAAACTCCGCACAGAAATGTCGGCTGGCTTGGTAAGGACTAGAACCAGTGACGTTCTTGCTGTGAGGCAACAGTGCTAACCACTGGGCCACCATGTCACCCATCTAGGAAAGGAGGAGGAGTAGGGGTGGAAGGGGGGATTCTTCAAAACGAAGATGGCTGTTATATGGAACTTAGGGTATTTATAGTGGCTTAGGAATCGTCTGATTGGTGAATCATAAATTAAATAATGCGGGACGAGCCGCAAGCAATCATAAGCACGTGATCCTCTCGAAATTAGTTTATAAATAAACTTCACTAAAAGACATGGCGCAATGAGGTGAGCTTCTTGTCCATCTTGTGACCCCCCTCCGAATCTTTAAAATTTCTCTGCAAGTGATCGTACAGGTGCGGTTACATCTGCTACTCAACTCTTCAGTGTATTCCTGTGGCTAGTGCTCTTTTGGATGTTGTTCTCCTGTCTGACCACCGTGGAATGAGTTACGAATTGGGGGAAAAATCTCACGTCAAAGAAGGTGGAATTCCAGAACACACCCACCAATTGCATAATTTCTACAGACTAATAAGAGATCAAAGGTGTTTAAAAGTCAAAACAAATTCCCCAAAAGGTTAGCTTTGGGGAGCTATTGCGAACAAAAAAAACCCTTTTCAGTTCGTTCTTCAATTTGGTTTGAAGTATACTGGGGCCTTAATGGTGATGACAAAAAACTGGGTCTCTTTTGTTGGTATATTGTTGTGTTGTAGATTAATTCAGTTCATTGTATATGATCTACTGTGTGGCCACAGTAATTTACAATTCACACAACAAATCTCTGACATTCTCAAAATCAGATGAATGCAATAAATGCTTTTTTTCTTGGCCATTTTAATGTATTTTAATGCAGATAATTATAATGCACAGCATTTTTGCTACTTGTAAATAAATGAAAAAATGTTTTGTAGAGTCACTTTGAAATGTAGTTACTTAAAATAGTTCATGTAACTAATAATAACAAACATTTCAGCTTAAGATATTCATGTTTGTAAGGCTACCAGAATTTACAATTTACTCTTGTTTTACCTGCTTAGGACATCACATCCATTGTGCCAAACAGGAAAAAAATCTTGAGTATATATTTTTTATTTATTTATTTGGTTATTTATTTTTTTATTTTAAAAGCTCAGGCAGCATTTCACCACCTACTAAAGTATCCATCCATCCATCCATCCATCCATCCATCCATCCATCCATCCATCCATCCATCCATCCAATCTTGCTTGTTAAAAAAGCTCAAACAATATTTTCTTCATACATCTTTGTTCAATGCAGTGTCAATTTTATTTATTATTACTTTGCACTGGTGGCAGCTAAATAAATACAGTTTTTTAATGAAGATTTCCACAGACATATCATTGAACTAATGTATCACATTGTATGATACAAAAAGAGAGAAAATGGAAAAGTGTTTTTGCTTTTTTATGATGTTTAATAACATGGAGAAATAGAAATGTACAAAATGCAGAGCAGAAAAAGAAATGGAACCAAACACAAAGTAACCCTGTCTGTTTCAGATGTAGGCTATAATGTTTGCCTGTTACTGCATGTAAGCCATAGTACGACTGCCTGATTTGTGTAAATGTACATACAAGAATAATATGTATATAAATGTAATCAGAAGCACACATTTTTTGGTGTTTTATGAATGTTTAGTGCGCAAAATGTAACCTACACACAAGTAAATCCATTAAATGAATAGCTGAAGCCAACACCTGTGATTTATGGACATGATTTCATCTCATACTTACCACAAAATTAAATGAATTAAATGTTCATCATCTCATTAATAGTGGGATTTATGAAATTAACCCCTTTGGCTCAATTTTAATCCTTTTTAAGCTGGCAATGCCATTGATAAGTCAGAAATAATGGGTTTTTGTGTAGAGGCCAATTTTACCATAAATCATCAAATCAGAGCATTAAATATTCATTATTTCTTGCACCCCACCACTTAACCTTTTGCTCTGTGTGCTTTCACAGCAACGGTTGGGTTAATTAGCTCTTGGCTTCAGAACAGACTGTGATAGAGCTATTAAAACTACATTCATCAAACACATTCCGGCTTATTAAACTACTACTCTGAGTACAGATCCAACCTGATGTGAACATTTCAAATATGCTTTAAGAATTGACATTAACCATATAACCCTATTTTTCCCCCTACTTTGTAGTTCAAGGTTTTGGGGTCAATATCATTTTGTTGTAAGGAAATTAATATCTATTTGTATCATGCTTTCCACAAAGTTATTAAGCAGAAAAAACATTAATTAAATACACTGATAGTAATAATAATAATACATTTGCTGAATATGTGAGTAACAGCTGCTGAAATCCCAAAATTATCAGTGTAAAACATGTCACTTTCTGCTGCCAACAGGTGGCACTAGTTGTGCTTTATTGTCATTTCACTACATGTCTGAACATACAGTGAAATGTCTGTCTCAGTGCTACAAAAATAATCATAATCATAAATACGAACACCACACTGGACGTAAGAGCTATGTTAAACCTATACATATCTAACATACCTGATCTCATTATACTAACTACTAACTATACATACACTATAAATACTTAACTCTATAACCTAAAACAGACTACACATGTACTTTTACATAAGACAGAACAGTATTGTGCAAGATATTGTGTAAAAGGGGTATTTTGAGGTTGAAGAAAACAAGTAGTGTAACATGATTTGTGGTACATTTATAGGTGAACACTATGACTGAAACTAAATATCAATGGATTTAAACCAGGACTTAAAGGTGACGTTTGGGAAGACTGTACATAGTATGTTTAAGTTAGTGTAAAGGTAGTAACTGAACATTGGCTTTGTCTTCAAGCCAGGACTGGTATCAAACATGAAGTTTTAGGCTGATTTGGACATTTGTTTGAGTTAAATTCCTGTTTCATGGAGAAACATCAAACTTTGTCAGGCCATAACGGACACCTCTGGTCTTGCATATTTAACCCATTGAATCCCACCCACCGACATGACAATATAAAACTGATGTGAATTAACAGAATACAGTATTAACATTTCAGCAGTCATCAAAAATCTCAGCCTAGATTCATCTCATTCCACAGTTACTGTTATACATAAAACCTTTTATACAACAATGAATTATGTGAACAAAATACCAATTATTTACACTTTTACTGTGTCATGACATTGTTATATTAGTTAAACCAGGATAAAACCTCAGGATTGTAATGTTTTTGGATATTTTAATGAAAAGAAATCTTCCCTATTGTGCCTTTAACAATGCATATGAGATTCCAAATAGCTGAAAGACTCACTTTGCACTTAATTCAAATGCTAAGACTTTAATTTCACCTTGCGAGTATTCTAATCTTCAAGTTTTTCAGGGGAAGCTGATATCTGGCCTTGCAGTTTGACTTGATTGCTGTGCTGCGGGTCTCGCTGACTCAGGAGGAGCTTTGATTCAGCTAATCAAGAGTGTTCATGCGTGTCATTATGGATCATTTGGTGGAAGGTCAGATGGAGGATTCTTCTCAATAGGCAGTCAAACTGACAGCTATATTTACAATATGTCACTCACAGGGTCAAACCTGGAGTGAAGCATAAATCACAGCTGACATCTATTGTTGTGAAGCATTTTCAGGTTCAGCAGCTTTAGCACATGCAGTTCTAGACCTCTTCAATTTCTTTGCAAGATTTTGCTTGCCATTCTCCAAATGCTGTGGTAGCAGTAGCACTAAATCAACTTTATTAAAATGGATTGAAACATCAAAATATGAGTTATACAGAGAACAAACATTATAGTTGGTTAAGGTATTTCCACTGAAAAAAATATTCATTTGATTTACAATTTTTTAAGGTAAGTGGTTGCAAACAATTTAAATAGGCTGAAACAAATGTAGTAATGTTCAACTTAATTTGTTTGTTTAAATTCAGCTCATATAGATGGTTGGTAACCACTTACCTTAAAATTAAGTTTAGTAAATCAAATGAATCTTTTTTTTCTGTGTACTTGGTCAAATTATTTGGCAAAAGAGGCCAACTAAAGCTAATCATGGAAAATTTATTGTATTTTGTGATGCAAAAAAAAAAAAAAAAAAGCTCACAGAAATTAAGTATTCAAAATCAACTATTTCCCAGTGACGGGTTGCAGCTGGAAGGGCATCCGCTGCGTAAAACATATGCTGGATAAGTTGGCGGTTTGTTCCGCTGTGGCGACCCCAGATTAATAAAGGGACTAAGCCGAAGAGAAAATGAATGAATGAATATACTCAACTAATAGTATTATTCATTGTGCAATAACAACTGAAACAATTAAAATGCAGAGTACATGCAAAGGTTTCACACTCTGCAATCACAATTAGCCAATATGCTTAGAAAATCCACATTTTGACATTTATATGTTTAAATAAAATAGCAAAGCAAATTTCCTAGGCCAGACGTCACTTTTGGACACTACTGTAAATGTTAGTATTTCCTGTTACTTTCCTTCTTCAACACTAGATGGTGCTAAGATCATGTTACATACCCCCTATTCTCACAGTCAACACGCCTGCATATCCCCTTTCCATCTTCCACAGCAAAAAAAGCAAAAATAAATAATTCCTGCAAATACATGTGCATTACATTTTTTTTTTAATTAATTTAGAGCTAAATTGTTGTAATTAGCCACCTGTAGCACAGAAATTACAGCTTTGATTTACAGCTCACAAAAATGAATGCCATGAATTTAAGGCTTGCTACTTTGATTTGACCTTTTTAAAACATTAGGCATAATCATGAAAAAGAGATTCAAGACTTTAAGACCCAGTTTTAAAACCCTGAGCATTCATTTTAAAGTCACATTTTATAATGTAATTTCAATAACAACATGTGAAGCATGATGTAATAGCCCTATAATTGCACTTGGACCTGTAGAGCTGCGCATCGATGGATTTGCTCTTCAGTGTTTGGACTCTCAGCAGTGAAAATTAAACCACACTGAACTGAACTGAACTTAAACTCTAAAAACTGAACGGACACCATTCCAATTCACTATAATCTTCTATGTGAAGCTGCTTTGACACAATCTACATTGTAAAAGCGCTATAGAAATAAAGATTAATTGAATTGAATTGAATAATGGAACTTTTCACACTTGCAATTTAATCTGAGTTCACCAACAGAGAGCAACAAATGTCGAGTTAAGCTGAGTGAAGACAAGGCTAACCTGGTGGTGGTGGTGAGGATGGAGGGGAACTTTCGCTATGCCACCTATGAACGACGTCACCTCAAGGCCAACCTGAAGAAGTGTAGAATTAGAAGAGTGGAGGTAATGTATTTAGGCCATGGACAGGTGTATCCTCAAATTGATGAGATTGTAGCAATTGCAGCCTCTCAGAGACCCAAGATAATACAATTCCAGGGGCTGGTGGCATGCTATAGGTGGTTTGTTTCTAATTATTTGGATATTGTCAGCCTGTTGAGTGACCTGACTGAAAAAGGAGAAAGAGAAATGACAACAGGCTGGACTTACAGCTTACATTGTTTATCACTCAATGTACAAATAATATAAGCAATCAATAACTGTCCAGTCAGAATGGCTGATGCAACACTACATGTTAATGCTTACAGAATGTCTGCATCCAGGAAAGTGGTGTCACCTCATGCCATAAATCACCTGTTATGTGCGCCTTCTCTGTCATTGGGACAGGCATGGAGAATTCTGAACAGCTGCCCCCACATCTGAGCAACAAATGTGTACATTAGTAGAATTGTAACTTCAACTTTGTACAGTGCCAACTCTATTTGGAATGAGCTTCAGCACTTGACCCACAGGCCAGTGGACTCATGGTAGACTGAGGTAATTTTCATTACAACAGTTCCTAATGCAAGGGATTCTATCAGTTGCTGCCATTTGATTAATGTGTTGGCAGACAAATTCAAGGTTATAGGGTCAGGGCTGGCAACATCAACTGAAATGCATCCAAGAAGCTTGGAAATAAGGATACTTTTTTTATTTCAATTAGGATGGTGATAAGCATGTCCTCTTACAGAGATTAAATTCCCACTGTGACCCGAAGTCCACTCTTAATGGAGCGAACCGGTTCCTCAAAAGATATTTGAGTTACCTGTCAGGAACTTGAAAATAAGTGCCTAGATCTGCTGGCTTGCCTCACCAGGCAATAAATCAGCAAAGGGATGGTAAGAAAGCATTTGTGTCTGTTTATTGAGAATACCAGTATTGTGTAATGGTGGTGATTGCATAAAAGACAAAAAATCCACATTCTTTGCACTTTTTACACAACAATTCAATTTTCAAGATCAATAAAAAAACTTAATTTTTACTTAAAACAGTTCTTCGAAACAGACTTTTACATTTTCCCCCACAAAAAACAAACAAACAATTAAACAAAACCCAAATAAGGAAAATAAATCCCATGAGCATTAAGCTTGTTAGAGATGTGTGTGTTGTGTGTGCTAGTGGTTGGGGTGGTGTGTGTGGGTTGGCTGAGCGAAGCAGGCAGCGGGCCAACCAGTTAACAAGCCTGAGGAAGCAGTTTGGAAGTTTAAACAGGGCTTTAAACAGAGGAAAACGAAAGTAGGCAGAACCAGAAAATGCATGTAAACCAGTCTGGAATCATGTTGCAACCAGCAAACATAAAGAATCAATCTGCTCCAACATTTTGATGTCTGCACTTGGTCTGTGCAAGCAGATAAACCAACACGCGTGGCTCTCAAGTACCATTCTCATTACATTTGTTTACTTCCGCTCACCACCTCAGACTTCTGTTTTATATAATTTCTGCCCTTTCTTAATTTTCAGGTAATGTACTGGTGTGGTGTGGATTTGTATCCATATTGCCTTATCTGCTTCCTCATTATGAGATGTGGTGATATCAAGACTTCTCTGATTTAGTTGCTTCAGCTGTGATCTGTCTCATGTATCCTGCTTGGATTAATCATTCCACAGGGTCTCTTCAGATGAAAGTTTTCTGGAAGATGAGAATGAGCACACTTCCAACATTGCTCTTTGCTATGGCAAAAACAGATACAGTTTAGATTTTCTTTGAAACTCTACACCATGGTAAACCGAATCACTCTGTACTCTGAATCATGTTGAAGCTTTACCGTGAAATGTGGAGGAGGATTTCTCCTTCTGATATCGTTCAACTAGTCTATTGGATAGATGCTGCTGCTAGGCTTTATCTGGCAACCAACCAGAGAAATCCTAGAGGTTATATGGCAGGGGTTCTCAATCTCGGTCCTGGAGGTCTGGTGTCCAGCAGATTTTAGCTCCAACCCCAATCAGAGGTTAGCTGGGCTAGCTAATCAAGCTCTTACTAGGCTTTCTAGAAACATCCTTGCAGGTGTGTTGAGGCAAGTTGGAGCTAAAATCTGCAGGACACCAGAACTTCAGGACCGAGTTTGAGAACCCCTGTTATATCGTCTGAGCCTGGTAAAATTTAGTTTTCATTAAATCTGTAAGAACTGAAGTTGTCGCTAAGATATTTTGGTAGTTTGCTGAGAGCCTGTCTACAAGTAAACATCAATGGAGTTCAGTACCTTTGGAACCTTCTAGGGATGACATGCCCACAAGGAAATTTGTTTATAAGAACACATGAGCCCCTGTAAAAAGTTCCTTTCATTATTTGAAACTACCACACAGGTGCCGAAACCAGAGAAGGAAGAAGTTTTTCTGCTGCTGTTATGCAGCGCCCACCAAGCTTAATGTTTGTAAAGGTCATCCAGTTGCTCTCAGGCCTCCATGAAGAAGAACACCAGTCACTACAGGAGACGAGGATCAATCAGGAGCATTTATATCAGGTATTCCCCCAGGTAGAGCAGGAGCATTGTGAACTGTTCCAGAGTTGGATGGACCAGGAAATTCAGGCAGGGAAAATGCCATCAGCTTGAGCCCTGCTTCTGTACATGGCTCTAAACAAGGTGAGTTGAGCTCAGCTTCATTCACTAAAGCGACAGTAGCTGTATAAATCCCTAGGTAGCAATGCATCCAGCAGCAGTGTGGACCCTCCTTGTGTAAAGACTGACAAGCGTAAGGACCATCAACTCAACCTACACGACTCCACTGAGCAAGGACACCCTCACGGCACTACAGTAGGCTTCTCTCTATTTACTCCTCACACAGTTTGCTTGGCAGTACAATCCCGTCCTTATGCACACACACATCACACGCAGATGGCACAGACACACAAGCAATTTACACCCTGTGGAATTGTCAGTCAGCTGTTAACAAAGCAGACTTAGCAATTAGCACTTCTTGTGTGTATTGCCTCTTCTTGTTGAATCTCTGAATGCCTCATCAATTGTAAGTCGCTTTGGACAAAATAATCTCCTAAATGACTAAATGTCTGCAGGATGATCCAGAGGCATTTATCCATCTATCTGAGAGCCCCACAGAGAGGTTTGACTGGACCGGATTGGATTGGCTGGTGTGCCTTATCCTGTTGCTTTCATGTGAAGCCCAGGTGGCTGTCCAAATATTACCCATCCAGAACTTCCTGGTTTATAAACATTCTTCAGTTGTTCCTATCCTGAGCAACTGGGACAGTGCTTTAGATTGCTAGTTTTCAGAAAAAGTGGCAGCTCTGGGATGCTTAGGGTACTAGTTCCCTATCTCCCCTATCCATGGGTTGTTTGGGGCAATGACCACTTTTTAGCATCTCATGGACAAGTGTTTACATGCCCTAGATCAGTGGTTCTCAATCGCATTCCTGGAGGACAACCAACACTGCACATTTTCCATATCTCCTTAAAAAACACACCTGATTCCGATCATCAGCTAACAAGCAGAGAGTGCATGACCTAAATTGGGTGTGGCAGACAAAGAAGACATGCTACACATGCAGTGCTGGTGGTCCTTCAGCAATATGGTTGAGAGGCACTGCCCTAGATGACATCATTTAGAGCAATGATTGGCACCATCATATGCAGGATCTGCATGCAAACCTGAGAAGTGCTGAGACTTGCTGGTCTAATGGTAAACCAGAGTAAATGTCCAATCGGGCATGTCGAGGTTTTAGATCAAGTGCAAATAATAACACCTGTGCCTAGTAGTAGTTAATATTGAGGAGAAATCAGATAAAGAGCTACTGGGAAAAGGAAACAGCAGAGAGAGATCCGACTGGGTACTTGTTTGAGATTGTGGGGGCAGGAAGCTGCAGATAATCACAGTATTGATTTTGGGTGACTGTTAGTAGAAATTGTGCACAGTGCAACTTTATTTTTGTTTATGAGTTTGCTAATAAAAACACACAAGCCTCAGTAAAGCTTAATTATCTAATTCAGTAATTATCTGAACCTTACAACAGCCATATTTGTGTGTCAAAAGGGCAGGGTCTTCAGGACAAAAAAAAAATTGTCATGAATCTTGACTGTCGATTTCTACTCTTAATGATGCACTTTGAGAGATGTTACCAGGGAAATAGCCTGCACAACATCATCTAGTAATTAAACATAAAGTTAACACACACACACACAACACGTTATTTACTTCTTGATACAACCTGTATTTAAGGGGTCTTCTTAATAAGGATCGTCACACACAGGAAGATGCCAGAGTGACAACATCGACTGACTCTCTGCTGTTCGAGACGCAAGAAACAACAGAATTTACTTGTGTTATGAATATCATGTATAGTATTGACTACATTTCACTTCATATTTTGATGTAAGGTCAGTTGAATGCTTCTACATACCATTGAAATGCCTTTCTATGCATTTAAGAATCTGAACCTTGATGGTGTGAGTGTTTAAATCATGTCTAAAGCATGATATTATGTATTATTAGAAGTATTTTATATAATTACATGTAAAGGAATAGGATTTTTTAGGAGAACTGAATGTACCACAAAACATGTAGCAAATTAGGGAACCTTTAGAAAAAAAAGAGCATTTAGTTTTCAAACTGTATTAAGCTAAACAACATTTAATCACATTTGACTGACAAACATATGACACATTTAATCCAGTTACGGTACTTGCTAATAAGATGTAATTACTCTTTGTTTTTTACAGTGCACATAAGTTTTCCAGGTCAAGATCTGCACAGCTGTGTATCACCACAATGAACACCAGCGGGTCTGTGGAATACTTCATACTGGATGGACTCAAGGATAAAGTCGTACTTCCCGTCTTCTTCACCGTCTATGTTTCTGTTCTGAGTGGAAACAGCATGATCATATACCTTGTCAGAACTGACCCCAAACTCAACACTCCCATGTATTTTTTCCTTCACAATTTGTCCTTTTCTGATATTGTGTACACATCTGTAACCATTCCTAAAATGCTGTCAGTTTTCCTTACAGGGGTCAAGACCATTTCCAAAAACGGATGTTTTTTGCAGATACACTTTGTTCTCTGGATGGGACTGACAGGCCGTGGGTTGCTGACCGCAATGGCGTTTGACCGCTATGTAGCAATCTGTAACCCTCTACGATACACGGCTATCATGACCAAAAAGCTGTGTGTTCTGTTGATATTTGCTTCATGGGCTTATGGGGCCCTTATAGTTCTGTCCCCAGTTATTTGGGCAACTCAGCTGCCGTACTGCGGACCTAATGTTGTTAGGCACATGTTCTGTGATCACTCTTCTGTTCTGAGCCTCGCCTGTGTCAACACCACCAGAAATAGCATTTTTGCCCTGATACTTGCCCTAACTGGACTTCTCACTACATTCCTTCTCATCTTAATTTCATATGTGTATATTGGGAAAGCTATGAGAAGAATGAGCATGGCACAGAAGCTTAAAGCTGGGGCAACTTGTGTGTCACACTTGATAGTGGTGTTTATCTCATATTTTTCTGCCTTCTTTGTCTACATCTCATACAGAGTGTCTAAATTTGACCCTGATGTCCGCATAATGATTGCTTTGCTGTATTCTGTCCTGACACCTTTGCTGAACCCCATCATTTACAGCTTGAGGAATAAAGAGCTGCAAGATGCAATGAAGAGAGCATTTTGTAGATGTGCCGTTCGTTCAAAAGTCACTAGGAAAACGGTTCCTTCTGTCGCTTAGAGTGAGCATAAATCTGTACATTGTGAAAGCAATGACATTTAGTCATCTGAAAAGTTGAACTTATGGAACAAGTAAAATTTTATTAGTCACAATGTGTGAACGAAAATGTTTGCAAGATTTATTGGTGAATGTAAAAAAAAAATCTGTTTATTAGCAATGTTACAGAAACATCCCTTTTGCTTTATGTATGACAAATGTGCATCACAATAATTTGACCTGTTTATGTTAAAATGGTGTAATCCAAATGGTTTGGAATATTATATACAATTAACATGCATCTTACAAAAAAGGGCATGTATAATACGTTATTCTTTTTTTATATCATTATATATATTGTCAGAACTGTATGCTTAATTTGGAATTATGCTTCAATAATTACACAGATGCAGCTGTTTGGTAATTTAAACATAATAAGCATTTAAAAACTATACTGTTAAAAGAATTGTGGTTTTACTGTGGACATAAGAAACATTTAACTGAAGAATATGATAAAGCATGTCTAGCATTCTCTTCCACAAACTGACAAACACACACGAGGAAGATTAAACCACGCCCTAAGAAAACTCTGTACAATATGGCCCAACATACTGTGCTGATATTAAGCGTTTAATATTATAGTGTTAAAGTGTTTCACCCATGTTTTGAAGTATGTGTTCCATGGTGTTGTGTTTTAAAGGTGAAGGAAATGTTTTGCATTTAATAGAAAAAGTACTGGTTACATCTGCCAGGACATTATTATTATTATTATTAGTTATTTAATTAGTGTACAAATATAACAATTTTGCAACAACATTACACATATCTGAATTATCTGGTCAGAGTACACTTGTACAATATAGGATACGCACTATATACAGTGCTGTTTTGATTACTTTGATGTAAATTCTAATTTTTGATTTATTTTTCATTAATATATCCGGCGTGTGTGTATGCCAGAAATGTAAAATGTCTAAAATATATACATTTTTTTGTTTTGTTTTCATGCTTCTAACATGTAGAAAATGTTGTAGAATATCTGTGTAACAATTCACTCAATAAATTTAGCATACAATATAATTCTGTGTGCTTCAATTAATTAGAAAAAACCCAGACCTTCATGGCAACACAACTAATCAAAGGTTTGTTTTAATGACCATATTAGCACATGAATGTTGACTTCTTAAATAGACACTTAAAACTGTTTCTTAAGTTGACACTTTTCTTAAGTAATAAGAAGCTGGCATTTTTGGTGTGGGAGCAGCATAAAAAAAAACTGACCACTTATAGTGCATAATGGCAAGTTTTCTCAAGAGTTTTCAATACTGAACTGGTGTGAGCCTGCTTAGCTTCTGTTAACCCTGCTTAAAGGAATAAGTAAAAAAAAAAATAATTCTGTCATCATTTACACACCCTCCGCTTGTTTAAAACCTGTTTGAGTTTTTTTTTTTTGTTCTGTTAAACACAAAGGAAGATATACTGGAGAATGTTGGAAACCTGTAACCATTGACATCCATACTATTTGTTTTTCCTACTGTGGGTGTCAATGTTGGTTTTCAAAAATGTTTTAAAATATCATCTTTGTGTTCAACACAAATCAGTATGTAACACAAAAAAAGAACAAAAAAGTAGGAAAATTACTCAAGTACTCTCTTCAGCTGAAATTCTGAAGTGCACATACCATGGACACTTTTTATCCCAAGATGCCACAGGGTTTGTAAATGGTAGAAAAGTGAAGCATCTATTGATGGACAATGACAGTACATCTTGATTAGATTCCTACTACACATATTCATACCACTGTAGACTGGAACACACTTTTTTAGCAGTAAATACTGATTTAAAAATAATCAGAGTATGTGACTTTGGACACAGATTTTGTGGACTATTCGTAAAGGTACACTTTTAAGTCGAACCACATTTATTCATTAAGAGGAGAAGTGACAAAGCACAGCTACAACAATTTACCAAACAAGATGCAAGCAGTTTTATTTTGAACCACTAGAGGAAGAAGATGCAGTGAGTGTACCATGTTATTGAGTAAATTATAGAGTACTATGATTTCATGATATGGATTAAAAATGTGATAATTAAAACACTTTGCATTGGCAACAACTTTTGTCTCCACCTTGTAGTTAATAATAATATTAATAATTGTACAATTCCTGTTCATTTGAAAATTAAAATAAAATTAGAATAATACAGATAGAAGGATACAGTGTACCATGTTATTGAGTTAATTATATATGATGAATTATTGATTTAATGAACATATCTTTTATCACCACCTTGTTTTCCAACTTTCTATTAGCACAGACTTTTATAATCTACACAATTACACATCTATCCATTGTTTAAACGGATATGGATAAATCCAGTATTAGATTAAAGCTTGGTTAAAAATGCAGTTAAAAAAATTTGCCAAGTAGTTGGGTTTGCTATCACCATCCCACCCCCCTCACCCAAAACATACCCACCCAAATATGTATGTTTATATATAATTCCCATATTTAGGTGGCGTTAAATATGGGGGAAAAACATTATGTTTAGTCTAAAAGCTTAATTTTTGTGGATTTTCATTTTTGACCAAAAGTGGGGTTGAAACAACACAGCATTTTGAAGATTTTACCTTTTTAAATTGAAATAAATTTAATAATGTGTAATAATAATAATAGTAATAATGTTAATAATTGTACAGTTCCAATTTGAAATTGAAATTAAAACAAATTAGAATGAACTAAATCATTTTTTAAGCAAATTGTATTAAACATAGCAGGGAAACATAAGTTAATAATAGTTGGCTTGCAATCACTGCCCTGAAAGAGAATTATAAAAAAGAGAATTATATTTATATACAAATATACATGCATTTTCATAATATGTCAAAGAAATAATCTTTGTATTGTACAAGAATTTCTACAGCAAAACACTATCCCAAAATAGATTTTTTTTTTAAATTGCTCAAATGTTTATTAGAAAAGAAATACAAATCTATAAAGAATTCACTTTTTTTCTCCACCACAGATTAGTCATTTTTTGTCTTATCTCTTTGGTTTGTAAACCATATACTAAAGGATTTAATCCAGGTGGTATAATATGAAACATTATACTAGCTAGTTTTCTACTGTCTGAGTACTCGGGAAAACGATGGAGAAAAGTCATGGTAGCTCCAGAAATGAACATGATTAAATAAACAGCTAAATGAGTGCTGCAGGTTTTTACGGCTTTGCTGTTGAGTGCTTTGTTTTTGCTTGTTTTGCATACCGCAGCAATCTTGACATATGTTATAAATATAGACACTGCTGAAAAGCAGAGCACAGCCACGGTATAAACAATTCCATAAATATTATTTATGACCACACTTTCACATGACAGTTTAAAAAGAGAGGCATTGTCACAGAAAGGGTTTTCAATTTTCGATCTGCAGTGAGAGAGGCGTATAGTCAGGCCTAACATAATTGTCACAAGAAGTATAGCCAACCCCCAGGCTGATGCTGATAGCTTAATAACCATCTTATTGGTCATTATAGCTGAATATCTCAGTGGATTACATATAGCCACATACCGGTCAAAGGCCATAATTATCAGCACATAATGGCATGCTGCTATAAATATATGTACAAAATATGCTTGAGTAACACACTCCACGTATGTGATATAACGTTCTGAAGTTTCCTTTAAAATGTCTAGCATTAATCGAGGCATAATGACGGTAGTGCCTATTATATCATTTAGTGGCAAATTACAGAACAGAAAATGCATAGGATGATGTAGATTCTTCTCAGTTGATATCAGAACTATAAGTCCAATGTTGGAGACCATTGTAAAAACATAAGCCAAGAGAAGCAGAACAAAGACAGGATAGGTAGACTGAGTTGTAACTCTGAATCCTTCTACTAGAAGAATGCTGTGTCTGAATGTCTGGTTTAAGTCCATGGTCAATTCTTTAAAACCTGACAAGAGGAAAAAACGGCAAAATTAATAAAAAAATATTTTAAATAAATAAATGTAGTTAAAAGCATAGCATGGCTAACTAACTACATGTGTATACATTCTTATACTTACAATTGATTGCCTTAAACAATTCAACTCTGTCGTTTGTTTTTTAATATAAAGGTTAAATAGTCTACAGTAAAACATACTTCTTTGAAGAAAAATGTACTTGCACTCACCTTTAAATATGTGGATCAAGTGTGTTGCTATGATGCTAATCATCCCAAAGGAAATCCATCCACTTGGAACATTGTTATTACTATCAGTTTAATGCTGGCTATCCCTTACATGCCATGATGAAAAAAGTAAAAAGCATATCGAAGCCTATCTTACTCTTTTCTCTTATTATTTATAGCATGCTTTCGAAGAGGACTTATCGTTTCTTTAATTTGAATAATTAAGATTTATTTGATGCAGATATGTGGTGGCATATGTGGGACAGTATATTTTGATATGAATACTCACCTTTGGAGCCGTTTATGAGGTCACAAGTTCATTGGGAAAAAATACTTTTGTTTCCATTTCACTTTCACAGGTATGAAACACACAGATACTCTGACAAACATATCAACAGGAAAAGTTAAAATCATTTATTTTAGATTTGGTGGAAGTAGGTTTCAGGTGATTAAGTGAAACCAGTGTTATTTTGTACTGTTTTACATCTTGAAACTTACTTTTGTCCAAACAACAACAACAACAACAACAACAACAAAAAACAGAACCTTAATGTGAGTGAAACAAAAAGGTATATTTGGTAACTTCAACAAAAAGGCGTGATCTCAAAAACAAAACAAACTTTGGATTTCAAATCCTGAAAAATAGGTGGCTGGTTTTTATAAATTGTCCTAAGAAAAGAATGGGTGTTGTTCAATAGTTTTAGGACAACTTTGATGAAAGGATTTAATCCAGTTCAAATGTTGACTACTGTATACTACACTGAAAAGGAGGGAGGCACAGACAGCACAAGCTTAAACAATCAATACCACGTGCCATAGATTGCCACCAGAATTGCAACTTAACCAGTGAAATAGTATGATTGTCCCCTGGATGACAAGCAACCTTTGAAGTTTGACCCCAGCGAATTACGTCAAACTGCAATCCCTCTGGCACAAATAACTGACCTAGTGGGCAACAAGACGGATGTGTTACCTCTTGTAAGGCTATGCAAACCTTGGAGTCAACCTCCCAGCTTACAAATGAGACAACCAATCTCTACAGTAAAATGAAGTCAGGAGTGGTTGGCAGTAGAAACAGTCAAAAATGTGAGAAGACATTGGGTTTGAACCACTCAACCCCCACCTCTGAGCAGCCTGGTCTTCCTCTTATAGCCAAGGTGTCCAGTCTTTAACAGGTTCGGAGCAGCACACACTCCCTTTTCTTGCCACAAAAAACAGGTTAAAGCAGTTTACTCTCCCTATCATGGTCAAAGGATTAAGTCCTGAGCCCGTCCACACTTCCTCTATCAATACCTCAGAAGACAGTTTAGAACAGGTTATTCTAACCATGGAGCCCAATACTGGACAGCCTTCTTTTCCTATCATGGTCACAGTCTTCTTAAACAGTCAATTCCTGCTAAGATCATGGAGACCACTCTTAAGGAGCCCATCTTTGTTGTCTCATGTTTCAAGATTACTCCTGCACTGGTCCAAGAGCAGCCAGAATCCATTCCAGAGCCTGTTCCAGAATTTCTCTCATAATTCTCTTAGAATTCCTTCCAAAGTCTCTCCCAAAGTTCGCTCCAGATCCCATTTTAGAGTCTTGTGCCAGTCCTGATCAGTCTTTTGCACAGCTTGCTTAAGAGTCTGCTCCATTGCCAGTCCTGGATCATGTTCCTTAGATGTTCACTTCAGAACTGCCCTTAGTCCAGAACTGCCTATAGCTTCCAGAGCCAGCATCAGCCCTGAAGCCACCAGAGATCATTTTAATCCCTAATCCAGTTCCTGAATCCACTCCCAAACCAGATTTTGTCTTGGAGCCACCAGTTTCAGTCCTGGAGTGCATTCCAGTGTAAGCTTCAGCCCTGTAGTCACCAAAGTACACTTTCGTCTCAGATCTACTCCCACAGTCTGTTTCTGAGCCGGTTCTTGCAGTTCTGGAGAGTGTTTTGACAGCTAACAAAGGTATTCCAAAATGCCAAGACACCAAGACTAGTCATAAGCCTAGCCATAAGTCTCCTCCAGTCAAAGAATCCATGAGAATCCATGTTTATAGATGGGCCACCGTTGACTTTCTACTCTTTCCATTCTACTGTCTGTATCATCTGGCCCTTGGCTTTAAAAGAGTGCCAAAAGCCAGCACCTCCCTGGTCATCCATTAATCAATCCCTCTGATTACCACCCCGTGTTTCAGGCCTGTCTGAATCCTTAGAGTTTGGCTCCCTACCTCACCCCCTTGTTAGGTATTACTTTATCTAATTGTGTTAACCTAATCCTTGTGTGGCCTGCTCTCTTTATTTTGTGATAATTTAAAAATTGTCTTTGCTAGATCAGTTTGTGTGTGTCTTTTGTGCCTCAATAGTAGTTTGGGAGTATTATGCAATTTAAAATGTGAGATTAATTTAATATGTAAACACATTACATTCATATATGCACCTATAATAAGCCAACAGAAAGCAGGTTTATGCATTTACACGTGGAGTGAAATCTGTGTAACCTGAAGAGCAAATATCTACCTGTGATGATATGTTAACATTCTGATGTCATGCACATTGAAAACTGAATAACAAGCTACGAGTGTCCAGCAGTTGGCACTGCAAACCAAGCTTGTGCAGCAATGATAGAATACAATCAATTTGTGCATACATTTGAAAACTTTACATTACATTTACTTTAGTAGATTCAGCTATTGTTTGAGGCTATTTCACGATTTCAGTCATCATATAGTAGGCATCTTTCATCTTCTCTTAGTCATTGTATGTAACACTTTTGTGTATTTTTGGACACTTTAAAATGCTTACACACTACATGTTTGCTGCATTTATAAAGCATTCATACCTGAGGTCATTGTGTAGGGTGTGATTTTTATATGCATGATTTGATCACTCAAATCACAGGACTGATTATTCTGCTTAGCCAATCTCTGTAAATAAACATATAAAGTAGCGACTGCAGGCTACAGATGCTGAACTAAAAATGTACTCATGTTAAAGTAAAAGTACACACAACTAATTTCTGAATATTTGTCATTCAGGTAAAATCAGGTATCAGGTTAGGTAGTTATGTAAGCAGCTTGTTGATTTTTGTTGAGTCAGAGCACACACACAAATATATCACAACTAACATCCATGTACCAGACACTAAACAAAGAATCATTAACCCTGCTCCCGGAGAGCTACCATGAAGAGTTCAGGTTCATCCCCAATCAAACACCTGTGAACCAGCTTATCAAGATGTTCAGGCTTACTTGATTATTACAGTTAAGTGTGATGGAGCAGGTACTGAACTGAAAAGTATACTGAAACAAATTTATTGTTGTAGATTACAGTGGAGGGCCAGTGTGGGACTAGTGAGGGCTTCCTGGGGGCTAGATGAAAGCTGCCCATGCAGGGCCAACATTTTGAGCAAATTCTCAAGAGCCCTGCGCTTGCAGCCCACTGGAGGCCCTTAGGCTAGCCCTTAGTGGACCCATTTAGGACTAGCACAGGGTTGTTTTCAGGGTGCTTAACCTGTTGAAATATTAAACCACTAATATTTCAAATCAAGTCATTCTAGTTAGAGCCTATTACCACAATGACAGACTTTAAGTGCTGCATGAGATGTGGCTGAATTAGAGCTAAATAACTTTTTTTCTAAATAAACTTAATATCAGACCCCAGATTTAGGACATGAAAAGACACTGCCAATGAAAAACTAGACACATGACTAGGACAACCAATGAGGAACAAGACACATGGCTAAATCATCCAATGAAAACATGACACAAGAACAAAAAAGCACATGTCAGGAAACAGGAAGATGAGGTTAAACTACAAAATAAAAGACAAGAGAACGTGACATAACTTAAAATATACCTCTTTATCTCAAATAAGGTGGTAATTATTGGCCAGTGCTTCCATTTAAAATTATTTACAAAAAGGTAATAATGTTGTCCATAAGTGCAGTAGAAAAGTTTACACCCCTTAAGTTTGCAATTTTTTAGTTCCACCATTTGTCCTGTCCCTGGGCCGATTTTTTATACAAACAGATACACAAATTACAGGAGACAAATCATGTACAAAAAGACAATAAAACAAATGTAAGGTCAAACAATTCAATTCAACTCAGCCAACTAGAGCCAGAGCTGTGTATGAGAGTGCACATGTGTGCGTCATTGTGAAGTGTGGAAGAGTATAACTAGTGGAACATACAGTAAAGAACAACATAAAAAACAAACAGGTATAATAATAGAGGGTATAATCAATGGTTGCAATATTATTAATACTAATAATAATAATGGGATGAGATTGAAGAAGAGATGGGTAAGAAAAAAGGGCACTGTAGAGAGAGGAATAAGAGGTAGGGGGCAGGGGATAGAGAGAGATGGAAGATACATTAATACATCAAGAATAAATTGGGGTGGAAAAGAGAAGAAAGTGAAATGAAAAGGAATAAGTATTAAATTAATATTTTGGTATATTTTAAGTATTTGATTAGGTTTTTGATTTACTCAGATTTTAAGAAACATAACATAATATATATATATATATATATAGCAATGAGGCAATTGATGAGTGAATGTTTTTTATTACTGTTGGGTTTTGCTTTAGTATCTAGAACTGTTTACTTTTCAGGTTATTGTTCATTTATTATAATTTAACATAATGGGTGGCGACGCGGTGGCGCAGTGGGAAGCACGTTCGCCTCACAGCAAGAAGGTCGCTGGTTTGAGCCTCGGCTGGGTCAGTTGGCATTTCTGTGTGGAGTTTGCATGTTCTCCCCGTGTTTGCGTGGGTTTCCTCCGGGTGCTCCGGTTTCCCCCACAAGTCCAAAGACATGCGGTATAGGTGAATTGGGTAGGCTAAAATTGTCCGTAGTGTATGTATGTGAATGAGTGTGTGTGTGAATGTTTCCCAGTGATGGGTTGCGGCTGGAAGGGCATCCGCTTCGTAAAACATATGCTGGATAAGTTGGCGGTTCATCCCGCTGTGGCGACCCCAGATTAATAAAGGGACTAAGCCGAAAAGAAAATGAATGAATGAATGAATAACATAATGGGTCTGACAAGTCTAATTGACTTATTTAAAAAAATATATATATATACATTTTAAATAACTTAATTGCATTTCAAAGTTCATCAGTAAGTGTATAAGAAAAGCTATTTTATTATTCCCCCCCAAAAATAATGTGCATATTATCAAAGATTGCTGCTTTTTAAATATTTTGAAAGATAATTTACAGATTTAACCTGTACATTAGCTGAACCTTTACATGAAGATGTTAAGTCAAAATAATTTATATCTAATTTTCCACAGCTGAAAAGCCTTCTAGTTTATTCACAAATGTAAACAAAAAAAGCATATATATATATATAGTGGATATGCAGTGGATAGCACGATTGCCTCACAGCAAGAAGGTCACTGGTTCGAGCCTCGGCTGGGTCAGTTGGCATTTCTGTGTGGAGTTTGCATGTTCTCCCCGTGTTTGCATGGGTTTCCTCCGGGTGCTCCGCTTTCCCCCACAGTCCAAAGACATGCATACCGCATTGGGTGAATTGGGTAAGCTAAATTGTCCGTAGTGTATGTATGTGAATGAGTGTGTATGGGTGTTTCCCAGTGATGGGTTGCAGCTGGAAGGGCATCCGCTGCGTAAAACATATGCTGGATAAGTTGGCGGTACATTCCGCTGTGGCGACCCCAAATTAATTAAAAAAAAGAAAAGAAAATGAATGTATAAATATATATATATATATATATATATATATATATATATATATATATATAATTAAAGCAATATATTTACAGTATTCTTACTCACAAAAATTTATGAAAATAGCACACATAAAAGTCATTTTTCAAGAGAAAAGTTCTGTATTTAAAAACAAATATATATACAATACAGTAATGTATATTTAAAATGATCTTATATGTTGTTTCAATATTATAAATTAAGGATTCACCTTTTTTCTACACCAAAATTTTACAAACTTCTGTCTTATCTCTTTGGTCTGTAAACCATATACTAAAGGATTTAATCCTGGTGGTACAATATGGAACATTATACTAGCTAGCTTTCTGATGTCAGAATATTCAGGAACACGATGGAGAAATATAAAACTGGCACAAGAAATAAACATGATTAAATAAACAGCTATATGAATGCTACATGTTTTTATGGCTTTGCTGTTGAGTGATTTGTTTTTGCGGGTTATGCACACAGAAGCAATCTTGGCATATGTTACAAATAATGAACCAAGCGACAAGGTAAAAACAATTACAGAATAAATCATTCCAAAAATATTATTGATAATCACATTTTCACAAGACAGTTTAAACAATGAGGCATTGTCACAGAAAGGATTTTCAATGTTAGATCTGCAGCGAGACAAGCGTATAGTGAGACCTAATAGAATGGACACCATAAATATTGACAGTCCCCAGGCTGATGCTGAGAGTTTAACCACCATTTTATTGGTCATTATAGCCGTGTATCGCAGTGGATTACATATAGCCACGTATCTGTCAAAGGCCATGATCATCAGCACATAATGACATGCTACTGCAAATACATGTACAAAATAAGCTTGAACAACACAATCCGCATATGATATATAATGAATAATAATATTTAGTCTGCTTTTCTATATGTAAATCTGTATATATTGTTCATAAATACAAAAATAAATTTTTTATTACTACATAGTAAACTGAACAACAAAAGAACCAAGAAACTTTATTATTGCAGCAAAACAATACTTACTTCTGTTAAAACAATAATTACTTCACACGCTGTTATTATAAAGACTGATGAGTCAAGTTTCTAGATGTTCAGTAAAGAACTGTTTTTGGTCCCCCAGCTTTTATTTTGTAGATTTAAAGGGGTATATGTGACGTTGCTTTCTTCCCAGAGGAGAACACTGGCATCTCTTATTGTCATAATCACAACAACCACCAAATTATATTTTGTATATTGTATAATCAATTCATCTTTATTTCTATAGCGTTTTTACACTGTAGATTGTGTCAAAGCAGCTTAACATAGAAGTTCTAGTAAATTGAAATTGAAACTGTGTCAGTCCAGTTTTCAGAGATAAAGTTCATTTTAGTTCAGTTCAGTGTGGTTTAATTTTCACTACTGAAAGTCCAAACACTGAGGGGGAAAATCCATCGATGTGCAGCTCCTAAACCAAGTCCTAAACCAAGTCCTAAAGCAAGTCCTAAACCAAGCAAGCCAGTGGCGACAGTGGTGAGGAACGTCCTGGTTACGTACGTAACCCACGTTCCCCGAATAGGGAATGGAGACGTGCGTCTGTTAACAGACTACGGGAGTACTTCAGATGACCAATCACTCTGAAGAGTAAGAAAACAGGCCAATGAATGCCAAAATGAATTGGCAGAGCTCAGCTCCACAGCTGACAGTGATTAGCCATTAGTGCTATATAAGCTGCCAGCTGAGAAGCGAGCACTAGAATTTGCCTGCTGAAGAGCCGATCACTCAGCTAACAGCTGGAGACTCAGCTGCTGTGGCAGTGGAGACGCACGACTCCGTTCCCTATTCTGGGAATGTGGGTTACGTACGTAACCAGGACGTTCCCCTTCATAGGGAACTCCAACGTGCGTCTGTTAACAGACTACGGGAGACTGTATGGAAAACGCCACAGCAGCTAAGCCCATCACGCTCCTGATGTGAAGTTTGCCAAGCATAGCGTGAGTGCACAAGCATCACCAAGAGCGCAACCTTCCAACGTCCCCTAGGCTCTTAATTACCATTACATGGGAATAATTACAATTTAAATCGGGGTTGTAAATGTGCTTTTACCTAGCTAATATAGTCTAGGGATTTTAGAAATACGACAGTACGTTGGGAAAGCGTGCCAGTCCCCGAAGGGGGAGGACGCTGCGGAGACCACCTGCTACCCAAGAGGGGAGACTTGATGGCAATAAGGACGTATGGACTAGCCCTATGGAGGGGGAGTGCTACATATGATAAGCTGGTTAGCGGGTAGGGAAGACATGGGTCCGCCTCGGCGCGTTCACTAGCCAGTGGAACGGGCAGTGGCGGCGGAGCATTTTGGAGCCGCGGGAAGAGCACTCTCGGCGAGGAACAGCCAGCACGGACGGGTCCGGTGGGGGAGCAGTTTTCTGAGCCCACCAGGAGATGACCTGCTCCATCGCGCACGGCTGATCTCTCACCACCGAGGACTCCTGGGTAAAGTCTCTGACGGTGTCGCCGAGTAGGCCTGCCTGGGATATGGGCACACCAAGAAAGAGTACTTTGTCGGCGCGGTGCATATCTGCCAGGGTAAGCCAAGGGTGGCATTTCCGGACCACTGTGTGGCCATCGTCCTCCCCAGGGCACGGGTGGCCGAATTGAAAGTCATGAGAGCATAGTCGACCACTGTCGACTATGGTGCCGTGCCGTGGTGCAGGGCAGAAGCGGCATGGCCAGCAACGGTGTGGGCTCTGGCCATGAGAGACACAGAAAACCCACCCGCCTTGGACGGGGGTCTCAGCTTTCCCCTCCAGGTGGCGGCGCCAACCACCTGAGGAATAGCTTCGTACCCACTGGCCGCCTCGCCATCAGGGGAGGTGAAGGCGGAAGCGCACGAGGACCGGACAGAGAAAAAAACGCCCTCTATGCCAGCGTGCGCTCGCTGTGCCCCCCTGGGAAGAAGTGGGCGGGAGCTGGAAGATTCATCTTACATCAGCCCGCACGCCACACCTCTAGTCAGTCCGGCGGTGAGACTGGGGAACAAGCCATCTCCAGCCACACCACCGAAGCAGCCCAGGAAACGCAGCCATCATGTCTGATTTGAGAACCGTGACTACACTTTGCACCCCGTAGGATGGAAGCGAGCCCGGTCTGTCATCTGAGCATGACAGCTCGCCCTCCGATGTCGCGATGGACATCTGATCTCAGGTGTCATCAAGCGGAGGCGCGGGCATCCCGGGGGATGAACCGCACAACCACTCGAAGCTTGGATGGAGCGCGCTGTGGAGGAGTGGGGGGTCCGCGGGCCCGGAGGCGACGGATAAATCCCCACTGTAATCCTCAGATCTGCCCGCGTGCTAACTGCTTTCACGGGGAGCAGCGGGGGTGGCTTGGAAGCCGCAATCTCAGCTGTGCAACAGCCATGCCCTCACAGTGAGAGCATGAGCTGTCCGCGAGCACCGCATCGACATGTTGGACCCCCAGACCTGTGATGCGATACCCGTGCCCATCATCCAGAGATAGGAACTACCGCATCCAGAAACGCACAGTCAGAACAGCGTCTTGAAAAAGACGTGTTGATTGACTGTGTTGCTCTCTTAGGGAATCTGCTCTTTTAATGGAAACTGCTCTTTTGTGCACACCAGTGAAACGCCCAGGGGACAGGAAGCCCAGATCGACTGCTGCTGTTGCGTCATCTCCCGCACTGGTGAGTAAACTGGTTTCATTCTTGAAATCAGGTTGGCAGATAGAGTGTCTTCAGTCTCGTGAGAGGCTCTGAAAGCTAAATTCTAGTGCTCGCTTCTCAGCTGGCAGCTTATATAGCACTAATGGCTAATCACTGTCAGCTGTGGAGCTGAGCTCTGCCAATTCATTTTGGCATTCATTGGCCTGTTTTCTTACTCTTCAGAGTGATTGGTCGTCTGAAGTACTCCCGTAGTCTGTTAACAGACGCACGTTGGAGTTCCCATATGAAGGGGAACAAAACTTCACCAATTGATGATAAATGTATATTCATAGCACCAAAGTAAAAATAGATTAATTATTGAGGAAATAAACTGAATTAATAAGTGAAAAGTTTGCAAATATATACTTTCCTTAATAAAAAAAATCTTAAGTTAGTCTTAAGAGTCTTAAATCAGAATGTGCAATGTTCATATTTTCAGTTGTAAATTTTCTCGAGAAGTATCCCATTCATTCAAAAGTAAACCGGAACTACCAAATACACTGTTGCGGAAAGGCAGAAGTGAAATGACGTCATTGTGAAAAGGGTCTATTGAAGTGTGGGGCAAGTCAGTACTCATGGGAGATGGGGGGAATAACGGGGACCAAACCGATGACAGAGCCTCCACCCTGTGAGCAGCTCCTGAAGTAAGGAGCCAAGCAATGTCGAGGTCTTCCTCAGAACCAAGGGGTAATTTTTTGGGATGTAGTGGGTGAAATTCTGTAATAAGAGGGGGTTCAAGAATGTCCTCCTGACTGACCCACTATCGTTTTTCAGGACCCCTCCCAGTCCACAAGGTATTCAAGTGTTCTTGCTCTTCATCTGGAAGTCAGAATTTTGTGAAACTGATATGCCTCCTTACCATCAATGATAATGGCTTTTGGGGTCTAAACACTGGCTGCCAATTCCCAGGGTGGACCAGCAGCAGGCTTGAGCAAGGATACTTGGAAAGTGGGAGTGGTACAGTAGCAAGGTGGTAAGAAACAGAGATAATTTGCCTGTGGATCTTGAATGGAGCCAAATACTTGGGGCTGAGTTTCTTTCAAGGTAGTTGTAAGCAAAGTACAACCAAACACATTGACCAGGGGTGTTTTCTGGATTGGGGAGGTGATGGCATGTAGTAAGTGAACATGAGCTCAATGTCATTTAGCTTTGCTTCTTTGTAGCCAGTTGTTAATAGCAGGAAGGTCTGTGGATTTGAAATCCCAATACACACTGAAAAGGGGGGAGACCTGTAGAAGGCTTACACAATGAGTTCTGAACATTTTTGCCCTCGTTAGAAAGCAGCTATAATGTGACCATGTCATCCCGGACCACAAAAGTGAAATACTAAGTTACTTAGATGTTCCACTGTTTCAAATGTTAATAGGAGTAGGGACGTGGTATGAGGTGGCATGCCTTAAAAAACCTGTTTATTATTGCCAGAATCATGGTGTTAGTAAATTGCCCAACACAGGGAACAATATTTCAAAGAGAATTCTAAAATTTTCAAGTGCCCCATTTTGGCCCATTTTAGTGCTTTGGCAGATAACAGGGAAAATAATTTTACCTTAACCATAAACACATGTATGGTTTTACCTGTGGTCGCACTAAAAGGATGTTTAAATTTAGCCATATAAAATTTGGTATTAATGTTTTTTTAGGTAACACATTTACTTCTTAATTTCAGTAAGACAAAATTTAATGCTATTTATATCTGTCATATACTTGTCAAATACTACTAATAATATCATTAGCATTAGCATTTTTTGGCTCCAGGTAAGACATCAGGACAATCCCCACCTATACCTGACCCACCTCAGAATCATTTTTGATAATCCAGCCCTAAAAATTAAGCTAAATGAATAACCTTTGTTGAAAGTTTATTCATAGATTTCAGACACAAGCAAAGATATTGCAATATCTGACCTGGATGAGGGAAAAATTAGCTTGGTTTGGGCGATTATGAATAAACTAAAGATCCAGAATTATCTGTGTCTGATACACTCAGTCTTGCGATTATGCTTTCACAAAAGATAAATATGTAAATGCACAGGTTTCAATCTGCAAGGTGAATATACTAAACACTTTTTAAAGCTGAATCCCTGAAACAAACAAAGTCAAGAATAGATTAAATAAAAGAGCATAATATTTGCATTTTGTACATCATTTGATTTAAAGGTTCATACAAAAGTGCCTATACAGTACATTATTAGAATTAAAGCAGTTAAATATTTAACAGAACAAGAGAGTAAAAACAAACAAATATTCATGTGTCATCACTACATGATTAAACATTTCAAGAATATTTTTAAAACATTGGTCATCATTGGTATTTTATTAAAAATATTGTTTAAATAATTTTCACAGTAGTACTCAGAAAACCAGTCAGCATTATTATACACTATATTCTTATGTTTGTACAGAGAAAATATGATTTTAGTTTCAGATGTGAATTATAATTCACTTTAGATTAATTTTATTTCTGTTCCAAAATTTGACAAGTTTTTGTCTTATTTCTTTGGTTTGTAAACCATATACTAAAGGATTTAGTCCTGGTGGCACAATATGAAACATTATACTAGCTAATTTCCTATTGTCAGAATATTCAGGAAAACGATGGAAAAAAACCATGGTGGCACAAGAAGCAAACATGATTATATAAACAGCTATATGAGTGCCACATGTTTTTATGGCTTTGCTGTTGAGTGCTTTGTTTTTGCTTGTCATGCATACAGCAGCAATCTTGGTATATGTTATAAATACAGACCCAAGAGAGAAGGTGAAAACAATAACAGTGTAAATTAATCCAAACACATTATTAATAGACACATTTTCACAAGACAGTTTAAACAATGAGGCATTGTCACAGAAAGGGTTTTCAATTTTAGATCTGCAGCGAGACAAGCGTATAGTGAGACCTAACATTATAGACACAATGAACACTGACAGTCCCCAGGCTGATACTGAAAGTTTGACCACCATTTTATTGGTCATTATAGCTGAATATCTGAGTGGATTACATATAGCCACATATCTGTCAAAGGCCATGATCATCAACACATAGTGGCTTGCTGCTGCAAATATGTGCACAAAATATGCTTGAACAACACACTCCACATATGTAATATAGCGCTCTGAAGCTTCCCTTAAAATGTCTTGTAATAAGCGTGGCAACATGACGGTGGTCCCTAGTATATCATTCAATGGCAAGTTACAGAATAGAAAATGCATAGGATGATGTAGATTCTTCTCTGTCGAGATCAGAATTATTAGTCCAATATTACATCCCATTGCAAATACATAAACCAAAAGAAGCAGGACAAAAACAGGATAGGACGACTGAGGTGTAACTTTCAGTCCCTCCACAAGTAGAATGTTGTTTGTAATTGTCAGATTATCCATTGGTTGCTGTCTACAAACCTGTAACAAACAGTCCTGTCACCATAATTAATAGAAGGCCTTTAAATACTGTGCTGGAAAAAATTACTAAATGTAAAAACAAATATATTGACAGATAGTATTGTTATAAGTAATATAACATGAATTCTGTTGAAAATTTCCTAAGAATATACAGTCAAACCAAAAATGATACAGACACCCTTTACATTTCTCACAGATTATCCACCATAGATTAGAAAACGGTAATAAAAAATGCCACAACAAATTCATCTTGATAATGTCATATAACTTTGATAGAAAGTTACAGTATGTAACAGATTACAATCAACCAAATGAATTTCAAATAACTGTTAGCACGACAATATTTACACAACTACCAATACCTTGTTGGGTCACTTTTCACCTCAAAATCATCCTGTAGTCTTCAAACCTGAACCTCAATATAATACCATACTCACTGGAGCAGGTTTTCAGCTCCTGTTGGTTTTGGTCCAGTGTGGGGAGAATGTTTGCTAATAGAATGTCACAGTTTACTTTATTTTCTTACCCTCAGTTACATAAAATAAAAATTGTGTCCTACAGCCACTAGTACAAAATTATATCAGATGTCTGAATAATTTTTGGTTTGAGACTGCATATATTTTCTGCGGTTTCAGTTTTCATTACCCATAATTGTTGCCTCTTTAATCGATCATAATTGCACAACAGCTAAATAGCATGTTAAAAAGGTATTAAAATTTACCAAGATTCTTGATTACTTCACAGATCAAGTTTCCAAAAGATGACCTTGAAGCCTATTCTGTCAGTATTCAGGGATAAATAAATTCCAGCTTCTTTTTCTTTAAAGAATATTTACATGCTTTTGCCTTTTAATATATACTGTAGTTCAAAGATGTTTCCCTGATGCTGTCATCACCCAAGAGGGGAATGACATAGCCAACTTGTTGCCATAAACACAGACATTCAAAATGATTTTGTTTTGTTAAAATAGTCCTCACTCTAGTTACCTGTAGAGGTCGCAATTATTTTTTATTGTTGTTAATTTTGGGACATGCATTCATAGTTAGTGCAGTTCACTACTTTTGGTTAATTTGTAACTACACTACAAAAATCATATTGATCAGTATAACTAACTTTAACACTATAACAATATGTCGATTTACGTATGGCTATACCTTCCTGATATTTTGGCTATATTTAAAGGTGCTGTAGAATGAAAATGTGTATATACCTAGGCATATTCGTTGTAGGCATATTAGTCTGTTTTTAGTTCAATAATAAGAGTTAAGTACATGGAAATGGCATACCGTGAGCCTCAAACACCATTGTTTCCTTGTTCTCATGTAAACTCCTAATGAAAAACAGGTCAGTTGTGACAAAACACTGACTCTGATGATAATGGAGCCATTTAGTGAAGCAGGGAGCATATAGTCTGTTAAAATGCATTGTTTGGTAGTTATATATGGAGCCAGATCAGTCTCAATAATAATACATTTGCATTCATAAAATTCATAAATGCACAACACAATTCGTAAATTCAAAACACAATTCATAAATTCACAACTCCAATTCATAAATTCACAACACAGTTCATAAATTCACAACACAATTCATAAATCCACAACACAATTCATAAATCCACAACACAATTCATAAATTCAAAAGTAAAAATCTAAAATATTTCCCAAATCCGCACACATATGCGCATAAGGGCCTATTCTACCAGGGTTTTGGCGGCTTCAAAAGCCTTCTTTATTCTGGGCAGTCTATGACTGGCATCTGCAATGCAGCAGGGTGGTCTATCGTGCACACCTTCAAAAGGTTTTATCAATTAGATCTGGATCCTACTCCGGGATCCAATATCCTTTCTTGAATTAGGAAAACTCATACCCGGCATATCAAACTATGGCATGTTTGGGATAGCGTTCCCATTGTGTCTCCTAATAGAGACGCAGTGCGAGTTCCCTGAGAGGGAACGTCTCAGGTTACGCATGTAACCATGGAGACATAAGATCATCGTACTCAATATTACTGATATATAACGTTACTCAGCTCATTTAATTTTTGACAAATGTCTAATAATACAGCTAAAGCTATTTATTTTATTTTATATAAAATAGTAATAATTAAATGGTGGAGCTTCTTGAGTTTGTTCAGTAAGGAGTGTTTTGATTGGTGGATTAAAAAACTCACCGCGATTGGCTAAACAGAATATCCTCCAAAAAAAGATGTGTACGAATCTTGTCCTGCCAGGAAAGTCTCAAAAATACCGCACACAAATTCAAAGGACTCCATGCTCATTTGAGCATTTTCAAATGCACATTCAGTGGTTCGTAAATACATCTTACATAATTCATAAATGCATGAGGAAAGTCATCCAAGAACTTCATATAAACATAATTGTGTAGACATTTTTAATGTATTTTTGTAAGATGCATATGTGTGCGCATTTGGGAAATATTTTTGATTTTTACTTTTGAATTTATGAATTGTGTTGTGGATTTATGAATTGGAGTTGTGGATTTATGAATTGTGTTGTGAATTTATGAATTGGAGTTGTGGATTTATGAATTGTGTTGTGAATTTATGAATTGTGTTGTGCATTTATGAATTGTGTTGTGCATTTATGAATTTTATGAATGCAAATGTATAATTATTAAGACTGATCTGGCTCCATAGTTATATACTGTAAAATTTAACACTTACGTTTGTAATGACAGGGCGGCTTGTTGGCTATGTGGTTAGGACTGTTGCCCCACTGCAATAATGTTGCATGTTCGAGTCCTAGATGGACAAGGAGCCCTTTCTGTGTGTTCTGAGTTTGTCTGCTCTTCCAATGTCTGCATGGGTTTCCTCCGGGTCCTCCAGTTTCCCCCACAGTCCAAAGACATGCGGTATAGGTGAATTGAATACAATTGAATGAGTGTGTGTGTGTGTGTGTGTGTGCGTGTGCGTGTGTGAATGAGGATGTATAAGTGTTTCTCAGCACTGGGGGTTAACTAGTTAGTGTACTCTCTGTGCTGGGTTGCAGCAGGAAGGGCATCTGCTGCATAAAAAAACATATGCCAAAGTAATTGGTGATTCATTTCACTGTGGTAACATCTTGATAAATCAGGAACTAAGCCAAAGGAAAAGTGAGTGAGTGAGTGAGTGAGTGACTTTGTAATGAGGCAACAAACGTGTATGTTGAAGCAACAAGCAGACATAAACTACTTAATATAAGGGTTTAATGCATATTTATCAACTGTCAAAACTGTGTTGTAAATAATGTTGATAAAGAAGTTGAAAAACTTCTTGAGACTAATGCTTCTTCCATTAATTAAAGGACATCTCTGCTTTGACGGTTTAACGTTAATGTCTGATCTCACTCGGCAGTGACTCATTTTTTGTAACTCTAGATACATCTGTAACATTAGATACATTTATAGCTTCTGTTACAAAAGTATGTAGGCCATTAGAATTTTCCTAACTCCCCTTAGTGGTGCCCCTGCATCCCAGTGTAATTTAATGTTTAACCATGAAAGTAAAAGTTACAAACAAAAAAAAGTTGATGTAAGGGGGAAAACATCAACAATATGCAGTTATGTGATTTTTTCTGCATCAATGATAAGACTCTCATCTGCCTAATTTGAGACTCTGTCTGGTATTACTTTATTTTGATGGTCCTGTTTACACATTTTGTTGACTATACTGTACATTGCATTGCAACTACATGCCAACTAATTCTTATTAGTGAAAATGTCTTAGGTTACGCATGTAACAATGGTTCCCTGAAGGGAACTTGCGCTGCGTCTCTATTAGGAGGCACAATGGGATAGAATCTCTCTCTTCTAACCTCCTGAAGCACTGGTGAAATCGTACCGTGTGTGTGACGTCAGACCGGGAGGTATAAAAGCACCACGGAAGCAAACAACTTCAGCTTAAAACCTCTCGAACAAAGCGCACCAAGCATGAAAAAGTATGGCAAAGCTACGCAGCGTCTCGTTCCCTTCAGGGAACCATGGTTACATGCGTAACCTGAGATGTTCCCTCTCAGGGAACTCGCACTGCGTCTCTATTAGGAGACACAATGGGAACGCTATCCCAAACATGCCATAGTTTAATATGCCGGGTATGAGTTTTCCTAATTCAAGAAAGGATATTGGATCCCGGATAGGATCCAGATCTAATTGATAAAACCTTTTGAAGGTGTGCACGATAGACCACCCTGCTGCATTGCAGATGCCAGTCATAGACTGCCCAGAATAAAGAAAGCTTTTGAAGCCGCCATACCCCTGGTAGAATAGGCCCTTATTGCCTCCAATAGAGGACGGTCCAGGGCCTCATAAGTCAGTGAGACCATCCACAAGCTCAGAGTCTGCTTAGACGCGGGTGCCCCCATGTTAGGTGGGCCATACAGGCAAATAGATCGTCGGCTCTGCTGAATCTCTGCCAAATGGCCGTCACCACTTCTGGATGCAGTCGCCATCCCCTGGGCACCAACCCCTGCCTCAACAGGAGGTCTGCTTCTACATTCCTGGGCCTAAGATGTAAGCTGCCTTCAGTGAGCGCAGCTTCTCCTGAGCCCACAGAAGGATCTGCTCCAACAACCTGCACAGAGGGCGCGAATTGCTGATGGTTGATATAAGAGACCACCGATGTGTTGTCGGTTTTCACTAACACAAGAACCTGAAACACTGCTAATGTCTCCAAGCAATTGATATGCATATGGAAATGATGGTCCCTCCACTGCCCCGATGTGGGAAGGCACCTCAGGGTCACTCAAGTGAGGCGTTGTCACAGAAAGGGTTTTCAATTTTACATCTGCAGCGAGACAACCGTACTGACCTATCATAACTGCCACTACAATTATCTGGAGTGCCCAGGCCGTTGCTGACAATTGAATCACCATTTTATCTGTCATTACAGCTGTGTATAGTAATGGATTGCATATAGCCACTTGTCTGAAATCTGTAAACAGTAACAAAAAGACACTTCAAACAGTCAATAGAAACAACACATAAAAAACTGCATTGCATTATGAGGAACATACATGAAATATTTTTACAAAAATTTGTGTTCTGCGCAGTATAAACCCAGCCCAAATAATTCTCATGTATGTCAAATCTAATTTGCCTAGTTTTGTATAAATTAAATATGCAATGCATATTGGTAAATAAAAAGTGATTTAGTATTAATTATAAGTTAAATCTATGAACGTTGGTTGTTACTGTAAGTACCTGTGCAAAAATATTAACTGGCTCTTCTTTGAAGAAATCTTTGCCTGCTCTTTTATTTTAATATATGAGTGTTTGCTGTGCTGTCATCACCCAAGAGGGGTGACTAACACACTTGTGTCATACATCGCTATGAGTTTTTTCTTAAAACATCCTACACTAAATGTGGCATAATGAAAGTAGTCAGTAGTAGGATTCAGACAAAAAAACAGATCAGAATTATAAGTTTAATATTTCTGCCTAGTGTAAAGGCATAAATCATGGCATCATGATGCAGATGGCTGAGGCCTATTTCCATGTTGTGTGGTTCCTTTTTATGATTTTTCTGTTCCAAGAGGTTTATAAGAAGCAAAAAAAGTTGGTCGAAAACATACATTTTCACAAAACATACAAACATACGAAAACATACATTTTCACACAACTGCAAGCAGAACATTCAAACACCATCTCTATTTTGTAGTTCAGCTATCAGAAATGGAGCACACAGGATTGTGGGATATGTGTGGTGCCTTTAAAATTTGATCTGATGGTTGTGATGTTTTCAACAACTGTGTGGTTTTCACTTGTTTATCAAACACACTCCATGCTGTTAGTAAAACTTATGGTCCATTCTAAACGTCTCGGGTTACGTATGTAACCATAGTTCCCCGAGAGGGAACGAGACACTGCGTCCAACCAGAACGCTAGGGGAACACCTCTTTTATACGCGTCTTGAAGCACATGTGAAATCAATCTAATGTAATTTAGCGGTGACGTCACCGCGCGCGCACACACGGCGACGTGAACGTCAGACCAGGAAGTATAAAAGCCTGCACTGATCATTCAGATGTAACTTCCAATTTGCTTGAAAGAAGTAACAGGCAGAAGAGAGTATGGCGGAAGACGCAGTGTCTCGTTCCCTCTCGGGGAACTATGGTTACATACGTAACCCGAGACATTCCCCTTCTAGGGAACTTCAACACTGCGTCCAACCAGAACGCTAGGGGAACGCAATACCCACTAGGCCAGACTCACTGCTGACTGTGAATGCACACTACGCAGTGAGAACAGAGGACCCCGGGGAGGGGTCTAAATCGAGTTGATAGTGACGCACGAATATATATGGCGTCGACCATCTTGCCGCCAAACAAACGTCAGAAAGGGCAGAGCCCAAAATAAAAGCTTTGGAGGCCCTCGTGGAGTGGACCCTGACAAATTTTAGGTGTGGGACCTCCAAAAGCCTGATATGTAACTGAAATAGTCTCGACTATCCAATTACTTATGGTATACCAGTAACTGCTCACTCTTTCGCCATTGGGCAATTCTGTGGACATATTTATCCAGAGCCCTAACTGGGCAGAGCAGATTTAGTTTCTCCTGGTCCGACGCTGAACGGGGGAAGATTAAAGGCTTGCAGCACAGCAGGTCTCGCCACATGAGTGGGACTGACGCCTCCCGCAGTGGCTCCAAATGGGGAAACAGAGATGCCCTCGAGCACCAATGTTAAGTCCCATGACGGTACCCTGCTCGTGTTGACAGGCCTTAGCCTTATGGCTCCATGGAGGAAGCGATGAATTAGCGGGTCCTGCCCTAGTGACTCATCATCTAGGGGAGAACGGTAGGCCGCTATAGCTGCCACGTACACTTTCAGAGTGGATGCAGCTAGCCCAGCAGACAGGCGGTTTTGGAGAAATTCCAGCACTGAGGCTACCTGACAGCTGACTGGGTTCAGCTGGCATTCTCTGCACCAAGCTGAAAAGAGAGCCCATTTGAGGGCATAAAGCTTCCTCGTGGAGGGAGCCCTGGAACTTAATATAGTCTGAGCAACCTCGGTTGACAGTCCACACTCTATGAGGTGGGCCTCCTCAGAGGCCACACCCAAGTTTCCACAGGTCAGGGCAGGGACGGGGCTATCAGCAGTAGCTGGACTCCGTCTTGCCGGACCCTCTCCAGGACTCCTGAGAGCAGAGCGACCGGGGGAAATTCGTACAGACGTAGCCTCGGCCACATCTGCACCATGGCATTCAGTCCCAACGGGGCTGGATGCGAGAGAACACCACAGTGTCCACTCCCCGGATCCCACCCCCTGTCTCGACAGGAGGTCTGCTCCCATGTTCAGATGGCCCAGGACATACATTGCTCTGATAGACAGAATTTTGTTCTGGGCCCACAGGAGGATTTGATGTGCTAGACTGCATAACAGTCGTGACTTCAGACCCCCCTGATGGTTGATGTAAGCAACCACCGAAGTCTTGTCCATGTGGACTAGAACATGATGGTCCCTTAGATCTGAGAGAAAGTGTTTTAAGGCCAGAAACACAGCCATCATCTCCAAACAGTTTAAGTGTCACAGATGATGATGTTCTCTCCACTATCCCGCTGTGGGAAGGCCCCTCAGGGTCGCTCCCCAGCCCGTGAGAGAAGCATCTGTCATAAGCATGACACGATGACAGACAGCCCTCAACACTGGTGCCCTGAGACAGGAACCAGGGCTTTTTTCACATACTTAAGGCTCGAAGGCAGTGCCGCGAGACCTTGAACATGCGAAAAAGGATTCCCCTTGAGGGAAAACCCCCTGGATTTGAGCCACCGCTGTGGGAAGGCTCCTCAGGGTCGCTCCATAGCCCGTGAGAGAAGCATCTGTCATAAGCATGACGCGATGACAGACAGCCCTCAACACTGGGCCCTGAGACAGGAAGCAGGGCTTTGTCCACATACTTAAGGCTCGAAGGCAGTGCCGCGAGACCTTGAACATGCGAAAAGGATTCCCCTTGAGGGAAAACCCCCTGGATCGGAGCCACCGCTATGGGAAGGTTCCTCATTGTCGCTCCCCCGCCTGTGAGAGAAGCATCTGTCATAAGCATGACGCGATGACAGACAGCTCTCAACACTGGGCCCTGAGACAGGAACCAGGGCTTTTTCCACATATTTAAGGCTCGAAGGCAGTGCCGCGAGACCTTGAACATGCGAAAAGGATTCCCCTTGAGGAAAAACCCCCTGGATTTGAGCCACCGCTGTAGGGCTCTCATGTACAGCAGACCAAACGGAATCATGCTGGATGCTGCTGTCATGAGGCCTAACAGTCTCTGAAACTGTTTTACAGTGATGGATTGGCCTTGTTTAGCTCTGTGTACGGCTGACTGAATCAAAACGATTCATGGTGAGGACAGACGTGCTCGCATCGTCATGAAGTCCCATAGCACACCTAAGAAAGTGGTCGTCCTGGCTGGAACAAGCGCACTTTGTGGTGTTCAACCGAAACCCCAACCTTCTGATATGGGTGAGAACGACATCTCGATGCCGAACTGCCATATCGTGAGACTGAGCTAGAATTAGCCATTTGTCTGTGTAGTTTAGGATCCATATACCCTGCATACGAAGTGGAACTAATGCCGCTTCGACTATTTTGGTGAGGGTTCGAGGTGACAGAGCTAGGCCGAATGGAAGAACCCGATACTGGAACGCTTCGCCCCCGAAAGCGAACCTCAGGTACCTCCTGTGTTGGGAAAGGATGGACATCTGGAAGTATGCGTCTTTCAGTTTTATTGTGACAAAACCAGTGCTTGGACTAAGTATGTGACGCTACGTTCTTGACAGTGAACTTGAGACCAATTTAGATTTCTTAAATCTAGTATGGTACGCAGTCCCCCATCCTTTTTCGGAACAATGAAATGCCGGCTGTAAAACCCAGACTGTCTGTCAAGTGGGCTTAGAAGGGCCAGTACTTCTTATTCCATAACCAGAGCCTGTTCTGGCTTCATTACGGCGTGTAATACCGTTGAAGGGAGGTGAGCGTGCACAAAAATCTATTTTGTAGCCGTGTTCCACCGTGAACAGGACCCACTGAGACACCATTGGCAGGTGTTTCCACGCCACCAAAAAATGTGCTAGGGGTACCAGCCTCTCGAGACCAGCCTCTGGTTGCTCTTGGACCCTCCGAAGAAGGGGTGAGGCCCCCAATGCCCTCAGACACTGAGGAGCGCCCACCCTGGGAAGTGCAGAGCCCCCAACCACCATAGGTGGTGGGGTGGTCTGCCCACTCCTCAACGGATCTTGGCTCAGGGAGGAGACTGTATGGTGCTCTCCCTGTCCAAGGGCCCTGGGAAATCTGACTCCCAACACGTCCAGACTTCCGTTTATCGCTCGTCTTCCTCAAAATAACTATAGTTCTTGTGGTATTTTCGAAGAAAACTTAAGCTGAGAGCGCGCTCTCTAAGCTCTCATTTTTTTTTTTTTTTTTGAGGGGGAGCCCAAAGCGCAACGCTCTGTTTTTGCACCGCTTTATATGAGGAGCATGTAGACGGCTGAGTTTTTTGATCGCGGGGGGGAAGAAAACCCGAAGAACTTCTCGAAGCTGTTCAGGCGTGGCTCCCCCGCCATCTAAAAAATTGTTTTAATCAATCAGCCTGGTATGCTTGCAGCACTGACATAGTATGCAGACATCCTACTGACTGACCTGCCGTCACGTACACTTTGCCCACTAGACGTGAAGTATCCCTCAGAGGTCTAGAAAACAAAGAAGGGACCTTAGCTGATTTAATATCTGATTGAAAAAGACGTTTCAAATCTTTCTCTAAAAGTGGCATATTTTTACATGTTTTTTTTTTTTTTTTTCCCAGCCCATGAATTAAAGAATAAATAGCAGTTTTTGTTGTCATAAAACATGCTGAATATGGATTATTCCATGATTTAATCACTGCTGCATGCAGCTTGGGCAAAGGGGAGGTCCCTTTGTGGAGGATCTACTCTATTGGGCAGTTCTCTCTCATCTAACATACCCGAGAGCTGCAGCTCTTTACTGCTCGCGTGCTGCCTGCCAATCAATGGCGTGAAATCTGTCAGCAGCACGCAACATAACCTCCACTAACTCCTTACTGATTGGGTGGCAGATCCCTCGACCCTCTTTTGTGTATGCTTTGGCAACGCGTCTATTTCCTCGGAAACAGAAAACGCCGCCCTCCCCCGAGGCGCAGAAGAAACCACAGCACGGGCTTCTAACACTCCCGAGAGAGGATCTGCGAGAGAGAGCATCACCCAGTCAGCATTCTCGAATGCTGACAGAGAATGCTCCACTCCCAAACACTGTAAGCACATTTTGTGTGTGTCACCGGCTGTAATAAGACATAAACACGGCGTCACACACCCTCTTTATGCATGTTGCGATGACATATCCGTTTCCTCAGAAACAGAAAACGCCGCCTCCCCCGAGGTGCAGAAGAAACCGCAGCGCGGGCTTCTAACACTCCCGAGGGACGATTGAATCTCGCGAAAAAAAAGGCAGAGAGGACAGAGCCCCTCTCTATCTTATCAGCAAGATCTAGCTGCGATCCACACGATTTAAGCCAACGCTCTGCCTCAGCACGAGCGAGACATGAACCGCGAGGAGTATGAGCCGCGGGATCTTTATCAAAGACGCCCGACGGCTGCGCAGCTCTCTGCGAGAGAGAGCATCACACAGTCAATATTCTCGAATGCTGACAGAGAATGCTCCACTCCCATACACTGTACCACATTTCGTGTGTGTCACCGGCTGTAATAAGACATAAACACGGCGTCACACACGATTTAAAGTTTCTCTGTTCTGCCATAATTCACTTTCAGTGGCTTTCGTCAGTTTTTTTGTATTTGTGTGTGCAGTATCAGTATTGAGTTGGACAAAAGAGGGTGCATTCACGTGCGTGCTTCTTGAAAGCAAAGAAGTTACATCTGAATGTTCAGTGCAGGCTTTTATACTTCCTGGTCTGACGTTCACGTCGCCGCGTGTGCGCGCGCGCGGTGACATCACCGCTAAATTACATTAGATTGATTTCACATGTGCTTCAAGACGCGTATAAAAGAGGTGTTCCCCTAGCGTTCGTTATATTCTTTATATTCATTATATTCTGCAACACCTAGACAGACCAGGGACCTATGTGAGGATCTTGTTTGCTGACTTCAGCTCGGCTTTCAACACTATCATCCCAAATCTTCTTCTGCCCAAATTAACTCATCTCTCCGTGCCCACCTCTGTCTGTCAGATCAACAGCTTCCTAACGGACAGACAGCAGCTGGTAAAGCTGGGAAAATTCTCATCCAGCACCCGCACAATCAGCACTGGAGTCCCCCAGGGGTGTGTCCTCTCCCCTCTGCTCTTCTCCTTGTACACGAATGACTGCACTTCAAAGGACTCAAGCTTCAGAAGTTTGCAGATGACACCACATTTATCAGCCTCATTCAGGATGGTGACGAGTCTGCTTACAGACAGGAGGATAAGGAGCTGGCTCTCTGGTGCAGTCACAACAACCTGGAGTACAACACACTCAAAACAGTGGAAATGATAGTGGACTTCAGGAGAAACCCCCCTGCTCTCCCCCCACTGAGCATCATGGACAGCATTGTGGCAGCAGTGGAGTCATTCAGGTTCCTGGGCACCACCATCTCTCAGGACCTGAAGTGGGACACTCACATTGACTCCGTTGTCAAAAAAGCTCAACAGAGGCTGTGCTTCCTTCGTAAGCTGAAACAGTTCTACACTTTCATAATTGAATCCATCCTCTGCACGTCATTAACTGTCTGGTTTAGCTCAGCTACCAAATCTGACCTCCGAATACTAAGTCGGAGAGTTCGGACTGCTGAGTGAATCACTGGTACAACCCTCCCTACTCTCCAAGAACTGCACTTATCCAGAATGAGTAGAAGGGCTGCCAAAATCACTCTGGACCCCTCACACCCAGCCTCTTTGAACTTTTACCTTCTGGTCGACACTACAGAGCACTGTGCAGCAGAACAGCCCGACACAGAAACAGTTTCTTCCCTAAGGCAATCTATCTCATGAACACTTTAAGATAGTCATTGTGAAACAAACATCACTACTTTTTATACACATATACACTTAACAACATACTTTACATGTCAATTTGCACAGAACAGCTGCACATTGTAATGGTCTGAGTGGGGATCGAACCCGGGTCTACAGTGTTGTTAGCAGTAGTTCTTACTACATGAGCTAAGTCAGAAACTGGTGGACTAAGAGCAGAGGAGGAACAAAGTTAGTCCACAACATCTGAATTCCAAAAATGAGACAGTCTTTACTGAAGAGAAATTGACAAAAAGGAAAGACAATATCTCTCTACAGCCAGGGTTGAAAAAGTACAACAAAAATAGGAGAGCTGAGCTTCTCAAAATACATACAAAATAAAATAGATACGAGGGTCACAGAACAATCAAATAAGAACATTGTCACGTGCCATAACAGACAAAGTCTGATGGATCCAATTGCAAGTAAATTTATACAACAATAGTAATTAGCGTGCAGGTCAGGGTGCAGACCAACACCAGACACAGGTATGTCGAAGGTACAGCACAAGGAGTCCACACAAAACTGACAAAGTTCCTGGCGAGACACAGAGACACATAACACGCAAAAACGAACTGACACTGAAGAGCTGGATCCAGCTCTTTAAATAGGACCACGCTGAGTACGTACAGCTGTGGCAGCAAATTAGCACAGATGATGTAATCACACGTGATCCACACACACGTAGCAGAACGCGTGGGAATGCAAAACAATCCCACGTGACAATAACAGACAACAGACAGGGCGCATGCACCTGTAAACCGTGACAAACATAGCAAGCAAAGATCTTGAGAACAACTTAACTGGAACACTGGACAAGGCAGCTAAGAGGTAGGGTTCAGGACTGAACACAGAGCAGGATACAAAGCAGTCTTATATAGAGCAGAGAACAGGTGGTGGTGTTTAGGCTGATTACAGGTGAGCTTAAAGGAACAAGAGTCACTACCGCCATCTAGTGTTGAAGACTATAGGGCAATATCGCTGTGCCCCCTGGTGGCTTGGAGGACGTGATAAAGTGCTGAGATATTACACACATATAACGTTGTATATAGTAATATACCTGTACATACACTTGTCAATTTGTATATTTGCATTCACTATTTACTTCTATTTTTAAAATATATTTATTATATGTTTTTTGTCTTGTCTCTGTAATTCTGTTTCACTGTAGAAGCTCTGTCACAAAAACAAATTCTTTGTATGTGTGAACATACCTGGCAATAAAGCTCTTTCTGATTTTGATTAAGGTTTGTAAAATACATGCAGATGTCTATGGAGGGCGCAGTGGGTAGCACGTTCGCCTCACAGCAAGAAGGTCGCTGGTTCGAGCCTCGGCTGGGTCAGTTGGCATTTCTGTGTGGAGTTTGCATGTTCTCCCCGTGTTCGCGTGGGTTTCCTCCGGGTGCTCCGGTTTCCCCCAGAAGTCCAAAGACATGCGGTATAGGTGAATTGGGTAAGCTAAAATTGTCCGTAGTGTATGTGTGTGAATGAGTGTGTATGAATGTTTCCCAAAGATGGGTTGCAGCTGGAAGGGCATCCGCTGCGTAAAACATATGCTGGATAAGTTGGCGGTTCATCCTGCTGTGGCGACCCCAGATTAATAAAGGGACTAAGCCGAAAAGAAAATGAATGAATGAATGAATGTCTATGGAGATGGCAATAATAATAACTTTTCAATAAAACTGGACGATGTGCTTTATTCACACAAGATACACACAGTTTATGTTAACATGTGCTCTGAACATTCTAATTTGACTGGTGTGATCATAGGCTTCAGGGACCAGCTTAGGTTGATTACACCTGTGTTGGGGAATGGGCAGGTGGTGTCTGCTGAGTTTCTGGAGGACCTTAGTGCCTTGTTGACATGGCTGGAGCAAGCTCAACTGGCACTCTAGGCAAACGACTATCATGGGTTTATCACAGGGTTTATGCTGCCCTCACAAAAGTAAAGAGCAGGGTGGGGGGTGTTGGTGGTGGATGTAGCGGACAAAACCGCGGAAATGGTAAAGGAAACTGAACTGCCATGTATGACCATGTATGACATTTTCTGTCAGACTGTCTTCCATCTTTCCATGAATATTTAGTTTCTGATCAGCAGCTTGAAGGAGAATGGGTCGCTCTGAGCCATCATCTAGAACACAGTTGTCAAATTCAGTTCCTGGAGGGCTGCAGCTCTGCACAGTTTAGTTCTAACCCTAATTAAACGCACCTGATCAAACAAATTGGTGTAAATAAGCATATAATCCTCATAACTCAACTACTTAACATGTAAAACAGGTTTACTAAGCAATCAATCACGTTAACTCACAGGAATAATGGCAATCACGGAAATTGTGATCGTAGTAGAATTTAGAATATAGATACAATTATTAAAATCTACAGTCTGTGATCATCAACAGCAACAATACAATGTATTTATTAACTAAGATAACATTCAAAACTTACTTCTAATTGCACATACAAACTGGATAAAATATTGTTGAGAATATTTTTACTCTGCACTGAACTCTGTAGCTATGCACTTGTCTCTTCTTACTATAGCGGAACTAAACTGCTCTCAGATGGGTTAAGGCTGTACTGTTTGGTAGCTTGAGCTGTAAATCAAACCAACAATATTCAAGGCCCAAATTGTCCTTCATAACATGTCTCTACCACAGTTTGAAGACTGTAGGGAGTTCTTAGCCATCATTTTGTTGCCAAGGATTTTTCAGAGAAAATCAATCAGGTTTAGATCGGAACTCTAAGCTAGTCATTTCATTATTTCACTGTTTTAATCTGGAACTGCTTTACCCATTTTGCTGAGTGATAGGTACTCATTGTGCTCATTGGTGCATTCTGATACATGGCACCGCCTTAAGGATACAATGTTTGAACCATTGGGTGCACATGGTCCTCCAGAATGGTGACGTTTAGCATTGGCACGAGTGACCAAAGGTTTGGCTATAGCAGACCGGCCATGTGTATTGACCCTGTGGAGCTCCTGAGAAACAGTTTTGGTGGAAGCAGTAGTTGAGGTGCACATTTAAATCTGCAGTGAGTTGGGCAACTATAGTTTTTGTTTTTGGATGCAATTGGGGTTAGCACCCCGACATCCCTTTCAGACCTCTTCCTCTTGCATCCACAGTTACTCCTGTATACCTTACCCTGGATACCATGGCTCTTGATACATCACAAAGACTTGCTGTCTTGGTCACAGATGTGCCAGCGAGACGTGCACCATCAATTTATCCTCCTTTGAACTCTGTTATGTCATTCATAATGTTGTCTGCATTGCAATATTTTAAACAAAACTGTGCAATTACTCTGCTAATCAAACCTTCACACTCTGCTCTTACTGGTGGAATGGGCCATCAATGAAGATTGGCTACCAGGCTAGTCAATTTTAGCGATGAAACCTCCAACACTAAATTGACCAGTATTTCAGTTTTATTGTCCAACCCCTGTATGTATATGGATGTGAATGTATTTACTGACAGTCAAGATGAAATCATGACACTGAAATTTGAATCTTATTAAGATAATTTAATAAAGGTCACCTTGACATTTAGTAAGTTGGGTTGTTTTGTAATTTATGTTTTCATATGTGCTTCAGATGGCTCACATAGCGTTCCCACATCATCCAATGTCATGATGCAATGTCTTCACACAAACACAAAGTTGAAGCAAGTTATCAAATTTCCTAAGAGTTGCCAGGAGGGGTTTGTGGTGTGACTGTGAAGTAGACCTGCACTCTCACAAAAAATTTATTCTTTTGCCCCACTCCTGCATGCAATATTTAAGTTTGCTTGCCATGAACACTATGCTAGTCATGTTTCTATAAGAAAACACTTTGATTTGAGATTTTCTGTAAATTGTAATAATGATTCCACGGCTTGCCACTTCCCATGTGAAACAGCCTAAACATTGTGTTTCTGCTTAAGTTTGTGACTGCGAATACTGACAGTTCTCTCTGATGGTGCACTGGAAGTTTGCACCTGTAAATTACTGTTTGATCAATCAATCAATGATTTAACATTGTAGTGACACTATGACTTAATATAGACAAGAGAATATTATTTCAGACATAAGTTTGGATAATAGTTTAAACAAAATTTGATAAATACATTTTATTGATTTAAGATGAAATTTGCAGTTTTGAAAAACAAACAAAACATGCACCCAACATGGTCAGAATAGACAGAGCATTTTTAAAAAATAAATGTAATACATTTTTATAGATTTATTTAAACCATTTTTTAAACAAATAATAATTTGAAAAGAATATGTGCTGAATCATTATTTTCTGTTTCTGTTAATGTAACATTAACCTTTTTTTCTACAGCAAAGTTTAACAGTCTTTTGTCTTATCTCTTTGGTCTGTAAACCATATACTAAAGGATTTAGTCCTGGTGGTACAATATGAAACATTATACTAGCTAGTTTTCTGCTGTCAGAATATTGAGTAGAACGATGAAAAAAAACCATAATGACAGAAGAAACAAACATGATTAAATAAACAGCTATATGAGTGCCACATGTTTGTATGGCTTTTCTGTTGAATGATTTGTTTTTGCTGGTTATGCATACAGTAGCAATCTTGCCATATGTTAAAAATACAGATCCAAGTGAGAAGACAGAGACAAGAATTGTACAACATATTCCATACACATTATTAACAACAACACCCTCTTCACAGGACAGTTTAAACAGTGAGGCATTGTCACAGAATGGGTTTTCAATGTTAGATCTGCAACGAGACAAGCGTAAAGTAAGTGATATCAGAACTGTCACTGTAACTACTGACACCCCCCAGGCCAATGCTGAGAGTTTAACCACCATTTTATTTGTCATTATAGCTGTGTATCGCAGTGGATTACATATAGCCATATATCTGTCAAAGGCCATAATCAACAGCACATAGTGGCTTGCTGCTGCAAATATATGTACAAAATAAGCTTGAACAACACACTCCACATATGTCATATATCGCTCTGAGGCTTCCCTTAAAATATCCTGCAGTAAGCGTGGCATAATGACAGTGGTCCCTATTATATCATTCAGTGGCAGGTTAAAAAACAGAAAATGCATGGGATGATGCAGATTCTTCTCAGTTAATATCACAATTATAAGTCCAATATTGCATCCCATTATAAAGATATAGACCAAAAGAAGCAGGATGAAAACAGGATAAGAAGATTGTTGTGTAACTTTCAGTCCCTCTATGAGGAGAAATTTGTTTGTGAATGTCAAGTTATCCATTAGCTGGTCTTCAAAAAAACCTGATAAAACAATAACAAACAGACCTGTTACAATTTGTCACATATAAATATGTTACACTGCATATACTATAAATAAGAAACACTGCTTGCTGTCTGATAAGACTTTCAAGCAATCTGAATTCAACCTGAATTATTCTCAGAACATATAGTAACCTGAAAACTCAAGTAATCTGTTAATACATGGTTTGTATGTCTAAAAACAGTTCATACCTACACCAAATGTTTTCTGTTATTTCCAAGATCAAGCAATAGTTGCGTCACAGAATTCAAGCGGATTAAAGTTGTGTAGTCATCAGTTCCATTAGCATTCTGTATTTCAGATATAACTGAAAAATCTTTGACTTGCCTTTTCCATTATATACTGAATATGGCTTGAACATGACGTCATCACTCAAGAAGGGAAAGCTGATAGTGCTTGGTGCCATGTTTACAGCCAATCATAATTGTGGTAGTTGTGTGTACTTTCCTCTAGGAGTCATGTCTCTTTGTTTATAGCTGTCAGTATGGCTCAAGGCAAAGATATTTAACAATGATATAAAAAATATGCCTTCCTGGTAAAATGCACTCGAGCTGCATATGCTCTTGTCTCTTGTTTATTTCTGTGCCCAGCTTTCTCCCAGCAGAAGGACCCCAAAGACCAATCCCTAACCAGGGGACTGGGCACACAAGCAGGCCACCCTCATCCATTTCTTTCTGGCAGAACTGGATGAGCCCCATTTGGGGATTGGGAGGAGCTGGGTAAACTTAACACATAGACTTATTGGGAGATAGTGGAATATGAAGATATCGTCAGAAAGTGAGGGATCACCTGCAGAGGAAATGAACCCCTCTCACAGCCAGCAACATCTCACAGACCGTGCACAACCCCCAAGAGGTTGAGACGGAGGAAGGCCTGATCTGCTGATCCTGTGACGGCTCCAATCCCAGAACACCTGCCAGTGTCAACTCGCATTCACACCAGATGCGGATGAAGCATTAAGCACGAGTCATTTACATGTTAAGTCAATGCAAAGACGCGAATAGACATTCTGCAGTGCTGTTCGCATGAATGACGTGATTCACACAAATGAAGCAGCGTGAATTGAGCGTTTTGCACGTTTGACGTGCGACTTGATTGAGTTGGAAAATCGGAACTTTAGCGGACATTCACGTCGCATTAAGCAATCGGGAGCTTGCTCTAGTATGGGCGTGATTATGATGTAGCACCTATTGTTGGTGTCCCGAGGGGAAATTCTTCTGCCGACACTGGACAACAGCTCATCAAACTTGGCTCGGCTCAGTCTGAAGCACTGCTGAAAGCTTCCATCATCCAGGTATAGTTTATGGATGAGTTTGTGAACTCACAGAGCTGGGTGCACACCTGAAAGTATCCAGTGGACTCAGACACGCACCGAACAATCTACACTGTTTTGTTTTTCAGCCCTCCTATAGCATATAAAACACAGATACTCTCTCAATAAAATCCATGTTAGACATTAATGAAACTAGAGTCACCAGGCAGAAAGAAGCCTCGCCCATGACGTGAATCCGCATCTATTGTGAAGGGAATTTGATGCGTGAATTAAGCGAGTAAATGTCAGCTGAACTCTGCCCCATCAGCCCCAGTCTGGCTCCTTGCCCTGCCTGTGCCGTCCAAGCTCTTTGCCTTGCCAGCCCCAGTCTGGCTCCAGCCAGGCCTCCAGGCCTGCAGGCTTCAGGCCAAAAGGGAAAAACCCTGGCCCGCTGCAGAGGTTCCTGACCTGCTGGACCTAACATGGACTGACCCCTCCAGCTACTCCCTGGTCCCCTGCCATAAATCTTGTTCCTACTGTCCTGCCTTACCAGGGTTTCTGAACATTGTGACCAACCCTGTCTTTGCCCTCCCTTCCCTCCATTGTTTGTTTTGCTGGGTCTGACTTGGCTTCCCTTCATCCTTCCTGGTTTCTTGTCCATTCACTTTTCTGTCTTGTGTTGTCTGTTGATGTTACTTGTCTTGTTTTGCGTAATGTGTTTTTTTGTCTGTCCTGTGTCATGTATATTGCTGGGTGTTCACCTTGGGGATGCCAGGTGGCATCTCTTTATTTGTTTGGCGTGGTTGTGTCTTTGCATTGAGCCTGCAGTTTTTTCAATGATCATGTGCTTGTGTTCAGTCTTGTATTGACACTCTGTGAAGCACGTGGCTCATGTTTTCTTGTTTTGTTTCATATGAACATGCGGTCAATGACTGTCCTCAATGGCCGTGTGTTCTTGTCCTGTTTGTGTTACACATCAGGTGTGTCTGTGTTGTGTTCTAGATGTTGTCATCATGTGTTTATGTCAGGTTGTTCCCCATGTATTGTGCTCCATCTGCCTTCTGTTTGTGTCATGTGATTCCCCATGTGCTGTGCTCCATGTGCTTTCTGTTTGCGTCATATGATTCCTTTGTTCTGTTTTCCTTTGTTCTGTTTTCCTGCCGTTTGTTAATGTTCAGTATCTCCACCTGTGTCTCACATGTATGTATTCAGTTTAATCATGTCTTGTCTATTTATACCCAAGTGTGTCTTTCATTCATGGTCTGGTATTGTATTGTCAAAACCCCTTGTCATACCAGTGTTTTCTGTTTCAGTGCCTTTTGTAAGTGTTGTTTTGTTAATAAATATGTTTTTTTTTTTTGGATAATTCCAGAGTTGTGTACGTTTGTGAGTGAGCCTTGTGACAGAATACCGGACTGATAAAAAAAAAGTTGCGGTGTGTGTTTTCCCCTTTTTTTTAATATAGTCTTGGGAACAGAGCCTCAAGCACCATATCAGACTGTTCCTGTTAATAGCTTACCACACCAGCTATCCAGATGATGTGCTGTCATCCGAACATAGTCCTCGAGGCAATTTTGCCACATATGTGGAGTGGACACTGGCAAGGAACGGATCATCATTCATTGTCAGTGTGGAGGAAAAACTTGTCAGTACCACTCCTGACCTAGAGACCAGCCCAACATCACCCAACAGCAGGGATCGCTTGCCAGAGCCCACCGCAGATGGAGAGCCAACTGCGTTGTACAGTCGTGGCCAAAAGTTTTGAGAATGACATAAATATTGGAAATTGGAAAAGTTGCTGCTTAAGTTTTTATAATAGCAATTTGCATATACTCCAGAATGTTATGAAGAGTAATCAGATGAATTGCATAGTCCTTCTTTGCCATGAAAATGAACTTAATCCTAAAAAGAAATTTCCACTGCATTTCATTGCTGTCATTAAAGGACCTGCTGAGATCAATTCAGTAATCGTCTTGTTAACTCAGGTGAGAATGTTGACGAGCACAAGGCTGGAGATCATTATGTCAGGCTGATTGGGTAAGAATGGCAGACTTGACATGTTAAAAGGAGGGTGATGCTTGAAATCATTGTTCTTCCATTGTTAACCATGGTGACCTGTAAAGAAACGTGTGCAGCCATCATTGTGTTGCATAAAAATGGCTTCACAGGCAAGGATATTGTGGCTACTAAGATTGCACATAAATCAACAATTTATAGGATCATCAAGAACTTCAAGGAAAGAGGTTCAATTCTTGTTAAGAAGGCTTCAGGGCGTCCAAGAAAGTCCAGCAAGCGCCAGGATTGTCTCCTAAAGAAGATTCAGCTGCGGGATCGGAGTGCCACCAGTGCAGAGCTTGCTCAGAAATGGCAGCAGGCAGGTGTGAGCGTATCTGCACGCACAGTGAGGCGAAGACTTTTGGAAGATGGCCTGGTGTCAAGAAGGGCATCAAAGAAGCCACTTCTCTCCAAAAAAAAACATCAGGGACAGATTGATCTTCTGCAAAATGTATGGCGAATGGACTGCTGAGGACTGAGGCAAAGTCATATTCTCCAATGAAGCCCCTTACTGATTGTTTGGGGCATCTAGAAAAAGGCTTGTCCGGAGAAGAAAAGGTGAGCGCTACCATCAGTCCTGTGTCATGCCAACAGTAAAGCATCCTGAGACCATTCATGTGTGGGGTTGCTTCTCATCCAAGGGAGTGGGCTCACTCACAATTTTGCCCAAAAACACAGCCATGAATAAAGAATGGTACCAAAACACCCTCCAACAGCAACTTCCTCCAACAATCCAACAACAGTTTGGTGAAGAACAATGCATTTTCCAGCACGATGGAGCACCATGCCATAAGGCAAAAGTGATATCTAAGTGGCTCGGAGACCAAAACGTTGAAATTTTGGGTCCATGGCCTGGAAACTCCCCAGATCTTAATCTCACTGAGAACTTGTAGTCAGTCCTCAAGAGGCGGGTGGACAAACAAAAACCCACTAATTCTGACAAACTCCAAGAAGTGATTATGAAAGAATGGGTTGCTATCAGTCAGGATATGGCCCAGAAGTTGATTGAGAGCATGCCCAGTCGAATTGCAGAGGTCCTGAAAAAGAAGGGCCAACATTGCAAATACTGACTCTTTGCATAAATGTCATGTAATTGTCGATAAAAACCTTTGAAACGTATGAAGTGCTTGAAATTATATTTCAGTACATCACAGAAACAACTAAAAAAGATCTAAAAGCAGTTTAGCAGCAAACTTTGTGAAAACTAATATTTGTGTCATTCTCAAAACTTTTGGCCACGACTGTATACAACCCCAAATCAGAAAAAAAAATTGGAACAGTATGAAAAACACAAATAAAAAAAGAAAAGAGTGATTTCTAAATTTACTTTGAATTGTATTTCATTGCAGACAATACAACAAACATTATTTGATGTTCCTCATTATTTTTATTATTTATATATACGTATATAGTGTGTATTTCATTATTTAAAGTATTTCATTTATACTTCGATGTGATGTAAAGCAGAAATATAAATGCTACTTGTTGAGGAACCATGTAACAGATTGAATCTTTTGTCACATTATTCTTCTATTTTACTGACATTAAGGTTTTCAATTCATATTACAGTTACATGTATGCCATAATCATATGAAAGGCAGTACTGTATATGTACACATATAATTTATGATGTATTATTATTTGTACATTATATATATATATATTCGATGTGATTGGCTTTCTAACCTTTTCTTGTCAGTTTATTGTTGCTATAGTCCTGTCTTGTTCCACTCCTGCTATAATGCATTTGGATGAAACTGTGAGGTGTTGTTTTGCCTGTTACTCTGCCCAGAGTGCCAGTGCTTCGGGAGTCGGGAGTTCTCTGCAGATCCTAAGGATCCAGTCTGTGTCGCTGTGGTGGGCTAACGGAATCCTCCAGCTTTCATCTTTGTCCAGGCTGAGCGGGTGGCTTTTTGTGTTTGAGATCCAGTTCTGGGTTCGTTCTTTCAGTTTGTTTTTGAACGGCAGACTGTCTTTGATTCTCTTTGATTAATATAATAAACTCTATAATAAACTAAATTCTGTTCACCATAATATATATATATATATATATATATATATATATATATATATATATATAAGGTGGTCATGTACAACAAAGCACTGACAAACAACACCCTTGCATCGTTTTAATTGTATTTATTTTTATTCAATTAGTTAATTATACTGTATATATAAACAATGATTTTATATATCACACAAATCTTTCATAGTTCCACTATGGGTTTAATGTTATATTCACACAAATGATGTTAATGAAAAAGGAAGCAGACCAATGTATATTTTTCTTTTTAAATGTTATTATTAGTACTGCAATAAAATGTCATAATCAAATGTCATTGATTTTTATGTTTCCTTCAAAAATCATTGCATTTAAAATATATACAGTACATAAAAAGGAAAAAGGTCACATGTAGTTAACTTTACTTTTGGAAATAAATTTAAATAGTCTCTGTCTTATTTCCTTGACTTGCAAACCATATATTATGGGATTCAAGCATGGAGGAATAATTTGCTTTATTATGCTCGATAGCTTCCTATTTTCAGACAATTCAGGGAAACGATGAAGAGTAATGGTGGTGAGTCCAGAAACCATCATGATTAAATAAACAGCCAGGTGAGTGCTGCATGTTTTTATGGCTTTGCTGTTGGTTGCTTTGTTTTTGCTTTTGAAACACACTATTGCTATTCTAAGATATGTTAATGCAATACTTCCCAAAGAGGATGTGAGTAAAACTACAGTAAAAGTTAAGCCATATATATTATTAATCACTGTACTTTCACAGGATAGTTTAAATAGTGAAGCATTGTCACAAAATGGATTTTCAATCACAGATCTGCAGAAAGACAGACGCACAGTAAGGCCGATCAAAATTCCCACCAGCAAAACTGCAACACCCCAGGCTGCTGCCGACAGATGAACCACCATATTATTGGTCATTACAGCTGGGTATCGCAGTGGATTGCATATCGCCACATATCTGTCGAAAGCCATGATCATTAGAATAGTGTGACATGTTGTTCCATATAAATGTCCAAAAAAAGCCTGAATAACACACTCTATGTAGGTTATGTAGCGCTCAGAGGGTTCTAATAAAATGTTCCTCAATAAACGCGGCAAAAGAAGCGTAGTCCCAAAAACATCATTCAGTGGCAAGTTGCAGAAGAGAATGTACATAGGCTGGTGTAAACTTTTTTCTGCTAAAATCTGAATCAAAAGTCCTAAGTTACAGACCATAATAAATATATAAGCAATCAAAATGAAGATGAATGCAAGTTGTTTGTATTGATGTGTGACTTGTAGTCCCTCCATTAAAAGTGTGCTGTATCCATTTGTCCGGTTATCCATTTTTAACCTAAATAAAAAAATACAGAGTTGAAATAACATTATATGTGATAGTGGCTCTGAACTCTGTAGAACCACTGCTTTGAACTTTTTTATGTGTCTCTTATCTGACACACATATTCAGTTCATGGAGCTCTCTAAAAACAAGCTGATGATCTAAGCAAGACACAACATGTACAGAATGGTGGTAAAGAAACTGACAGGGATGTCCTGCTCCTGGAAGGCCTCTGCTCCTGTATAGTTTAGCTACTACTGTACCCTTATTTTGCACACAGAAACATCCAATCAAGGTCTTACTAAGCGTACTACAGAATTTTAAGGTAAAATTGTGTTGAGGCAAGACAGTGTTAAACTCTACAGGACAGTGGCCCTCCACTGGACTCATTTTGGACACCCCTGATGTGATGACACCTTTGGAAAAGACAAAAAAATACAAAGTAGACTTAGTACAAAAATATAAATTCTACAGAAGAACAAATGGTCTGAATATAAAAATATCACAATATTGTAAAATAAATCTGTTAAAATAAAATCCTTAATTATTTATCGCAATAACTTACCAAGGAAGATGACTGGTTATACAAATAATTGCCTCTTGTTAATGTATATCTTAATATACAATAATATACATTCACCCCAACATGGTAAACATGATATGCATTTGCAACACTTTCATTTGTTTGAGCAGAGCTAACTAGACTACTTTATATGTTGCAACAGCTATTCTGTTCTTCCGTCATACCCCAAGAGTGTAGAATAAAAATATCTAATTTTCTGTGACTAATGCCTGGTAATCAAGTTGGAAAATCTCAACAACAACAACAACAACTCAGTGGTTTCCTCTAAAGACATGTCCTCAAATCTTATCATATCAACATCCATGACAGATAGTTAAGTTGGTTTGTATGTTCGGTGTGGTGAAGGGCACACATTTTTTTATAGGACCCAAAATTTCTAGCAGCTCCCCTGGTTGTTTTGTATAAGGTTTTTCTTTGTTTGTTTGTTTGTTTTTTTAACCAGCTTTGGAGATCTAAGACCAGATCTAAGATCTAAGACCAGACCAGACCTTTTTTTAAAGGTATTAATAAATAATATATAAAAATAATGTTAATGACAATAATATGTATAAAATAAATACTCTTATTAATAATATTAATACTAATTTTAATGGAAATATTACTCAACATTTTTTTAAGTGCCTAACTTTCAAAACATGGTTCTTTATGGAACCTTATTTAAATGGTTCTATTTAGCACTAAAAAGCATTCTTCTGTTGTTACAAGCTTAAAAAAAACTCATTTTGTACTGTTTAGAACATTCATTCATTCATTCATT
>CAIGQV010018106.1:5142467-5163413 GCA_903798115.1 Danio jaintianensis | reverse complement strand
CCTTCAATCCAAGTCATATCTTAGTGATTAATAAAACTGTCAATATGGTTCAAAAACACTATAGTATTTACTATATGTAGCTGACACTGATCGGTCAGCTTGTATTTGGGTTGTTTATTGGTTTTGTATTTCATTTATTGAATGTGTATTGGTGTATGTTTATGTTATAAATTTCCTTGTTTCCGGTTGGCTTAAGTCGGAGGTCACGTGATTCTCCTTGATTAATTTAACCTGCGAGAGTTGGTATGGACAGCATAGTGAGATCTTAATGCAGACACGTTAAATGCTCCGGATTATTCTACTGCTGGTTATCAGGCCAACACGGTAAAAGAAACATTGTTTGTACATTATTTGTTTATTTTGATATACCTTTGTTTGTGTGAAACATATGGTTTGTTTGTTTATCTTTTTAGTTTTCACGGTGTTCAATAAATAAAACGCATGGACATCAGTATTTGGAAAGCATGGACTGTTTAATAACCGGCGGGTAGCTACACTATAAATTACTGAAGTATTTTTTCTCATGTGGATGCACATTTGCAGGACAAACTATAAGTTAATTTAAAACCAACTCAACTAACAAAATACATTTAAAATTCAAATCAGCTTTAACAAGAGCACAGCATCAGAATTAAAGTTATTGCAACTTAACTTGTACTTTTCCAGGTATGGTCACGAGGAATCCTTCAGAAATAATTATTCCCTTTCAGTCATCTTTCCATCAAGCATGTTTCTTGTGTCAGCCTAATTGGTTGAAGACGTCACCGACCAGAGCAAGAGGTGGCAGTAACGCACCAAAAAGTTTGTTGTTGACCACCGTAAAACACAAAGAAGAAGAAATCACCAATCCCCTATAAACTTAAGACCTGCGATTTACGTGACAGTCTCGTAAGGACTACCATAAATGATGTAGTGCAGTGCTCACAGCATAGACGTACAGTCTTAGTGTAACTGCTTATTCACTAATTTACTTGACAGTCACGCCGCATGCTCTTGCTCAAGTATTTGACAAAGTAAGTTACTTTGATGTAGATTATTGGAGTGTACAATACGTGTGGTAACTGAGGTTGTGATGTTGTTGTTTAGCGACCGTTGAGTGTAATTTGATATGGTTAAGTGAGTGGCTTATCATTGCTAGCATGCACTGCTCATGTTTACCATTTCATTATATTTAAGTGTAATATTTCATGTTATCTGGTATTATGACAGATAATACCTGTCAGTGACCATTATTACTGACGTCTATGTTAATGATACTTTCTCATGTACTATATAACTTTTATTTCATTGGTTAGTAATTTTCATTAAACTATGCTGATTGTTATTGTCATAGAGATATTTTTTTCATATTATTCATATATATATTTCATATATCAGTGGACTTTACAAATTGTTTATTATGGAGTTTGTGATATGTTGAATCATTGCATGTACTTAATGTGATGATGTTAGGTTAGCATTACTTAAATTAAGGGTTATATGTCTTGTGTTGTACTGCCACTTTTGAATGACGCATGCACTGTGAGTAACGCATGCCTGTGTTATGTTGTATTAAGGTTGTGAGGTTGTAGTAAAAAGCACGCAGTTCGACTAAGCATTGTCTGGTCTCCAATTATTACATATTTGGCGACAAGGATGAACAACACTGTCTGCTAGCGAATTAGTATGGTTTGGCGACACTGAAGTAAACCTCTGTGGACTTAAGGAAGGAAATAAAGAGACATGGCGAACTGTTCAGAACTGTGGGGGAATTTGTGGAAGAAAATGGTGACTGGCTGGAGTATACGGAGCGTCTGGAGCATTTCTTCACAGCGAATGAGATCACAGACAGACGCAGAAAAGAAATGCTCTATCTTGTTAAGTGTCTGCGGAGCAAAAACTTGGAAAAAAGGGCCACCTAGCAAAGAAATGCAGAGGCAGTAAATGTAAACTGAAAAACCTAAGGGATTGAGGAAAACGACATTTAAAGAAACATCACATGGAGGATCAACAAGAGGAGACCTCTTATTCAATGTTTAGCTTAAGGGAAACTCATGCAGATCCTCTTTATGCAACAATTCAGGTTAATGGAGCAAGGATACTTATGGGAAGCTATGGGCTGTGATGATCAGACACCAGGATTATGTCAGCCTACCATTAAACAGAGAACATATACCGGGGAGATTATTCCTGTGCTGGGGGCGGTGACTGTAGCCATCGCCTATGATGGTCAGGAGGCTGATGCTCACTTACTTGTTGTTAAAGGAACACGACCAACTCTGATGGGCAGAGATAGGCTCAGTAAAATTAAGCTGAACTGGGGTGAGATCAAACTAATAAAAGGCCTACGTGCAGAGGATGTAGTTGCAAGGTGTCCAGATGTCTTTAAGGATGAACTCGGCAAATTGAGGGGCACCACGGTGAAACTGTGTGTGCAGCCCAATGCTGTACCTCGTTTCTTCAAGCCCAGGTCTGTTCCATTTGCAATGAAGCATTAAGTGGAAAAAGAGCTCGAAAGACTGCAGCGGCTCGGAATCATTGAACCAATTCAGTTTTCTGATTGGGCAGCCCCAATTGTTCCTGTATTGAAAGAGGATGGTACAGTCCGTATATGTGGAGACTATAAACTGACATCCACTCCTCTGCCTCCTGACACTGTGTTTCTCCTGAAATAGGAATAAAAATAAACATAAAACAAACAGGTGGCGACTACTGCCGGACTGAAAGTCAAATAAAACACAAGTGTCCAGGCCTGGTTCTTTCTTGTCCTCTTCTGTCATCACTCCTCCTTTTATACCTCCACTCCTCCTTGGGACTCGAGACAGGTGATGCACACAGATGACTCTCATCAGCGCTTGCATCACTGGCTTTGTTCTGTTCCCATGGCTCTCAGTCATGACCCCTCACAGGCCGAGGGCACCTCAGGACCTGCTTACTCTGGCTGTGAGGTCTTCATTTACTCACGCTCTCATGCTCCCCAGATTTCTTTGACAGTGATAACCCTCCATCTCCTGCTCCTCCCCATCTCGGCGGATGGTTCAAAGTCTAGAACAATACCAAAACACATCCTCAAAACAGACCATTTGCCTTCAGTGGTTCAATTGGAATATTATCAAGCTACAAGAATATTTTTGTGTGCACATGAAACAAAAATAATGACTTTATTTTATATTGATTACAGTGGGGGCTTATCCATCGCCTCTGGGCCCGCAGAACTCACCTCACCTCCCTTGATGTTGGGGCGGCAAGCTGGTACGAGGCTATTCCTCAGATTGTAGGCACTGCCACCGGGCTGTAAGAGGGTGGTTCTTTCCCAGGCTGATGCATGAGCACCAAGTTGGCTGCCCGTGCCCTGGGGAAAATGATGGGCACACAGTAGTCCAGGAAAGCCACCCATGGCTTACCCTGATAGATATGCGCCACACCAACAAAGCTTACGTTCCTGGCGCACACATATCCCAGGCAGGCCTATTCGGCGACACTGCCAGGAGTCCTCAGCAGTGAAAGAACAACCGAGCGCAATGGGGCAGGTCATCTTTCGGTGTGCTCAGAAGACTGTTCCCCCAGTGTTCCATCCATGCTGGCTGCTCCTCACCATGAGTGTCCTTCCTGTGGCTCCAAGATCCACTCTGCCGCCACAGCCTGTTCCACAGGAAGTCGATGCTCCCATCCCAGGGCGCTATTAAGTCCGGTAAATGGACCGCAAAGTGACCCTGAGGCGGACCGCTTGGAGAAGAGGAGGACTGTTCTTTCCCCAGTGGAGGGCCGAGGATCCCACCTGCAGATGAATGCAGCACACCGCATGCAGCTGATGGTACAGAAGAAAGAGTGAATTCTCCTCTCTCCGGGTGTGAATCCCAAGCGCTGCCAGCATGGGACACGCAACCTTGGTGCACTTCGCCACAGGCTCAGAGGGCGTCAGATGCAGAGCTCTGTTCTCTCGCACCTCCAGCCTTTTCGGGGGATCCAGGGAGGAAGGTAAGAACTAATCTCTTATTTTCAGATATTCCTTGAGATGCAACGATTCCTGGGGTGAGCACTTCCCATCCAGAAGCTGCCCCTCTGTGGGTGTGTCAGTGATTGTTCTGATGATGCTGCTCATTCGGGCTCTGTCAACCTGTTAGTTCTGCCCAGTCTGTAGTGGGCAGACTCGACTATGCGATTCAATTGTTCAAATATGACCAACAGCGCTATGGTGCTGTCCTGTCTGATACAGTTCGGCAGGAAAATGTCTCAATGAAGTTTTTTCAGTGGCTCCTGGGGCATATGATATGTGCAGCCGCTATAATGCCACTCAGATTGTTCATATGAGATCACTTCAGCACTGGCTTCACGATCGGGTCCCCAGATGGGCATGGCACGTGGGGATGCACCTAGTGGCCATCACCCCGCTGTGTCGTCACACCTTCAGTCCCTGGATAGACCTTGCCTTCTAAAGGCCTGGGTGCCCTTAAAACAAGTGTCCAGTCATGCTGTCAATCTGACAGATACTTCCAGTATGGGTTGGGGGGCTGTGTGTATCGAGCATGCAGCTGCAGGTTCGTGGACCGGACCTCAGTTGCATTGGCATATCAATTGCCTGGAGCTGTTGGCAGTGTTTCTTTCTCTCCACCAGTTCCTACCGGTGCTGGAATGGAAACAAGTGCTGGTTAGGATGGACCAGCATGGCTGCGGTAGTGTATATTAACTATATGGGTGGTATACTCTCTCGCTGCATGTCTCAGCTCACTCACCATCTGCTCCTCTGGAGTCACATGGCTGTAAATCACTGCGCACCATTCATATCCCTGGTGACCTCAACCATGCCAGCTGAAGTGCTCTCATGGCAGCTCATGCTCCTGGGAGAATGGAGAATCCACTCCGGCTGATATGGACATGCTTCAGAAAAGCACAGGTCATCCTGTTTGCTTCTTGCGAGTCCGTCTGTTGCTTTTTTCCCTGCCCCTCAGCATGGATGTACTGGCTCTCAGCTGGCCCCAGGGCTTGCACAATTGCATTTTCCCCAGGGAGCCTGCTCACACAGAGCCTGTGCAAGGTCAGGGAGGATGAGGAGCGGGTCTTGCTTGTTGCGCCTCCATGGCCCAACGAGACCTGGGTTTCTGAACTTACACTCCTTGATGAATTCCCCTGAGGAAGCACTTCCTTTCTCAGGGATGGGGCAACCTTGTTGGTATTGATCAAGAGGGTCTGGGATTCTGGCCAGCCTACTCTCACATTCCACTGAGACCTGGGCCCAGCTATGTGCCCAAGGTTCCTACCACGCCCTTGAGAACAGGTAGTGAACCTGCAAGCGCTGCCTGCGAAGGAGGTAGACCCAGTGCTTTCATTGCTGTGTCCTGTTCGACAGGAGCAGGTTTCCTCTCCATTACTGGGTAATTCCAGTCAATCGGGAGGAAACTAAGTTCGGTTTTCAAAAACGCTTGCTGCACCATTCCCCCTAACCCACAGATGCTTTTGAGTTCCCCATCTTATGAACCCTAGAGAGTTCTACTGAGGCCCCCAGCACCCTACTTGGCGCTATGTGTGATCCCCACTGGTGATCCCATATATGTCATTCATCCACAAAGCGTTCCCCCTTCTCAGGCGTACCCGTGTCTTCCCTACCCACTAACCATAATCATATGTAGTGCTCCCCCTGGATAGGGCTAGCCCATATGCTTATATTGTCACCAGGTCTCCCCATTGGGTAGCAGGTGGCCTCTGCAGCATCCTTCCTCTTCGGGACTGGCACTCTTTCCCAACGTACTGTTGTATTTCTAAAATCCTTAGTCTACAGTTACAGTCTTACAGCTAGGTAAAATTTAATGTACAACCACTTAAAAATGTCTAAATTATTCCCACATTCTGGTCATTAAAGGGCTATGACATTGGAAGGTTTCACTTTTGGTGATGCTTGTGCAGTCATGCATTGCTTGGCAAACTTCTCAGCATTTGCATGAAGGGCACATCTGCTGTGGCCTTTTGCTTACACGCCCCCAAAGTGTGTAAACACCACAATGCAGTTGCCCATCTGAAGGGGAACATCCCGGTTATGTCCGTAACCCACGTTCCCTAAAGGATGGAATGGAAACATGGTGTCTCCGTTGCCACAGCAGCTGGGCCTTTCTCTCCTAGCTTTCTCTCCTGCACGTGCTGGCAGTATACTTGCTATGATTAAATGACAGAACCTGTGGGAGCTGCGCTCTGCCAATTGATAGGCCCATTTTCTTACTCTTCAGAGTGATTGGTCATCTAGCAATCTACCAAAGTGTGTAGACACCATGTCCATTACGGAAACACATTTTGCAAACACTTTAAACAACTAAGATGCTTTTAATGTCAGTATTTCCTGTACTTATTAACTAATAATAAAATATATCTTGCAAATCAGTACATGAATGATTCTCAGTAACCTATCCTTGCAACCGACCAGCAATAAACTACACTGTAGTGGATTGTGGGTGGATTGTGGATTGTGTTATTATAGCATTCATACATTGGCCTCACACATATACTCTGTACTATGGCTGCTTGTGCTTGTTACTTCAACACTGTCTTGATAAACTGTGATGGGTGTTTCCATTCCGACACAGTCTGCATGTAGACCAATCATAATAGACCGGGTCATCTTTAAACACACAAGAACTACCTGTAGATAATCAAGGTCTTCAGGATAACTAAAAAATTCAGGTAGGAAATTGGTCAGAGCTATGCTGGGTAGTGGCTCATATTTAAGTTCACTCTTTTACGGGCCTGTCTGGTTATGGATGGTAGATTTCTCCATTTGCTTGGGACAGGAGGTCCCAAGAATTTGAGTTAGACTCTGTTCTTTCACCCTGACCAGGGTAGGAGAGAGAGAGAGGGAGAGAGAGAGAGAGAGGAAGAAATACATGAAGCATAAAGTGCATACATAAAGTGCAGGGGTGCCAAAACTTGGTCCTGAAAGGCTGTGTCCTGCAGAGTTTAGCTCCAACTTGCCTCAACACACGTGCCAGGACATTTCCAGCAAGCCTAGTAAGCTTGATTAGTTTGCCCAGGTTTGTCGGATTGTGGTTGGAGCTAAACTATGCAGAACATGTCCCTCCTGGACTGAGTTTGAGCACCCCTGGCATAGTGTGTCCATTATTTTGGGGGGATCATCTTCTTATAGCAAAAAGAACACAGAACGATGGCAGTTTTCACACAAGACAAAGAGATCATGGATAAAATTCTGCATTCCTCCAATGGCACAGTACTGCTGTCCATAAATTTAAGTAGACCCACTTCACGAATGCCCTCATGCTCAAAAGGCCAAGAGGTGGGACATGTAGAATCAATGGCCTAAGACCCTGTAGTCTGGGACATGTGTGATACTGCACTCTGACTTCACTTCATTTTAGTGATGAATTTAATTTTGATTAAATATATGTTAGTTGTATGTGAAGGTGCTGCAGGCCATGGCATTGGCAAATTCATGACTTTCAGTATTCAGGTAGGGAGAAATAAAGGAGGAGGGAGAGTGGTGGGTCCCAAGGATTGGAATTGGGAACGACTGAATTAGTCGACTGAATGACTAAATTAATTTTAATTCTCCCTATTCATGTAAGTAACAAAGATAGCATTGTCTTTATAACATTTTAGTTAAATGTTCATATTTTTATTGTAAGTAGATTGTTTTGCTTGTAGCAAGCCAAAATCAACATCAATGTTTTTTTTTGGCATTTATTTTTTCCCCCACAAAATATGTTTCACGTAAACAACATTCATACAAATACTGAATAAACATGAGTACAGAATAAAGGTGCAAAATGCAGTTACATTACTACAGTTGTCTTAGCCATAAATTATTTGTTTGATTTTTCACATTCATTAAATCTTTTAAATATGTTATGAAAGTATATAATAGGATGAAGGACTCACTTCTTACTACTCCAGAGTTTCACAACCTTTTGTCTAATCTCTTTGTTTTGTAAACCATATACTAAGGGATTTAATCCTGGTGGTACAACATGGAACATTATACTAGCTAGTTTCCTGTTGTCAGAGTATTCAGGAAAACGGTGAAGGAAAATAAAAGTGGCTCCAGAAATTAACATGATTAAATAAACAGCTAAATGAGTGCTGCAGGTTTTTATGGCTTTGCTGTTGAGTGCTTCGTTTTTGCTGGTTACACATACAGTAGCAATTTTCACATATGTTACAAATATAGATAATGCTGACAGACTGAATACAACCACAGTATAAACAAGTCTAAACACATTATTAATAGACACATTTTCACAGGACAGTTTAAACAATGAGGCATTGTCACAGAAAGGATTTTCAATTTTATACCTACAATGTGACAGACGTATTGTTAGGCCTAACATAATTGTCACCAAAAGAATGGCCAAGCTCCAAGCAATTGCTGAGAGTACAATAACCATTTTATTGGTCATTATAGCTGTATATCTCAGTGGATTACATATAGCCACATATCTGTCAAAGGCCATGATCATCAGCACATAGTGACATGCTGCTGTAAATATATGCACAAAATAAGCTTGAACAACACATTCCACATATGATATAAAACGTTCTGAGGTTTCCCTTAAAATGTCCTGAAGTAAACGTGGGATAACGACTGTGGTCCCAATTATATCATTCAGTGGCAAGTTACAGAACAGAAAATGCATAGGTTTATGCAGATTCTTGTCTGTTGATATCAGAAATATAAGTCCAGCATTTGATACCATTGCAAAGACATAAACCAAGAGGAACGTGATAAAAACAGGCTGAGATAACTGAAGTGTGACTTTCAGTCCCTCCACAAGTAGTATGCTGTTTGTGAATGTCAGGTTGTCCATAAGCACTGTACACGAACTCTTTCAACAGAACAACAAACAGATATTAATTACACATAATCATGTACATATCATATATTATCATGTCTTAAACTGCATATAAGACTTACTACTAATGCTAAGTAGAATCCAGCTCTATAAATATAAAATTTAACTTTAGAAATATAACTGCAGCATCTTGCCTCACTCTGTTGAACCTCCTCCTTGTAATGATTAGGATAAAAAATTTTATTGTCCTTGCCTTTTAATATGTGGTTTATATAGAATCTTTGACACTGTCATAACCCCACTGGGGAAAGCCAAGTTTTGCGTTTGTTGCCATGAATTGTGTGTTTCTAGCAACACCTTATTGCCTAATAATTCTGAAATGTGGTGTATAGAGTTTTTAAAGAAGCAAAGTAATGTCAGAATATATAAAGAGAAATATAATGCCTATTAAAATGATTAGAAACTCGCCATAGCCAGAAACACCCAGGAGTTTTGACAGTAGGCTATGCCTAACAGTCTGTAGGCGGATGAAAAACGGTACTGAATATGAACCAAACATTGAAGAAAGATATGTTTTAAATTATATGGATTATGCTTCCATGTAGGGTTGCAGCTGGAAGGGCATCCGTTGGGCATAAGTTGGTGGTTCATTCTGCTGTGGCGACCCCTGATAAATAAAAGGACTAAGCTGAAGGAAAATGAATGAATGAATGCTTCCATGTAATTTGAGTTGAGTTCTTCCTATTAACAACAAAAGGAGCAATAAACAATGTTTAATATATATCAAAGAGTCAAATCAGGCCATCTGCTGTTCAAAAAGTAACTGAAAATGCAAACGCAGAACTGGATCTCCAAATAAACTCAAAAGGTCACCTGCTTGGCCTGGGCAGGGATGAAGGCTGCAGGATACAGTTAACCCACCACAGCAACCCTGGCTGGACCTTGGGATCCCTGACAAAGAAATATCAAACTTTTCACAATACATACTGAATAGGACAGGACAGGACTGGAACAAGAGGTGAGTTGAAGCAGAGCAATACGTCTTAGCATCAACAAACATACAACAATAAACTGACAAGAAAGTGTTAAAAAGCCAAGGGAGATATAGGGATGCCAATAAGAGTAAAACTAGAACAAGAACAAGGACTAACAGTTGAGAGCAGGGCACAAAAGGAAACAAAAACAGAGATCCCCCCGCACTCCTGGCACTCCCAGGAGAACAGAATGGCGCAAGCGTGAGAAGTCGTCAATAAGCTAGCGGTCCAGGATGTCCCGAGCTGGAACCCAGCTTCTCTCCTCAGGACCATAGCCCTCCCAGTCGACCAAATACTGAAACCCTCGTCCATGGGGTGGGACACTAAAATCCTTTTAACCCTAAAGGCAGGGGTGTCGTCGACCAGAATCGGAGTGGTGCTGGACAGGGAATGGTCGGGTGCGTGTATGATGGGCTTAATGCAGGAGATGTGAGTGGTAGGTGGCAAGTGGATTTTTTTTACCACAAATGTACCTGGGGGCTCTGGTGCGATAGCAGTTGACATTGTGGCAAGTGATCTCACAAAATTTGAGTAATGTTGAGCGTACTGCTTTGACATAGCTTGATATAGGCATGAACTGACGAAATCGATGCTTTGGTCTCCTGGGTAGAAAACAGAGGGGGTTGGTTGCCTAGACAACAATGAAAAGGGGAAATCTCTGTCGATGATGTAGGAGTCAAGGTATATGCGTATTCAGCCCAACCCAACTGTTTGCACTAAGATGAAGGATTCTGTGCTGCAGGAGTGTGAAGAAGACAGCCGAGAATTTGATTGACATGTTCAGCTCAGTGGCGGAGCCAGAGGGGTGTCCGGTGTAAAAATTTTTAATTTGCTGCTGGCAGTTCCTGATGCTGATTGACATCTCATTTGTCTAAAGAAGTTTTTCAATTTTGCCAGCAACGCTCAAGCTATTTTCAAATCAATGACGAGCCAAAGACAAGAGCATGGTATAAAGTAAGACGAATATTAATACATCATAACATAATATTTGAAATACGTTTTATAGTTTATTATAAGGTTTGTTTGCTGAGGAACGTTTATTATCCACTGTGTAAGTTAATGAGGCACCGACGACATCGGTTAACTTAATGAGATTAGAGAGATCAATTCGCTCTTTAGACAGTTAACGCTATACTTTATCTGTGCTAGTATTACATGCACATTCCATGTATGTAAGTTATTATATTTAATTTTACGGTGCTCAAATATCTAGCTAATATGGGGAAGTAATGTTAGGCTAGCTGTTTGTGAGTTACATTTATTTGAAATGGAATAGCTAGCTCATATACCTTCTTCGGAACAATGTTTTTAAGATCGGTTGCTGATTTTAATGTGCAGGTATGATAATAATTTTTTTTATTTAGGATAAATGTGTTTCTAACTGGATCAGATGTAACCAGACTTTTATATTTTTGCACAGGGTCAATTAATCATGAAAAGAAAGGGCGAGATATCAGACTTCTTTATAAAGAAGCACAAACAGGCAGATCAGGTTCAGATATATACCCTACCCTTTGCACTGGATCCCACAGCAGCTCCATACTTGAGACTAGTCAGAGTCAGTGTGGTCAGACTTCAGGTATACCAGCAGGTCAGAGCATCTACTAGGCAATCACCTGTTTCAACCAATGTTAGAATTTAAGCTGAGCTTCAGGAATGTTCCACCAAAAAAATCTAATCCTTTTATTACTTATTACTTCACAACAAAGTGAGTAGATAATGAGTAAATTATAATATTTTCGTATTTTGAATTATATGTTGGTAATGAAATAGATTTGGTTTTCTAAACACTTACATTGTGTGTGTGTGTGTGTGTGTGTGTGCTTGTGCATCTTTGTGTCATATCAGGATACAAATTTGTATAATGGTATGATTATGACAGGTATTTCAGGAGAAGGTGACTTATGAGGACATTGCCCATGCCCCCATTTTTCAAAAGGCTTATAAATCTTTTTAAATGTTTCCTGTGTGGGTTGGATTAGGGCAATATAAAGTACTTTGTAGACTATATAAATAATGGAAACCTATAGAATGTCCTCGCAATTCACAAAAACGTGTGTGTGTTTTCACTATTCTATGGGAACTAATGGATTGTGTTGTAAATATTGTGTTGAAGATGTCATCGAGCCCCTTCCAGCTGCATCAAGCACCAGAATTGCTGTTCCAAAAGGACCCAGTGGTAGGCCAGACCTATATTTTAAACTACAAATTTTAGTTAGCTGCTGTTAGCTGATTTGTTCCCTTAATTGTGCAATTTTCGTAATAATTTATATTATATTATATATTATGCATTTCAGACATCTTAAGATCTAGAGAATCTAGAGGTCCTGTACAGCCATGTTTGACAAAATTTCCCAGAACTCAGCATGGCACTAGAAAGAGAGCTTTCAACAGCACCTGGTATAAGGACAATTCATGGCTTGAATATTCTGTAAGTCAAGATTCAACTTATTGCTTTGCCTGTAGGCATTTTTCTTTGCCAGTACACCAGAATCTGCCTTCACATCCCAGTCAGGATTTTCTAACTGGAAAAAGGCACTGTTTAAAGATTCTGGGTTTAAGCTCCATTCAAATGGCAGAGCATCATATCAATGCTATGTATGCTTGGAATCAGCATAAAAGTGCTATCAACAGCAACTTATCAATATTGGATCTCATTGTGCTCGAGTGACGTCATTGTTGTTGCTGTTACGGTTGTGTGTGTTTAGAGCTGGAAGCAGTGGAAACCCAGATACACGATCTCGAGATGAAGCGAGCACAGCTCCGGGAACAACGGGCCCTGCTCGATGTATCCCGGGCCGCGGCTCGCTCATCTGAGGTAAGTGTGCGATACAATCTCAACACTCCGTCCACCTCAACCCCGTGTGTTTCTCTGTCCAGGCCCAGCGCACCGAGGACGCGGCTCATCCAGGGGTCATTCACTCCGGCACCCGGCTACCGTGGCCCCTGGGTGCAGCTGCGTAAGGTGTATACCAGGTCTCGGGGCAGAACGTCTCCTCCTCCTGTGTTCGAGATCCCCACGGAGAACCGCTTTGCCCCCCTCCGCGAGACGGGTCGGGATGTGGCAATCATCGCTGACTCCATCGTTCGCCACGTCCGCTTCCACTAAAGGTAACAATGTACGCACTCACTGCTTTCCCAGTGCTTGTGTTAAGGATGTTTCTGCTAAGGTTCCCGCTATCCTGAGCACTGGCGAGAGCATCGGATCTGTTGTCCTCCACATGGGGACGGACGACACCGGGCTGCGGCAGATGGAGATCCTGAAGAGGGACTTCAGGAGCCTGATCGAGACGGTTCGACGCACCTCGCCTGCTACGCAGATCATCGTTTCCGGACCGCTTCCTACCAACCGCCGAGGAAATAAAAGGTTCAGTAGACTTTTTGCTCTGAATGAATGGCTATTAACATGGTGTAAAGAACAGAAGTTGCTCTTTGCCAATAACTGGAATTTTTTCTGGGAGCGGCCTAGGTTTTTCCTTGCTGATGGGCTACATCCGAGCAATGCTGGAGCTGAACTCCTGTCGGACAACATCTTCAGGATGCTTCGTTCTGTCTGACTAGTAAGTGAAAATTCACATTTTAGCCATATAGACTCTTGCTCGTCTCGCTTAAATCACAGTAATGCATATCTGGCTAACCCCATAGAGACTGTGTCTGTTCCTCGTATTATTAGATCAGGAAATAAACTTACTGTGTGCTCTAGAAAAAATCAAGAATCAAACCAGAAAAACTGCAAAAAAGTAAAAATACAAATTTTTTAAAGCTTGGTCTCCTAAACATCAGGTCACTAGCACCTAAAGCACTTATCATAAATGAAATAATAACAGACAACAATCTTAATGGCCTCTGTCTCACTGAAACCTGGCTGAAACAAAATGACTATATTAGTTTAAATGAAGGAACTCCTTCAGGATTCTTATATAAGCATGAGGCTCATCAGACTGGTCGTGGTGGTGGAGTTGCATCAATCTTTAGTGATATTCTTAATGTTAATCAGAGAAACGGACTTATGTTTAACTCTTTTGAAGTATTGGCGCTTAATGTTATGCTTCTGGATATTATGAAAAAACCTATATTATCTCTTGCTTTAATCACCATATATAGACCCCCAGGACCCTATGTCAATTTTCTAAAAGTGTTTTCTGATTTTATTTCTGAACTTACTAGTTAAAACTGATAAAATACTAATTGTAGGAGACTTTAACATCCACATAGATGACGCTAACGATACATTAGGGCTCGCGTTTACAGATTTACTACAATCACTTGGGATAAAGCAAAACGTTGTTGGTCCAACCCATCGCTTAAAGCATACATTAGATCTAATTTTGTCTCATGGAATTAAGGTCATTGATGTAGACATTATACCACAAAGTGATGATATAACAGACCACTATCTCTTACTATATAAGCTGTGTTTACCTGAAATTAGCAGATCTGCACAGATATATATCGCCCTGGTAGAACTATCGTCCCGTCCACTAAAGATGAATTCACAAATAACTTACCTGATCTTTCTCTATTTCTAAATGCACCCGCAAACGCAAATGACCTTGATGTAGTAATCAGCAGTATGGATGCTATCTTTACTAACACACTAAATACTGTGGCACCCATCAAATTAAAAAAGGTTATAGAGAATAAAACTACACCGTGGTATAACAGTCATACTCGCGCTCTCAAAACAGCAACCCGTGCCCTGGAAGGTAAGTGGAAAAAAACTAAATTAGAGGTCTTTAGAACTGCGTACAAAGATAGTATGTCCAGCTATAGGAGGGCTCTAAAATCCGCCAGGGCTGAGCACCTCCGCAAACTGATAAAAAATAATCATAACAATCCTAGATTTTTATTTAACACCATTGCTAAATTAACAAATAATCGGTCATCTTTGGAAGAAAATGTCCCACTGCAAATTAGTAGCGATGTCTTCATAAATTTCTTCTGTGATAAAATAAAAGGCTTCAGACAGAAAATAGAAGATGTTAGACTTTCGGCACCGCCTTATACTTCAGATCCATAAACATTCCACTGAACCAAAATAATCTACAGTGCTTCAAAATCATAGAACAGGAAGAGCTAGATAAACTTATAAATGCTTCTAAACCAGCTACATGTATGTTAGACCCAATTCCAACTAAATTACTGAAAGAATTGCTACCTGTAATAAGAGAACCTCTTCTTAACCTCATCAACTCTTCTCTATCTTTAGGCCATGTTCCAAATCCTTTCAAGCTAGCTGTTATTAAGCCTATTATTAAGAAACCACTACTGGACCCCAGCAACTTAGCTAATTATAGGCCTATTTCAAATCTTCCATTTATGTCTAAAATACTAGAAAAAGTTGTTTCTGCCCAATTATGCTCCTTTCTGCAGATGAACAATGTTTTTGAAGTGTTTCAGTCAGGTTTCAGGCCTCATCACAGTACAGAAACCGCATTAGTGAAAATAACCAACGATTTACTCTTAGCTGCTGACCAAGGGTGCATCTCGTTATTAGTTTTACTTGATCTCAGTGCTGCATTTGACACCATCGACCACAATATCCTCATAGATCGCTTAAATTCTACAGCCGTCCAGGGACAGGGTCTACAATGGTTTAAGTCATACTTAACTGACCGTTACCAGTTTGTGAATATAAATGGACAGCTTTCACAGGTCAGGCCAGTACAGTATGGGGTGCCTCAAGGATCAGTTTTAGGGCCTTTGCTGTTCACAATATACATGCTACCCCTGGGAGACATTATAAGAAGACACGGGATCAGCTTTCACTGCTATGCAGAAGTCTTCGCTGACGTCCAGCGTTCTCCAGCCTCCGGCGCCTAGACTGCAGCTCTGCACAAGACGTTTGGCCATAGGAGAAATGGTCGTGCCCAACTGAGCCTGGTTTCTCTCAAGGTTTTTTTTCCTTCACTTTCGCAAATTGGTGAAGTTCATTCCTCGCCACTGTCGCCACTGGCTTGCATGGTTCGGGACTTGCTCTTCAGTGTTTGGACTCTCAGCAGTGAAAAATTAAACCACACTGAACTGAACTCAAACTAAGAAGCGTTTTAAAAAAAAAACTGTGAGATGCATGCGGTACAGTCTCTTAACCCAAAGAGTTCAACATTCTTGAATGAGGAGCCTCTGTTTGCCTTTGCTTAGTTATATGAGTCAGATTTAGAGGACCTCAAACATGAAGTGCATCAGACCAAGCGACTTCTCGAGAGGAGAGAAAAATGTGGAGGTGACGTACCATCTAATCTCGAAATTGTTGTGTTTCTGGAACCTTATAAAGAGGTGTTTCATGAGTTATTTCGACTTTGTAAAATATCTCTTGTTACACCAGTGAGCAATGCAACTTGCGAGAGAAACTTTTCTGCACTAAAACTTATTAAAACCCACCTTAGGACAACAATGTCTGATGACAGGTTAAGTCACCTAGGGATTCACCAGTCATCAGAACTGCAGAATTATGTTGTTTTAAACATAACTAGGATAAGTTTGTAATTGATGACACTAAAACGGTTTTTTGTTTTTCTTTTCAAATCCAGGTCTGTTTGATGTCTGCTATGTGTAATTGCAGTAATTTTTGTTTGTTTTTTCTTTATGCTAATGTTTTTGTAAATTAATTCAGCATTGTTTTTGCAAATACAACTTTTGAATTCAGAATTCCCCACCGAGGAAGGTAACCCAGTAATGAAGTCTAAGGTGATGTGTGACCAGGGGTGCAAAGGAACGGGTAGCAATCGAAAAAGCCCGGTGGGAGGGGAGTTGTGAGGTTTTGACTGAGCGCATACAGGGCAAAACAAGACATAAGCATGGGTATTGTGTGCTATAGCTGGTCCCTTGACGAGGCTGATGAACAACAGCTAGGGTGCCCTTGACACCCGGATGGGCTACCAATTTGGAGACGTGAGCCCAAAGTAGTACTGCCGGATGTACAGATTTTAGAACAAATAGTCTATTCTCAGGGCATATGCAAGGAACAGTAGCATGAATAAGAGTTTGCTTAACTGTACATTCAATTCCCCAGACTAGAGCCCAAACATGCAGCTCTCTGGCAGTTTTGGTTCCGTGATCGAGGAGTCCTCGGATGAGCTAAATTGACGTAATAAAGCATCTTGTTTGACATTCTTTGAGCCTGGAAGATATGAAATAGTTCAGATAAATCGCCCAAAGAATAGCACCCACCGTGCTTGCCTGGCATTAAGCCTCTTAGCCGTACAGATATATGTTAAACTGCGGTGGTCAGTCCAGACCTCAAATGGCATGGAAGCTCCTTTTAGCCAATGACGTTATTTGCCCAGCGCTAACCGGATAGCTAGGAGTTCTTGATTACTTACATCATAGTTATGCTCAGCAGCTGAGAGCTTGTAAGAAAAAAAAGTGTAGGGATAGATCTTACTATCCTTGATCGAACATTGGGAATGCTTTGACACCAATGTTAGAGACGTCAATTTCAACGATAAAATGACGGGATGGATCGAGAGGGATGAGAATAGGAGCGATGGAAAATAAACTCTTGAGTTGATCGAACAGTGTTTGGGCTGCTGATGATCATACAAAACCAGACTCAGTGGAGGTTAATGCGGTTAAAATTCTTAATAAACCGCCAATAAAAATTTGCAAACTACAAAAACCTTTAAAGTGCCATGTGTGTCTCTGGGACAGGCCACTCAGTCCTTGCTGGCTCCACGCTACCTTGGCTGGCTCCATGCTAATTCCATCGGCTGATACTACAGAACCAAGAAAGGTCAGCATTTCACAAATGTGCAGCAATTCACAAAGGAACATCAAACTTTAGGACAGGACAAGAAAAAGAGATGAGTTGAAGCAGAGCAATACATCTTCGCATCAATGAACATACAACAATAAACTGACAAGAAAGGGTTAAAAAGCCAATGGAGATATGGGGTTGCCAATAAGAGTAAAACTAGAACAGGTGAGTACTGATTGCAAGGACTAACAGCTGAGAGTAGGGCACAAAAAGAAAAACAAAACAGAGATCAAACCGGGTCAACGACAATATAGTTTTAAAGGTACATTTTGTATTAAAATTAAATATTTTTTAAATAAAATTATTAAAAAAAAATAAAATTCTCTTTAAATTAAAGAAAAGTCACTATAACAGTTTTATATATTTTGCTAGGTTATCTATTTATACTATGACAAATTGTTAGAAGAATGTTCAAAACCAGTGAAATAAGCAATTATAACTAGTGACTTGTGTGGCCATGCTAATGATTTCTAGATTGGTTTTATAGAAAACAAGGAAACACAAATATGCTTTAATGTGTTGTGTGTTTTATTAGACTGCACAGAGCAACATTATAACAGAACCCTAAAATATACTTAGTAGGATATATCAGCACTGCTTTTTCCCCATGTGATCACAACTGAAAGAACCAGAAGCGGTCCACTGTGGCATAATAAAAGCTCCACTGCTTTTGTGCCACATCACGCTCGTTTATCATCAGCAGTTGCTTCAGAGTTCTCATTTCACTTTGACAGCTTTCAGCCTTAGTTTCAACTTCGTACTTCCATGATAATAAGTGTTGAGTACTTATTATTAGCTCATCCATGAGCAGGGTATCTGGACATGAGTCCCGTAGGATGGAATGAAGATGACAACAACCCTTAATTCCACACTCCACCACATCATGTCACCACTTACCACATTATTAAGCTACAAACTACAAATCTTTATTAATTTTAAATATATGCCCTCTAGCTGCAAATATTACATACTGTGCCATTAAAAATTAATTCAAATTTGAACTGAAATGTATATTCTTCACCACAATTATAAGCATATGCTAAATCAGAGGTTTCATTCCTGGGTATCCACTTCAGCTGACCTACCTGTATATTTTTAAATAAACCTGAAAACCTTGGTAGGTCTGGTTGAGGCAGTCAAGTTGCAAAAAGTCACCTTAGCTTACGATGTGGGTGAAAGAGTGGTAGATCAGTCCCAGAGGGTGAACCACTCATGGTGAACGGTGGAGGGGATCTTTTGTTCAGTCAGCTGACCAGCTATCCCCAGCCCTGCTGATGAGCCCATGTCCATGGAGCCTGCATTGTCATCCAACATGCCCCTGTCCCCCTCCTTCTCCGGGGTTTGAGGAACTGTTTTCCAGTCCGTCCTTCAATAGCCACTGACCTCTGGCTTAGGATCATTGGGACCACCGAGAGCAACAAAGAGGGTGAGTGTACCACAAATCTGACTAACCTCTTCCATGAGCTCTTTCAGCAGGTTACCGCCAGAGGCTCCTTTGGGTAAGAAGACCAAAACTTGAAGCATCGTAGGCGGCAAATGAGGAAAATAGATGGAGAAGAGTGATTGCCTGCACCTCCCCCACATTTTGTCATTTAGGATGGAATGCTGTACTGTGTCGCGGAGCAACAGGGGGAGAGAAAAACACAGCTGTTAGTGACTAAGTCAATATAGAGACGGTTCTAGAGTTGGTCCATAGTTGGTGCGATGATACTGCTAGGCATATTCCACCTACCAGGGAACCTCTCTGCACCGGCCTCCCCCCAGCTTGCTCAATCCTTTACCTATCATCAAGGTGCCCATCAACCGCTTTGACCTAGACTTGGTTGGGCCACAGCCAAAGTCTGCACGGCACCATGAACTCATCCTTGTGATCCTGGACTATGCCATCAGATAACCTGCAGTGGTACCCCTGAGAAAAGTTACCTCCAAAGCCACCGTCAAGGAACTGTTCCTCCTGTGCTAGGTCCCTAGACTGCCCTACACCTCACCAAAAGATACTGGCAAGTGACCCTCACCCCTGGTTTGAAAGAAAATATAACTTTTTCCACCCCTGGTGGTAACTGGCACTACCGGGTCCTTCCCATCGGGCTCTATGGGGCCCCAGAATGATGGATGTCCTGCTCCATCATCAATTTTACACTTGACATCAAGTTTACACTGCTGCATACCTGGACAATGTAGTGATCCACTTGCAGTCTTGTGAGGTAATGCTAACATGTTAGCATTGGTGATCACCTTCTCAACCTGAAGAAGAACACAGCACGCCTGCATTTTATTACTCACCTGCTTGTAAATAAATCACTTTTAATGTTTTATTTTATTAAAATTGTGTTCACCTTTACATCTGTATCTGTGTTTTCCCTCTTTCTCATCACACATGCATTTGCCTCTCTACTTAACCTGATGCACCCATCACTCTGGAACAGGGTAACTCTGGACTCATCATTCTGGACAAATCATTCTTAATGCTCCCTAGCAAATTGAGGACTTCTTTTTAATTAGCATCACCAGTCACTATAGACCCAATCTATTGAGTTCCTTTAGCATTGTGCATGTGGGAATGCTCTTATTTCACTATACTTACAATTTTAATAGAGTGCCAATTTTGATCATGTTCACACACTCAACAGAAATGTATTGTATGTGATTTACCAGAATGGTCATTAAAGCACTTGCTTTACCCAGTATTTACACGGACACTAGTACATATTAAAGCCACGTCTATCAGCTGAACCATATAGATATTTGAGCAATCGATCTGCAGACAGATGATCTGATTGATGCAGCTTTATAAATGATCCCCTAAACACTTTCAGAGAGACTTCAAACTCTGTGTCAGTGATGTCATCATCACACAAGCAGGCAATAATGCTCTACACTTTCTGACAGCTGTGCCCTGAACATTTTATTAACTGTGGTGTTGGGGCTAAACAGAGTTGTTGGATGACAGAGTTGTTGTCATATCATGCACTGTGTGACCTCCTCTTGTGAATTATCATGTTGCATGGTGTAAAATACCACAGCAATTTAAAGACACAAAATCAAGTCATGTAGACTGAATGGCCCAGTGATCTTCTGATGCTTGAAGTCATGTAGTGTGAACTAGGCTTTAGATGTTTTCTTTGCTTGATGCATGTCAATAATTTCATCTTTCTGAAATGGATGAACATCTTTCCCAAGACCACAAGATGTGCCTTCCAACATGGTTGTTTAAGAAATGAGAAGCGACTCTCTACATCAGTTAGGGTTAAATGACTTGTTACCATCCTTCCATCAACTGGTTATCTGATGAAGTTCTGAAGTGGGGTAATTGCTGGCCTGCGGACATGCCAGTGCTAATTGTGCTAATTGTGCGGGTACTGGATGAGAATTTTCCCAGCTTCACCAG
>CAIGQV010018106.1:5127503-5142067 GCA_903798115.1 Danio jaintianensis | reverse complement strand
TCGAATGTCCAACAATTCGTCTCTGGTGAAACTAATTGTAGGAAAGTGACTCAAGACGGGACAAACTAACAAAAACAAAAAAACAACAGCAGAGCTCAACATGGAGGCGGCCATCTTCGTCGGCGCCATCTTGTTATCCTTTTATTTACTCCTGGAATGAGGCTGCACATTGCCAGCACGTCTCTGAGGTCCTTCAACTTGTAAGAATCCACCTATTAGCCCAATGACGAAACTAACAGCATGGTCGAAGGTTAAATGCATGTAAGCCTTTTCTAGTGCTTCTGAAAAGAATTCTGTTATTTATTAGAATTTATTCATATTTGTTTTACAGCTCAGAATTTAATCTGACTCCAATTTTAAGTGACCGTCAAATTTAGACTGTATTTCTAATTGTAAGAACGGATCACATTCATCATTTATGACACAAGTTAGAGTATGATTTATCTGATCCCATACTCTTCAGTTATACGTTCATTTGGGACCAAACGCCACTTAGAGTTCCAAGCCCCGGGATTGCGTTTCTTCACACGGACATTATCTCGACACTCTGAAGTTAGTCAGAGGATGTAGGGTTAACTAATACTCAAATAGTCTTGTTGCCTACTGCTCACTCATCCTAAAAGAATAGTTTATTTAGTCATTTCCATACAACTTGCTAATATCAGTGATTAAATGATTAAAAGATCTTCATGCTGTCGTGCCAAACTGCTCCGTACAGTCAAATGCGTCTTAACAATCGAATATAATCATGTCACAAATATAATGGAAGTGCAGACTCCACTTAATCTACTGGATATAAAAGATTGTATCATGTAGAAAATGTATCATGCCAATTACAGATTTAAACAATAAAAAGCCAATTCAGAAATGTAATACATCAATTACTCAAAGAAAAATCCAAATTATACATAGTGTTGAGCGTGAGAGCTCTTCACTTCGGGCTGGTCTGGATACAGACTTGCGACCCCAAGACATTTGGTCCTTCTCTTTAAATACCCTAGGAGAGCAATGAATGGTTATTTTGTCAAAGTTAACCAGTGACTTAAAGATTTACTCATCTGTTGGGATTTAATCAAAATTGATCAAAGATAGTGAACAAAACCTCGTTACCAGTCACACCTGAGTATTTATCAATACCAGAGGGGAAGGAAAGTTCAGGAAAGAGACCAAAGGGTGTCAAAGTCTATCCTGGGCCCTTTTCTTCAGATTCCAGAGTTTTTGTTGTTTTATTACATGGCACATTAAAGTCTGAGTAAAATCCATCCCTACAAACTACTCCATGAACACCATCTATAGCTGAAAACCAAAAGATGTATGTTACATCAAACTTCTTATTTCTAGAGTGGGAGCTGTGCTTTCAAGGCAGTAGGGGAATCTCCCAACAACTCTCCTCGGTGGAGCAGAATTATTATATTGGAAACTTATAATGGAGTTGTTGACTAACAAAATGGCCTTGGAGGAATGGAGACACTGGTTGGAAGAAGCCCAACATACCTTTCTGATTTACACAGACCATCGTAATCTTGAATATCTCTGAGAAGCTAAACGTTTTAATCCCCAACAAACCAGCTGGGTTCTATTCTTTATCCGATTCAACTTCACCATCTCTTATCGACCTGTTTCATAAAACACTAAAGCAGATGCTCTTTCTAGATTATATGCTTCCGAAGACTTACTCGAGAATCCGCAACCTGAAAGGTCTACCTACATAAATGGAAACAGCAGAGACTTCGTTCAATCATGTATTCAGAAACTTTGGATTTTCCAAAGACATTGTGTCTGATCAAGATACTTTTTTATCAGAACTCATTCCAATTACTGCAAGATATTCCCTGGCTTTACTCATCTGTTTTCATATCTGCAATAATCACCCGTCTGTTTGATATTAACCTGTGTCTGAGTCTTATCCCGACATTCCACACACACACTTTTCCTCTCGATATTCGACATATATCTTCTTATAAGTGTTAGGGTTGTCACGATACTGAAGTTCGATACCAATCAGTACTGAAATTTTAAAAACATCCATTTCCCGCGAACATTTAAGCGCTGTGGAGAACATTCTTAAACAGCACTGATTTGCCATTGTGTTCAAGTGCTCAACAGAAATGAATGTGATTAGCCGTGAAGGTCATCAGTTCATCGAACTCACCGGTGTTTACTGCGTGTAACTGCAGATACAGGGACACTGGAGCATTTCAAAGACACGTTGATCAGCTGGTTTGTCTAAAACTGACATACGAGTGATCCGCTGATGAATCGCGGTTTTAAAACGCATTTCATGGCATCACTTCATTTTGATGGGCCTAATATGACAACAGAGGAGCAGACAAATATACCTTAAAATAAGTTTTATAAACTAATTTCGAAAGGAGCATGTGATATGATTGATCGCAGCTGGTCTCTTATTTGCAATCACCGATAAACCAATCAGATTAATCTAATAAATAGCCCATTTAACCATACTTCCCTTATCTTCACTTTTGAAGATCTTCGTTTTTGAAGACTGCTCTCTCTACAAAAGATGCTCCAGCTTCAAAAAGCTTCTTACAGCATTGCACCATAAAACCTATTGTAATGGAAAAGAATCAATAAACAACAACAACAACTTCAGCGAGAGCCCCGCTCTCCCTGAGACTCCAGCAGTGCCACCCAGCCCTGCCAGAACTACAAATCCAGCCCGAGGCCCTCCCAAGAGGCTGCCGGCCCACCTGCTTTTCCACCATTCAATCACAACACAGTCAAAGATCTCCTTCTCCATCCACTTCAAGCCACCACTTACCTACGCGTCCGCCATGCCTTCAACCCAAATCTCCAGCAAGATCACAGTATACGAACTCTGCCAGAATCTCTCAGATGCCGGTATCCACGCTCCAAGCCGCTGCAATAAGCCGAACTCTTACCCCTTGCCATTCTGATGTACCAACCACGGTACATAGCATGCTTTAAGGGGAAACTTCACGAAACATAACAACTCCCCAACAAAAGACTAAACATGTCATATATCTTTTGAAAGCTGAGATTCTTGCGACTAGAATGATTCCAACCATTTTTTAGACATATAAACACAGCGGACACAATAAGTGTCTTTGTCAAAACGCCAACAACCAAAGAAACAATAACAAAACTGAAGAAACTCACATTATAAGCCTCCCGTCAATTCAGTAAAATATTTAGTCTTCAACACATGTATACGTCGATAAACATCCACGGAATGCACTGCTATCATTTCAAACTAGTCGCCGGAGCAATCAAATCTCTAATGTGTTCAGTAGCATAGTGTCTTTCAGATGTAAACATTACTGATATTTTGACATAAAATGGCCTCCGACCTTTGCACTTTGGATTGACACCTCATTTGAACCAATAGTTGCATCTAGAGGTGTCAAGGGCCATCAACATCCAAGGAGCGCCCAGGATGAGAGATGGTCCCGCCCTCTCTTTGACAAGACTTTGCAAATGACTTTGAAAGAGCGAAGCGAGAGAGTTTACATTTGCAAGTTGGTTGGAGGTGAAAAGGGTAAAGAAAACGAGCAAAATAATTTTATCGCTTGAAAAAAAATTCTCGGGCGACAGTGACATATTGGAGGAGGACATTCTAACGAATGGAGTAATGACTTGCAGATATATTTGCATATTAAGCAAATTTACAGGATGCTAACAAGACAAATCTCTACTCCTCCATCACTTCACCAACTCCGCCTTTAAGAGGAACTTCCAGGACCAGCAGCTCATGCCACGCCCCATAGCCTCAGCCCAGAAAACAGCAAAGAAAAGCCACGCCCCGAGCCCAAACTCCTCCAGTCTCCACCAGCAAGAATCCAGGAACACCCTCGCCATAACATCCACTATTCATCAAACGAACATTCCCTTGAACAATAGCTAATCTCCCCAGTTAACCACTCTACCTTTCCCTGGCCACCAGCCCCCCACTTAAGCTAAAAGCTATTAAATTTATTAAACACCTTATAGGAGTAATTTTGTTTTTATCTTTTCCTTTTAAATTTAGGGGGGATGCATAAAATAATAACTTTACAAATTGCGTATCAATAAAAAACCAGCAACAACACTATAACCTTAAATCATGTACCAGGTTTTATAAACAAATTGCTGATTCTCTTTCTCGCTTTTTCTTTTAGAAATTCTGGCAGTTGGCTCCAGAAGCGGAACCCCATCCAACACCCATCCCTCCCTATTCAGAGATGATATCCCCATGAACCTCCCGCATGAAAACCTCCATCTCCCTCATACTACAAGCTGTTGCCTCTAGAACCCTCCAATAATATCTCACAGCATGGAATGCATTCAAACACTTCCATACCCCTTACAACACACCAATTTTTTCCCCTACTCACCCATTACATCATTCATTACCCACCTCCACTCCAATAAGAACATTCAAGCCAGCTCTATTTAAAGCTATTAGCTGTATTAATTTCTTCCACAAATTAATACACGGATCCCCATCCGATTCTATCTTCAATTGCCAAACCAGCCTTCTCATAAAGGCACCCAAAAGCCCACCCCTCCCTCCCAGACTTTAGGCTGCCCATCACCCACAATATCCTCTCCATATGTATGTCCACCCTCCGCAAAGGTTATCTGTCCATCCACACAGACCGCACCCTCAATGCTATGTTCACCCTTTCATTTTTTGGTTTCCTTAGATGCTTCAAAATCACCATAACTTCTAATTTCAACCCAAGCATCCATCCCACCATCTCACATCTAACCTTGTTTGATAAGAAACAATTTCTTTCCTCATCAAACAAAGCAAAACAGATCAATCACGTAAAGGACATTTCATTTACATATTTGATTTTCTCTCCCCCACACGCCCCTTTCAAACACTTCTAGCCTTTTTACATTTCAGAAAGTCCCAAAATCCCAGTCCCCTTTCCACCAACTACCCAGTAACATGTTTCTGGTTCCAGCAACACCTCAAAGTGTAGTGTATGAGTGTGAATGAGTGTGTATGGATGTTTCCCAGTACTGGGTTGCAGCTGGAAGGGCATCCGCTGTGTAAAACTGGATAAGTTGGCGTCATTCACCTGTGGCGACCCCTGATGAATAAAGGGACTAAGCTGAAGGAAAATGAATGAATGAATATATATGTGAAGAATTTAGATGCAAAAACCTCTAAGTGCCACCTGAAAATTTCTTCTAAAATGAACATTTTTCTCAGTCTCCTATGTTTATTTTCAGTTATTTTACATTAAAAGCAATGAAAATAACCTATTCTTTGCCATAAAATTGAAATTACTGAATCTGCACACAGGAATTTGAGAAAAAAATTTCATATATATATATATATATCGCCATGCTCCCTAACCCGGAGATACGTGCGCTTTTCCTATTCTGCTAGTAAGTTTCCCGCTAGGCGAACCCTAGAAAATTCCTCCGAGGCCCCCAGCACCCGACTAAGCAGAGGAGCCGGGTGCCTGGCTCAGTGTGATGTCTGGTATGCCCACTCTTGGTCTACCCACATGCTGAGGTTCGGTGCCAGCTATGCGCGGTCCCGGATGGTGATCCCATATGCCTATTTTAGCCACGGAGTGTTCACCCTGACCAGGCAGACCTGTGTCTTCCCTACCCGTTAACCAGCTTATCATATGTAGCACTCCCCCTCCATAGGGCTAGTCCATATGTTCTTATTGCCATCAAGTCTCCCCTCTTGGGTAGCAGGTGGTCTCCGCAGCGTCCTCCCCCTTCGGGGACTGGCACGCTTTCCCAACGTACTGTTGTATTTCTAAAATCCCTAGACTATATTAGCTAGGTAAAAGCACATTTATGACCCCCGATCTAAATTCTAATTATTCCCATGTAATGGTAATTAAGGGCCTAGGGGACGTTGGAAGGTTGCGCTCTTCAGCAGGCAAATTCTAGTGCACTGAATCATCATACATCTTAATCTTTGTTACATGGTACTGTATGCTTTCAAGTCAAAGGATAAGGGGTAGGAAAATATGACGTAGGACTATTTTTCAGCCAGTTAATGGTGTAATGATTTAAGTTAATTAGAAATCTTTAAACGTGTCTTTGTCATAAATATGAACTCAAGACTTTTTAATTATTTAAAATGATCAACTATAACTAATCACTGTCAGCTGTGGAGCTGAGCTCTGCCAATTCATTTTGGCATTCATTGGCCCGTTTTCTTACTCTTCAGAGTGGTTGGTCGTCTGACGTACTCCCATATGTCTGGTTCCAGACACACGTCTCCTTTCCCTATTCGGGGAACGTGGGTTACGGACGTAACCAGGACGTTACGGTAACCAGACTATCTCTGTGGGGACCATCAAAATAAAGTGTGACCAATATTTTGAAGAAAGCTGAAAATCTGTAACCACTAACTTTCATAGTAGGAAAAACAAATACTATGGAAGTCAATGGTTACAAGTTTCAAATATTTTTCAAAATATCTTGTTTTGTGTTTAACAGAAGACTTTGAAGAGGTTTGAAACTAATGGGTGAATAAATGATTTAAACATATTTTTCATTTTTGGGTGAACTATCCCTTTAACTGTATTTGGTTATGGGAACAGTTAAATTGGTTATAAAAATAGATGTATGAAATGCTTAAAAATAATTTAAATATGTAAAAAATATTTAATTATCTTGGTAATAATTTCAACAAGAATTAGCGTACACCTTGGTAAATTATGAATGCTGTTAAGACCCTGCATAGGAAAAATCTAATTGCTATAAAAATTTTATTAATTAACAATCAAAAAGTAGCAAGTAGCACAGTACTAAACACAGAGATTGGATGTAGAAAGACTGCCTTTTTATTTTATTGTCAAATATAATAAAGTACATTTATTTGAATACAATTAATAATAATTAAAAAAAAACATTTAACTGAAAATTAAAATTATGATGTGAATGATCTGAGAATAGTGTTTTAACAAGACCATTTTTTAGACAAATGTTTGGATAATATTTTTTTCATAATTTTTTTCATTTATGTTTTATAAATGCATGTCACAAGCACAGATTTGTAAAAACTGAACTTGACTTTTTTTCTTAGTTATAGCAGAATGAGGAAGAAAAGAAATGAGAGCTGTACTAAATTATTATTTCTGTTTAAGTTTTAGTAGTGTGTTTACAGAATTAGAAGGAATATAAATTTACTTTACATTAACTTTGTTTCTAGAGAAAAGTTTACAAGTGTTTTGTCTTATTTCTTTGGTCTGTAAACCATATACTAAAGGATTTAGTCCTGGTGGAGCAATATGGAACATTATACTAGCTAGTTTTCTGTTTTCAGAGTACTGAGGAGAACGATGGAAAAAAACCATAATGGCGCAAGAAACAAACATGATTAAATAAAGAGCTATGTGTGTGCCACATGTTTTTATGGCTTTACTGTTGAATGATCTGTGTTTTCTGTTTCTACCTAATGCAGCAATCTTCCCATATGTTACAAATACAGACCCAAGTGAAAAGGTAAACATAACAACAGTAGAAAACATTCCATACAAATTATTAACAACAACACCTTCTTCACAGGACAGTTTAAACAGTGAGGCATTGTCACAGAATGGGTTTTCAATGTTAGATCTGCAACGAGACAAGCGCAAAGTAAGTGCTATCAGAATTGTCACAGCAATTACTGACACCCCCCAGGCCAATGCTGAGAGTTTAACCACCATTTTATTGGTCATTATAGCTGTGTATCGCAGTGGATTACATATAGCCACATATCTGTCAAAGGCCATGATCATCAGCACAGTATGGCTTACACTTGCAAATACATGTACAAAAAAAGCTTGAACAACACACTCCGTGTATGTCATATATCGCTCTGAGGCTTCCCTTAAAATATCCTGCAGTAAGCGTGGCATAATGACAGTGGTCCCTATAATATCATTTACTGGCATGTTACAGAACAAAAAATGCATAGGATGATGGAGATTCTTTTGAGTTAAGATCAGGATTGTAAGTCCAATATTACATCCCATTGTAAAGACATAAATCAAAAGAAGCAGGATGAAGGCAGGATAGGAAGACTGAAGTGTAACTTTCAGTCCCTCCACGAGGACAATGCTGTTTGTGAATGTTTGGTTGTCCATTCGTTGCTCTACACAAAAACTGCAAATAGATTAACAACCAAACCTGTTAGTATTTGTTTCCATATATAAAAGAGTTTTATGCATACATTTTAGATATTAACATTGTTTGTCTGATCAGTTTTTACACACTGCAGTAATTAGCATTTTTGGAAGCACACAATCATTGTGAACTCTATTAACACCAAACACTACCTTAAAAACTTTTATAAATATGTGATGCCAGGTATTTGTAAATCTAAAAACTATTTTAAACTTCCACCAAAAGTTGTCTGTAATTACCTAAATTAAGTTTTTTCTTCTCATATGTTTAGTTGCTTGATACTAGGCAGCAAGCAGCTCTATCTGTGTTCAATATATACATCAACTGTTCTCTTAAGACATGTTTACCTATCTTTACCTTTTTATAGAGCTTGTGGCTTGAATATGTCTTGCTTTGATGCTGTCATCACCCAAGAGGGGGAAATAAATAGTTCTTGGTTTTATGTGTACAGCCAAATAATTGTGGTCATTCTCTTTGCTTTACTTACTTGGGTATTAGGTGGTTATAGCATTTAGTCCTGCTCCTAGTGATCTGCCTTTCTACTAAAATGAATGTGTGATGAAAATAACAATTTTCATATTTTTAATCTATGCATATGAACATATGCAATCAGTTTTAGTTAAACCTAGCCCTCCCACTTGCCTCTTGAAACAGCTAGAGTGACAAGAGATTGGGGTGAAAATATTCCCCAAAGACATGGCACATTGTTTAAGCACAAAATATGCATGAAACTGTAAGAACTGTTTGCTTACATTGTGCTCCCACATTCACGGATGTAACTTGAAGTATATCTGATGCCAGATGTGTGGTAAAAGTTAGCAAATTACATACATCTTAATCTTTGTTACATGGTACTGTATGCTTTCAAGTCAAAGGATAAGGGATAGGAAAATATGACGTAGGACTATCTTTCAGCCAGTTAATGGTGTAATGATTTAAGTTAATTAGAAATCTTTAAACGTGTCTTTGTCATAAATATGAACTCAAGACTTTTTAATTATTTAAAATGATCAACTATAAAACATTATAATTTTTTTTACATTAAAATCCTTATTAGTGCCAAAATTGCATACATTTCTATGAAATTTCTCAAACCCATCATTTGAAGTGGCGCTTGTAGGTATGAAATAACAGTATGAGATGGCAATGGATTACAACGAGATAGATTTGCTCCTTCTTTACCGCAATGGAGCGCTACATCAACCGCATTACTGCTGCCACTGCACCGATCTGCCTGTCAATCTGACATCCCTGTCAATTACACTCTGCAGCAAACCATGTATATAAAATAACCACATTAATAATCACATTTTTTGACAGTGAATGAGTTGAATGATGTCATTTTATCAGCTTTGCTAAGACAGCCCAGTAGCACTTTTGCAAGCAGCATAAATATACTACATAGAAATGTCCTGTTAGCACATTATTTAAATGGACTTTGCTTTTCCGGTGAGCATGAGTTTGTCATGCATAGATAAGTATACAGGTACATGAACAGAATATCAACAGAGTGGACTGAAATATTGAGCTACTACTTTGAACACTGACTGATGCACACTCCACTACTATGGTCGGCACAGCAAAAAACTGCCTTTGCATGCCACATTGAAATGAATTGGTTTCCACATCCAGTGTGCAAGCCATTTCAGTCCATGCAGTGACTATGCCTGGAGGGAGTGTGAAACCAGCGAACTGGACACTGTGTGGCAGTATGTGCAGCATAACCATTTTTCTTCTTCAACTGAAAAAAACAAAAATGCCAATTTCAGTTCATTATTTTCAGCAGCCAAAAATTCTGTGCATGCCTACTGGAAAACTGTAAGTACTTTGATGATGACTGAGGTTCCTGAAAAAAGTAATAAATGTGCATGTTGAAATAAATATGAGGAGCTGAGGAGAAAGCTGGTGCTAGAAGGGGCAGTAGGAGGCTTGACGTACTATCAGCAATGAAGAAGTTTGCAAACTGGGAAGAACCAGGATGGATAAAACACTGTGGGATATCAAAATTAGTGGCGATGAAGGATACAGGAGTTGGGCTGTTATTTGGTGAGGTAACTGAAACCTCAGACCAGTACTCCGTATTTCACTGTCAAATGAAATGCTTTGGCTGACCCCATTACCTTTTTTTTTTTTAAACCCCATTTTACGTAATCTTTTTATTTTATGCAAGGGATTAGTGACAAACATGATAAAAATATTTAAAACTTATTTAAAAGTTTTATGACCAAAAACAAGGCTCAATCCAGTATTTGCTTTGAAAAAATAACTGATTTTTTAGTGTATCAATTATAAAAGAACTTCATAAGAACTTCTTTAAACTTCATATTTCTTTTAAATTATAACATTTATTTAATCACACTCTTTGTTAATATAGCATTTGACAATAATATGAGGGCCATTTCTCACTTTTTAACTTATTATTTTGCATTTTGGTTGTTTATTTATATTTATAAAGTATATACACATTTTTAACACCTCTCCATCCTATCCCAATACATAAACTTAACCAATTTAAATGAGTTTGTTGATGCAAAAGCAATAGTAAATATGGAATAAGTGTTGCCCATATTGTAGTGTTAATCATAATGTGCATACTTGATATTCCTGTCACCTACTGATATATTAGTTTTGAGGAACAAAGATTAAATACATTTATGGTTATTAAACAAAATATTTAAGATTAATCTATGCACAATTTCATAACTTGTAGCAACAAGTGACATAAATCAGTTTTCCCCTCTGGGGTGACAGTATCGTGGCAACACTTTTGAACCACATATTAAAAGGAGAGGACTGGCAAACATTTCTTCAGTGGAGTACAAGTTTGTATACAAGTAACGCTGTGCACTGAGGCAACTGTGACTTTATTAGGCAACATATGAGTCAAAATTTTAAAGCAATTAATCAACTACCTTTGCAGAATCGGCAGTAAGTATGTGTTGCTTCATTAAACATTCAACTAAAACTACGTAATTAGAAAGTATTTCAGAAAACTCATTGATATTTCTATTACTTATCCAAAATGTTTTTCTAAAATTCTGATTTATTTTCAAATAGTGTGGACTGCTCAGTTAGAAAGCAAAGTATACTTTTTTTTATATATTATGTGGACACAACCTGTATATGAGTACAAACGTACGTTTCACAGAACGTAAATATCTTGGTGATTTGCATTTTAACTAATAAATTATATATGTATGTATATACCTCAAATTATGATGCAGTAGTTTTGAGCTTATATGTTAAGAACGTATGTGGCATGTTCAGCTGTTACTCAGTTTGCAGGTTTTGTGTTGAACAGGCGATGGATAACCTGACGTTCAGACACAGCATTCTTCTAGTGGAGGGACTTCAAGTTACGCCTCAGTCTACCTATGTGGTTTTTGTACTGCTTCTTTTGGTTTATATCTTTATTATGATTGCCAACATTGCACTTGTAATCCTAATCTCAACCGAGAAGAATCTACATCATCCTATGCATTTTCTGTTCTGTAACTTGCCACTGAATGACATTTTAGGGACCACTGTCATTTTGCCACGCTTACTTCGGGACATTTTAATAGAAACTTCAGAGCGCTATATCACATACAATGAATGTGTTAGTCAAGCATATTTTGTGCACATTTTTGTAGCAGCATGTCATTATGTTCTTATTATAATGGCCTTTGACAGATATGTGGCTATTTGTAATCCACTGAGATACACAGCCATAATGACCAATAAAATGGTTATTAAACTATCAGCAGCAGCCTGGGGACTGTCAGTACTTATGGTGTCTATTCTGTTGGGCCTCACAGTGCGACTGTCTCACTGCAGATCGAAAATTGAAAACCCTTTCTGTGATAATGCCTCGCTGTTTAAACTGTCCTGTGATGAAGGTGTTTCTGTTAATAATATCTATGGGATCATTTATACTGTGGTTTTATTTACCTTCTCAATTTTGTCTATATTTATAACATATGGCAAGATTGCCACTGTATGCATAACCAGCAAAAACAAAGCACTCAACAGCAAAGCCATAAAAACCTGCAGCACTCATTTAGCTGTTTATTTAATCATGTTTGTTTCTGGTTCCACTTTTATTTTTCTCCATCGTTTCCCTCTCTACTCTGAAAGCAGGAAACTAGCTAGTATAATGTTTCATATTGTACCCCCAGGATTAAATCCATTAGTATATGGTTTACAAACCAAAGAGATAAGACAAAAGTTTGTAAAAATCTGGCGCAGAGAAAAAGAAACATCTTAATTTATTACATCATTAAATAACATTATACACTGGTATCAGGACCTCAAAATGTTGAATCAGTGGTGTCTTCAGAATATGTCTTTGGTTCAAAACATATCAGTAATGTGTTAAGAATACTATAAGTCTTTGGTAACTGCTTTTCAACTTAATAAAACTAATACTGTAGTTATTTTAATGTTTCCCCAACAGATATTCTGTTGACAATAATTTACTTTTCACATACATATAAATGTATTCTAATAACCCTGATTTAACCCTGATCTTTTTCTCTCTCAGTTTCGTAATGTTAATGATTTAAATGTAGAAATTATTCATGCATTTATTTCAACCAGGCTAGATTACTGTAACACTCTATATGCAGAATTAACCAGTCTTCTATAAAACGTTCACAACTTGTACAGAACTTGTACTTGTACTGCTCGGTTTTTGACAGGGACTAAAAAAGGGAGCATATCACATCAATGGGTACTTGTTCAATTCACAGTTGATTTTAAGGTTTTAGTTTTTGTATATAAAGCACTACATGGTCTTGATCCAACTTACACTTCAGATGTTCTTCAATTCTATTCTCCTAGGAGAACACTCCGATCATCCCTCAGAAGTTATTGAGTGTCCCAACATTCCATTTAATATCCAAAGGAAGCAGAGCCTTTTCAGTTCTTAGTCCTACGCTCTGGAATTCTCTGTCTTTATCCATCAAAACGATATGTTATTGTCTTTTAATAAAATCCATTAAAACACAATTGTTCTCTCTGGCCTTTGACTTGAAAACACCTTTTTATGTTGCTTTATTTTAATCTTCACATTATATAGTATTTGAATGCTTTTGTTAGTTTATACTTTTATTGTTGTTTGGCTGTGAAACACCTTGGTCAGCACTTGCTGCTTTTAAGGTGCTATATAAATAAACTTGACCTTGACCTAATCTAACAGTCTACTAGCGAATTCTCTGACATGTAGCAGCAAACTTTTATTCACACAATAGAACATCTAAAGGGAACAATAATAAAAAAAATCTAATAAATTGAATCCAAACTTATTATTTGCTTAATTGTAGAAAGGTATGTGCTTTAGAAATGTATTACATTTACTTCAGCAAGTTACATTTATATTTACTATAGTAAGTGATGTATTTGTCTATACCCAAACTGTGCAGAATATAATATCTTGTTCTTGTTTTCATTTGGAAAATTTACCGAATAAATAGTTCCCAGTATGTTTGTTAATCTAGTGTGTATCATTACCGCATCTCAGATATATATATATATATATATATATATATGTACATATTTCAAAGTCAAATGCTAAAGTCTTTCTTTGATTTAAAATGGTTTAACAGGCATTATATTAGCCTGGTTGACCTTTTGTTCATAGATTATCTTCAAAACAAAATCATTTAAAATTTGCTTAAAGTGGTGTCAGGTACACAATTTAACCAAAGAAATTGTTTTTCTTTTTAAAGTTAAAAATAAGACAGGCAACAGCTGAAAGAGCTTTAAAACTGGCATCAAACTTTTGCTGACCCTTTTAATACTGGTCTAATGCTGGTTTCAGCCCTATGAATAACTGATAAAGTTTATTCATTCATTCATTCATTTTCTTTTTGGCTTAGTCCCTTTATTAATCCGGGGTCGCCACAGCGGAATGAACCGCCAACTTATCCAGCATATGTTTTACGCAGCGGATGCCCTTCCAGCTGCAACCCATCAATGGGAAACATCCACACACACTCATTCACACACATACACTACGGACAATTTAGCCTACCCAATTTACCTATACCACATGTTTTTGGACTTGTGGGGGAAACCGGAGCACCCGGAGGAAACCCACGCGAACACGGGGAGAACATGCAAACTCCACACAGAAACGCCAACTGACCCAGCCGAGGCTCGAACCAGCGACCTTCTTGCTGTGAGGCGAACGTGCTACCCACTGCGCCACCGTGACACCTGATAAAGTTTATATATGATGAAATAATTATTACAATTGTTTTGAATCAACTCATTGTTTCTACTGTATGCTGAAGGCCATAAATCTGATTGTAGACAAGTAAAGTTTATGCCTGGGTAATGTTGCTTCAGATTTGGGGTAATGTTTGATGTTTTGCCACTTTCATATGTCTTTCCCATGCCACAGTGCCTGCACAACTAAATATACAGTGGAGATGATAGTGGACTTCAGGAGAAACCCCCCTGCTCTC
>CAIGQV010018106.1:5091164-5107503 GCA_903798115.1 Danio jaintianensis | reverse complement strand
ATATGCTGGTTTTTTCAGCAGGGTACTAGAGGTCTATTGTTAATAATTGCTGACACTTCCGCCATGAGTGTACAAAGTACTTCGTCTGACAGGTTAGAGAGTCCTTCACGCATAAGCATTGAGTCGAGAATTTTACGAGCCAAACCAATCATGCGCTCGCATGCACCTCCCATATGGGAAGAGTGTGGCGGGTTGAAGACCCACGTACATCCATTATTATTGATGTACCGCTGCACATTTGATTCCGTTACTACTTTGTTGAATTCAAGCTCATTACAGGCACCAATTAAGTTAGTTCCGCAGTCAGACTGCAGTTGTTTTGCAGGACCACGGATTGCAAAAAACCTGCGAAGTGCATTGATGCAACTTGAAGAGTCCATGGACGCAATGACTTCGATATGGACTGCACGAGTGCTCATACAGGTGAAAAGCACTGACCAGCGCTTACTGTGTGCTTGACCTCCTCTTGTGCGACGAGCTACCACCGTCCAAGGGCCAAAGACATCTAAACCAGTGTAGGTAAAAGGTGGCGATACACTCAACCTTTCTGATGGCAAGTCTGACATCCTTTGTAACTCTAGTTTGCCACGAAGTTTCCGACAAGTAACACATGAATGAAGAATACTGCTTACACATCTCTTGCCTCCAATAAGCCATATTCCTGCAGCACGAATGGCCCCCTCTGTGAATATGCGGCCTGGGTGCTCCACATATTCATGATAATGGCGTATGAGTAATTTAGAAATGTGATGCTTGCCAGGTTAGATGAATAGGTGTTTCTCCAAATAGCTTAAATCTGCCTGCTTTAATCTGCCTCCAACTCGGAGTAGGCCTTTATCATCCAAGAAAGGGTTGAGTTTTGAAAGTGGAATTTTGCTTTTTATGTTTTCCCCTTTAGAGAGAGTTTCAATGACTTTGCCGAATGATTCCCTTTGTACACAGCGAATTATCTCATTCTTGGCTTTTAATAGCTCACTTACACTGTGTGGTTCCGAACGCAAATGCCATCTGCTGCCTGTCTTAAATTCATTGGTGGATTTGAAGGAGTGAGCCACACGAATAAATGTTGCAATGGCTCTTTGCAAAGATTTCCAAGAGGAGAATCTCTGAAACCTCTCAGAGGTGAGTTCTTCATCCTTTGTTTCTGAGGTAAGAACTGTCACAGTTGGCCTGATTTCCAAATCTGAATTTGGATTCACAAGTGCAAAGTTTTCTGTCATAATGAAATCATCTCCATGTGTCTTACGCAGGAATTCTGTACCTGTAATCCAGGTAGACTCCACAAGCTTTGATGCATGTATAGACCTAGAAGCAATGTCAGCGGGATTATGCTCTGTAGGTACATATCGCCATTGTTTTGGTGTTGAAAACTGTCTGATTCTCTGTACTCTGTTGTGGACGTAAACATAGAATCTTTTAGTTTCATTGTAGATGTAGCCAAGCACAATTTTGCTGTCACAGTAGAAGGTGATAGCATCCGATTTGAAGTCGATCTCTTGGACAATGAGTTCTGTCACCTCCACTGCTAAGACCGCTGCACAGAGCTCTAATCTGGGTATGGTTGGTTCATTTTTTGGTGTCAGTTTTGTTTTTCCAAGGATGAAGCCAGTGTTGATCTGACCATCCCCATCTACTATCCTGAGATATGCTACAACTCCTATAGCTTTCGTTGACGCATCAGAGAAAACACAGATTTCCTTGTGACTTGCTTTTGAAAGGGAGCTGAGCGTGTAAGGACGTGAAATGTGAAGGTGTTGCAAGTTTTTTAGTGAGTCTTTCCACAATTCCCACTCACAACTTTCTTCTTGTGGAAGTGGTGCATCCCAGTCTGAACTTTTGATGGACAGTTTTCGAAGTAGAAACCTTCCCTGTATGGTTACAGGAGCTACGAAGCCAAGAGGGTCAAAGAGACTGTTAATTACAGATAAAACACCACGACGTGTGAATGGTTTGTTGTCAACTGATACTTTAAAGGTGAATGTATCAGTTTCAATTTCCCAATTCAAGCCAAGGCTACGTTGTGTGTGCATAATTGTTCTGCTGAGATCAAAGTCTTGGATTTCTATTGCGTAGTCTTCTGTTGGGAATGCTTTGAGTACTTCTACACTATTAGATACAATCTTGTGCAGCCACAGGTTTCATTTTAGAGAGGGATGCTTGCATTCTCTTTAATAGATCTATTGTTTCCTCTTCAGTTGGCAGGGAAATTAATGCATCATCCACATAGAACTCCCGTTCTATGGATTGTCTAGTGTCTGGACCATATTGCTGTGCACCTTTCTCTGCTGCTCGTCTCAGGCAGAAAATTGCCACTGCCGGTGAAGGGCTGTTTCCAAACACATGGACTTTCATCCTGTATTCCACAATGTCCTTGGTAAGGTCATTGTCGCGATGCCACAGAAAACGTAGGTAATCTCTATGATCATTCCTCACAACAAAACAGTGAAACATTTGTTGTATATCTGCCATCACTGCAATGCATTCTTTCCTGAAACGCATTAGAACACCAATAAGGCTGTTGTTGAGATCTGGTCCAGTGAGGAGTACATTATTGAGTGAGATACCTTCGTGCTGAGCGCTGGAATCAAATACTACCCTGATTTGACTGGGCTTTTTTGGGTGATAGACTCCGAACAGGGGTAAGTACCAGCACTCTTTTCCCTCTGGTAGTGGAGCTGCACGTTCTGCATGATCACTGTCGAACAATTTTTGCATGAAGTTTACAAACTGCTCTTTCATATCTGTTTTTTTTTCTAGGGTACGTCGCAAAGAAGACAGTCGGCTTAGAGCTTGACTCCTGTTGTTTGGAAGAACTGGCCTTGGAGACTTAAAGGGAAGAGGTGCCACCCAACTGTTGGAATCATCTTGGTAAACGTCTCTCTCCATAATCTTTAGAAAGGCTTCATCCTCAACAGAAAGTGCAGGCTTACTATCATTCTCTGTTATTTTAAACAGAGTCTCACCAAGATTGTCTTCACTTTTGATCCAGTGAGTTTCATGAGCTGTACACAGAGCTTTTAAGTTGCTGTTGGCTTTGACGTGTACATGATTTGTGCAAGGAATAAACAGTGAAGGTCTTCCATTTTCTAAAATATTTGTCTTATAACTGGAAACAATGGGCTTGTGAGCGTCTCCTAGGCATACATCGCCAACGAGAACTCATCCTAAGTCTAGTCTTTGGCCAAAGGGTGTGTTGTGTGGGCCATTGATCTGTTTTCTCACCTTATGAGCTCTGAGAATGTCACGTCCTAACAACAACAGGATATGAGCTTCAGGGTTCAGAGCTGGAATCTCATGTGCAATATGTTTGAGGTGAGGTTGATGGAGAGCAGCGTCAGGTGTTGGGATTTCGTCACGGTTGTTGGGTATTTCATCACATTCAATTAACGTTGGAAGTGCGAGATTAATTCCGCCCCTTGCTGCCTCAATCCGATAGCCACTTGCTTTTCTTTCTAAACAATCAGTCAGTCCAGCACATGTCTTTAGGCTGTAAGGAGATGCTTTGCTATTGATGTTAAACAGGTCAAAAAACTCTGACCTGGCCAGCGACCTGTTACTCTGATCATCAAGCATTGCGTACATCTTAATAGCTTTCTCAGGATGTCCTTCAGGAAATGCCTTCGCAAGACATATTTTTGAACAAGATTTCATTGAAAGATCCCTTGCTCTCTCAAGTAAGTTTTTCGTTCATCAATTGTCTTCAGTCTGAAACCTCTACATTTCCTTAAAGGGTGGGGCTTATTGTGAATGGGACAATATATTCCTGGGTCATTTTTAAAAGGCATGTTGTTTTGAGGTACATGTGAGATTTCAGTTTTGTGTACCAACACTGGTACCTTGACCTCGGTTCGTCTTTGAGAGAGTTTCTCATACTGTTTTGAGAACTACTGGAAAAGGCAAAGCTGGGATCGTTGCATGTTTTAGCATGATTGCAAATGAATTGAGTAAAGAAAGAGAAGGGAGGATACGGAACACCAAACTCTTCTTTATACTTTGAACCTTGAGAAATCCATTTGTCTTGTAGGATATATGGCAGTTTTTCAACTATTGGCCTGATGCCTCGAGCAGTGTCTAAATAGGCTAAGCCTGGAAGATAGCCATCTTCCTTAGCTGAGAGAATCTCCATTAAAAGATCACCGATCTCTCTTAGTTTGTAGTTCTCTTTCCCTGAAATCCTTGGAAAGCCATCTAATTTCTTAAACAGTGCACTTTCAATAACTTCAGGTGAACTATAACAATCATCCAGTCTATTCCAGACCATTTTTAAAGCTGCGTCTGGGTTTCCTATGTGAACTGCTCTGAGACGTCTAGCATATTCAGAAGACTCTCTGCCAAGCCACTTTGACATCAAGTCTAACTCCTCACTGGCTGTCAGACCCAAGTCTTTTGTTGTATTGAAGAAGGAGGACCTCCATGCTCTGTAGCTTTCAGGACGATCATCGAAGTGCATTAAACCACTGCTCACCAGATCACGGCGTGCTAGAAATTTCACTAGGTCTATCATGCCTTTCGTGACTGAATATTGTGGCAAGGAATTTGAAGCACCACTAAACTGGGGCTGTTTCTGCCATTTGTCACTGATTAATCTTTCTGTTGGTTCCTCTTTTAAGTTTCTCAGGTGTTCTGCCTTCTGCGTTTTAGTTTCACTCAGAGATGAAGAGGAACATGCATCAAGCACAATATACTGGCTACCATTTATATCTATTATATTTTGTTCCATTATTTCATCTGGTTCTGCTTTGCAATCTTTAGACTGATTGGTTTGCTCACTGCTATATATAGCTTGGTCTCTGACATAATCATGAACACGTTTTTCTGCTGTGCTTCGTGTTGATGAAGTTTGGCTTTTTTTGTCATACCGCTCTTCATCCTCAAACTCTGCTGCCGCTTCTAGTATATCTGCTTCTGCACTAGCAGCTGCGGCCTCTTTTTCTAGATGTAGTGCTTCTAAGTAAGCTTCTAATCGTGCCTTGTCCACCTTAATAGCAATTTCCCTCTCTGCAAAAGTAGCTCTGGTTCTTGCAGCCTCTGCCTTAGCCCTAGCATGTGCTGCAACAACACCAACCGAGGATGATTTTGATGTTCTAGTGGAACTTTTAGATGATGTTCTAGACATTCTGTTACTTTTATTTGGGTACCTTTCAGCCATGATTCTTGCTGCTGTATGCTTCTGTCAGGATGTTCAGCCAGCTGGTCGATGTCATTTCACTATACTGCTCCTCGTTGTGCGTTTCCATGCGCGTGAACACAATTAAGCAGCAAGCCAAACTCCATTCAAATAAAGACTGGAGCCAGGGTATAGTTTTCAAAACTCCCGAATTTTTACTCCAATATGTACTGAATTGGAGTGAAACTGTCAAAAAACAATACAAAAGTAAAGTGGTATTAATAACAGAAAGAACAAAGCGTGTTCACTTATGAAGGCTGGCATTGACAAATTAGCCACTTAAACAGTTAGAAAAGTTTGTGTACGTAACAGTGCTTAGTTTTTATAAGTATAACACAGGATATAAAGATATTGTCACTAACTACATTTTTATGCAAGGATTACTTACTGACAATGCTTTCGAAGGCATAAACAGTACAGAAAGTTGTAGCAGAAGTCACATGTAGCGCAATGTAAAAAGAGCAGCGAACACTGAGCTAAAATGGCCGCTCCCTTGATCGGTCAGGTAATTTTCAAAATAAAAGTTCCAGATAAAACTCAAAGTACATGTCTCAATGGGCAGAACAAAGACATCAAGATCATAATATTATCAACAAACAGTATATTGCAAAATGGTACTAAAAAACATTTCATGCTAGCAACACACAGGTAACACTCTGTAAACTCACCGGGGAAACAGGTAAATCCTTCACCCATGCAACCAAAAAGAAAATAAGAAGAAATAAAGAAATAAAACAAGCAAAATGTCTCTATTGCCTTGGGGGACTAGGGGATAGTCCAACAAATTGGTCGCTCGTCCGGGATCGGTCCCAAGGAGGCTGATAGGACATATTTGAAGAACAGAAGGACTTCAGATACAACTCCTTTCAGCACTATAGCCGACTCTCAATTAAAAGGTAAGCAGACACCTGTTTAATATAAAGTTCTGCAATTGGCTAAAACTAAATTTTTTGTTAAATGTAAGATAGTATTTGAATGTCATTAGATTAAGATTGAATTTTTATAAACGAATGTATAAAGCCTAAAAATTCCTTTGGATTAGTCAAAGATAAAATATGTAGATTTAGAACTAGGATGGTAACCTGTTATATTACGATATAACTTAAAGTCCAGGCCCCGTGAGTGTGAACTTTCTTTGGTTTGGTCGACCATAAAATATGTAGTATAGGTTGATATTGTGAAATTTATTTATATATATATATATATATATATATATATATATATATATAAATGTATAATAAATAAATATAATATAATATATTTATTATTTTATATTTATTCATGGAGGGGGAATTTGATAGAGAGTGTGAGGAGTATGGGTGTCCACTTATTTTGAGTCAATGGACACGGGTGACAGAAATGGTGATAGCACAGACAGATACAAAAGGCATAAAAGTGAGACAAAAAGAAGCTTACAGGTGTTGGTAAGACATGAAGAGTGCATTTGGCTGTAGTGATGCAGTGTGGACATTTCAGTTAAGGAATTGAAAGAAATGTTGGGAAGATATGGCTGAATAAAGAAAGGAAAAGAGAGGAAGGAAACCAGGAGTAGTTAATTTTTCTAGACAATTTTTCTTTATTTCACCTTGCGGGCCCTGCAGCTATCTGAACAGAGCAACAGTCATCTTAGTCCCTGTTAAGTGCTTGTGCCCTCCTACCTCAACACACCCTACCTTTGTCTGACACCCGGAGTGCTGTTGATTATATGTGGCCAGTGAGAGGCTGATTAGTCAAAGACTGGTGAGATCCCACCTTTGAGCATGGGACAACCTAAGGCAGGCACAGCTGAAAAAACTGGCCAAACGACCAACGTTTCAAAGCCTCAGGAGACCTTTAAATGAAAAGGATGAACGGGTTGATATGGCAGAGGGTGGAGAGAAAGAAGGAGATGATCAAAAAAAAACTGTGATCTGTATAGAAACTCAGGGTTCTTTTCTACTCTCACTAAACAGTCCTTTACTGTCTTTTCAGGGTGCGCAACTTGACCTTACAGCTAGTGATTGTTTCTCCAAGACGAGTCCAACAAGGTCAGATAGTATTGTTTCAAAAATAGGAACAGAGAACTGTTGAGCATTCCTTGGGTCTGGCTCGTTCCTCATGGGACAGAAAATTGACTGGTCTACTGACTTTGAACAAGACAATAAGCTATCATGATCCATTAGGATAAATATGATTAACTAACCTCTCTTCACAGGCCACCACTGATTGATGGACACTAGGCGACCATCAACCGTTTTCTCAGAGGATTACAAGCTGACAAAACATTGCTGTCACTCTGATACAAGTTTTATTTATGGAGACAATTACAAACCACTGCAGGGTTTGGGTGTTCTGTGTTTGTCTGAGATAATTAGTCTGCCAAAATGTGTATATTCCATACAAGCTGAAGCTTGTATAAGCTGAAGCTGAAGCTTGTATAAGCTGAAGCTGATCGGTCAGTTCTTGTCACGTGACTCGCGGTGAGCTCGCTGCATTCATTCAACTGGGTGTGTCTGGAAGGCGTGACTGGAACCTTGATTGGAAATAACGATCTTGCACGAACTCTCGAAAAGACCCCTAAAGACCCCTATTTTACACTGGATCCGCCCCTCTGTATCAAGAAAGTCAATGGGGCTATAATTGTATGTTGAATTTGACAAAACAAGCCACTCCCACTAATCATACTACTTTAGTATCATTGTTCCCATCTATCAGCGATCAAACTAAAACTGGTTCGTTAACCCCTATAGAGGGAGCATACACCTGTTTCAATTTTAGTATGAAAAAAATATCTAAAACATTTGTAGAAAATGTCAATAGTAAGTAGTGCAACACTACTGTCCAAAATGCTGAAAGAGTGGTTGGGCACTTGGGCTAGAGCAGGGCTCTACAGTCGTGGCCAAATGTTTTGAGAATTACATAAATATTGGAAATTGGAAAAGTTGCTGCTTAAGTTTTTAAAATAGCAATTTGCATATACTCCAGAATGTTAAGAAGAGTGATCAGATGAATTGCATAGTCCTTCTTTGCCATGAAAATGAACTTAATCCTGAAAAAAACTTTCCACTGCATTTCATTGCTGTCATTAAAGGACCTGCTGAGATCATTTCAGTAATCGTCTTGTTAACTCAGGTGAGAATGTTGACGAGCACAAGGCTGGAGATCATTATGTCAGGCTGATTGGGTTAGAATGGCAGACTTGACATGTTAAAAGGAGGGTGATGCTTGAAATCATTGTTCTTCCATTGTTAACCATGGTGACCTGCAAAGAAACACGTGCAGCCATCATTGCATTGCATAAAAATGGCTTCACAGGCAATGATATTGTGGCTACTAAGATTGCGCCTAAATCAACAATTTACAGGATCATCAAGAATTTCAAGGAAAGAGGTTCAATTCTTGTTAAGAAGGCTTCAGGGCGTCCAAGAAAGTCCAGCAAGCACCAGGATCGTCTCTTAAAGAGGATTCAGCTGTGGGATCGGAGTGCCACCAGTGCAGAGTTTGTTTAGGAATGGCAGCAGGCAGGTGTGAGCGCATCTGCACGCACAGTGAGGCGAAGACTTTTGGAAGATGGCCTGGTGTCAAGAAGGGCTGCAAAGCCACTTCTCTCCAAAAAAAAAAAATCAGGGACAGATTGATCTTCTGCAAAAAGTATGGCGAATGGACTGCTGAGGACTGGGGCAAAGTCATATTCTCAGATGAAGCCCCTTTCCGATTGTTTGGGGCATCTGTAAAAAGGCCTGTCCGCAGAAGAAAAGGTGAGCGCTACCATCAGTCCTGTGTCATGCCAACAGTAAAGCATCCTGAGACCATTCACGTGTGGGGTTGCTTCTCATCCAAGGGAGTGGGCTCATTCACAATTTTGCCCAAAAACACAGCCATGAATAAAGAATGGTACCAAAACCCTCCAACAGCACCTTCTTTCAACAATCCAACAACAGTTTGGTGAAGAACAATGCATTTTCCAGCACGATGGAGCACCGTACCATAAGGCAAAAGTGATATCTAAGTGGCTCGGGGACCAAAACGTTGAAATTTTGGGTCCATGGCCTGGAAACTCCCCAGATCGTAATCCCATTGAGAACTTGTGGTCAATCCTCAAGAGGCGGGTGGACAAACAAAAACCCACTAATTCTGACAAACTCCAAGAAGTGATTATGAAAGAATGGGTTGCTATCAGTCAGGATTTGGCCCAGAAGTTGATTGAGAGCATGCCCAGTTGAATTGCAGAGGTCCTGAAAAAGAAGGGCCAACACTGCAAATACTGACTCTTTGCATAAATGTCATGTAATTGTCAATAAAAGCCTTTGAAACGTATGAAGTGCATGTAAGTATATTTCAGTACATCACAGAAACAACTGAAAGAAAGATCTTAAAGCAGTTTAGCAGCAAACTTTGTGAAAACTAATATTTGTGTCATTCTCAAAACTTTTGGCCACGACTGTATTGTGGAGGTCAATTGTTACTGGTAAGAGTCACTGAAAACATGGTGGGCGAGATGTCGGTGACAAGAGCACTGAAAGGACTGAGGGCTTTGTCTGATGAGATGCAGGAACACTCAGGCATTAATAACCTATTGATAAATGGTTTACTAATATGTTTGGAAACTAAAGGTGTGATCATTTCTATAATTACTTCATTGGGCATGTTTCTGGAAATTTTGGTTACTTGTGGATGTTGTTGTATTCCATGTATTAGATCTTTGTGTAACAGGATGATTGTGACTGGAATTGAGAAGAGGGACCCTCAACCTCCGGCCTATAGTATGCCACTGCAGGGAGCTATGATGGCTGAGAAAGATGAAGAAAAGGAGGAGAGAGCAATGTGTGATCTCTTAAAAGAGATCAAGAGAGGTATTTGAAGGAAATATCATTTTTATGATATCTGATCGCATTTAATTTTTTACTTACTTCCTAAATGATCTAATCATGGAAATAATATTTTTTTTCTGACTGCTTTCATAACTGCTTGCAGGTTGGGGGAGAGAGAGAGGCACATTGTAAACCTTTGGCAGATGTTTGGTCACAGGCTTCTGCTGAACCGGCGCATAGCGTGATAGATAAAGGGTGGAAAATTACAGAGTGTGCTAATAAACTGTTACTGAAGCCTTTTTGGGAAAAAACACCTGCTGCTGTGTATACGTGCATGCATGTGTGTGTGCAGGCGATTGGTTGGGCTAACCTGTGGAGAGCTGTTCTGCCTGACTACTGGTGAGAAGACAGTTGCCATTGAAGGAGAGAATACATAGGAGTGGCTGAAGACGAGATGACGATAAATACTGGCTGCTGAGATTTAGGGGGCTGTTGTTGTGGACTGCCCCGGCGTAGAGGGTTCAGCGCCGCGGCCCAGAGCTCTGTAATGCTTTATCCATTTGATTCATTAAATCAACAACAACAAACATGTTCTCACAGTGAGTGCATACGCTGCTCATGAGCACTCCCTGAACATGCTGGACCCCCAGACATGCAATACAGGGATCATGGCCATCATCCGGTGACAGGAAATCACTGCATCCAGAAACGCAGGGTCAATACATTGTCTTGAAAAAGACATGTTTGTTCTCCTAGGGCAGGGGCCACCAACCCTGTCCTGGAGAGCTACCTTCCTGCAGATTTCAGTTGCAACCCTGACCAAACACACCTGTCTGTAATTATCAAGTGCTGCTTCAGGTCCTAATTAATTGGTTCAGGTGTGTTTGATCAGGGTTGAAGCTCTCTCTCTCTCTTTCCCAATCATGAGGTTACACACCTGTTGGTAATTAAGTGGCTGGGGCATGCAGCAGGAGGACAAAGAGAGACTATGCCAAACCTTACCTGGCTGAGGCTGCTTGCACTTGATTCTCCTGACAAGCTATTGTGCTAACACTATTGATATATTTATTAAAATTTTTGTAAAATCATCTCGGGTTACGTATATAACCATAGTTCCCCGATAGGGAACGAGACACTGCATTTAACCAGAACGCTAGGGAAACGCCTCTTTTATACACGTCTTGAAGCACATGTGAAATCAATCTAATGGAATTTAGCAGTGACGTCACCACACGCGTGCGATGCATGAACGTCAGACCTGGAAGTATAAAAGCCTGAACTGAACACTCAGTTGTAACTTCAAACTTTGCTTGAAAGAAATAACAGGCAGAAGAGAGTATGGCGGAAGACGCAGTGTCTCGTTCCCTATCGGGGAATTATGGTTGCATATGTAACCCGAGATATTCCCCTTCAAGGGAACTTCAACACTGCATCCAACCAGAACGCTAGCGGAATGCAATACCGCAATAGTTGCAATATGTACTTGTGGTCTGCTTATTCACAGGACTCCCCCTCTTTGATGGTACAAAGCAGACCAGTAACTGCTCAGTCTTTCTACACAGGGTAACTCTGTGGACGTATGTATCTAGAGCCCTAACTGGGCAGAGAAGATTTAGTTTCTCCTGGTCCGATGACTGAAACGGTGGCGGATAAAAAGCCTGCAGCACAGCAGGTCTCACCACATGACTGCGAACCTTCAGCACATACCTCTCAGCTTTAGACATGCACGGAGCAAACTCCAAAAATGAAGGTGCCACCGACAGAGCCTGGAGGTCACTGACCCTTTTTAGAACAGAAATAGCTAACAGAAAGGCTGTTTTTAGTGTCAGATACTTATCTGATGCCTCTTGCAGTGGCTCAAATGGAGGAACAGAGATGACCTCGAGCACCAATGTTAAGTCCCATGTTGGTACCCTGCTTGTGCTGACAGGCCTTAGTCTTATGGCTCCACTGAGGAAGCAACAAATTAGTGGGTCCTGCCCTAGTGACTCGTCATCTAGAGGAGAACGGTAGGCCGCACTTTCAGAGTGGATGCAGCTAACCCAGTAGACAGGCGGTCTTGGAGAAATTCCACTCCTGAGGCTACCTGACAGCTGACTGGGTTCAGCTGATGCTCTCTGCACCAAGCCAAAAATAGAGCCCATTTGAGAGCATAAAGCTTTCTCGGGGAGGGAGCCCTGAGCAACCTCGGTTGACAGTCAATACTCTATGAGGTGGGCGATCTGCATCATGGCATCCAGTGCCAGCGGGTCCCCTGCCTCGGCAGGAGGTCTGCTCCCATGGTCAGATGGGCTGGGATATACATAGCTCTGACAGACAGAATTTTGTTCTGGGCCCACAGGAGGATCCGATGTGCCAGCCTGATGGTTGATGTAAGCGACCACCGATGTGTTGTCCGTGCGGACTAGAACATGACGGGCCCCTTAAATCTGGGAGAAACTGTTTTAAAGCCAGAAACAGCCATCATCTCCAGGCAGTTTATGTGCCACAAACGATGATGTTCTCCCCACTGTCCCACTGCAGGACGGCCTTTCAGGGTTGCTCCTCAGCCCGTGAGAAAAGCATCTGTCATAAGTATGACGCAATGACAGACAGCCCCCAACACTGGGCCTGAGACAGGGACCAGGGCTTTTTCCACATACTTAAAGCTCAAAAGAAGTGCTGCGAGACCTTGATCATGCAGAAAGGATTCCCCCTGAGGGAAAACCCACTGGATTTGAGCCACCACTGCAGGGGTCTCATGTACAGCAGGCCAAAGGGAATCACGCTGGCTGCTGCTGCCATGAGGCCTAACAGTCTCTGAAACAGCGATGTCTAGACTCTGTTTTACAGCGATGAACTGGCCTAGTTTGACTCTGTATATGGCTGACTGAATCGAAGCGATTCGTGGCGGGGACAGACATGCTTGCATTGTCACGGAGTACCATAGCACACTTAAAAAAGTGGTCATCCTGGCTGGAACAAGCACACTTTTTGTGGTGTTCAGCCAAAACCGCAACCTTCTGATATGGGCGAGAATGACATCTCGATGCCGAACTGCCATATCTTGGGACTGAGCTAGAATTAGCCAATCATCTATGTAGTTTAGGACAGTGGCTGTAGACCAGTACCAGTAGTTGGATCTCAAATGGTACCGGGCCGCACAAGTAATCATTAATTATTTTCGTTTTATTTATTATCTGAGTATAAACTCTTTTATTTTGAAAAATCTTTTGAAAAATGACAGTACTGAAGAGGGGGCGAGGCCCCCAATGCCCTCAGACACTGAGGAGCGCCCACCCTGAGAGGTGCAGAACCCCCCACTTCTATAAGTGGTGAAGTGGTCTGCCCCCTCCTCAACGGACCCTGGCTCAGGGAGGGCACCGAATGGTGCTCTCGCTGTCCAGGGGGGGCCCTGGGAAGTCTAACTCCCAACATGTCAGGACTTCCCATTATCCTTCGCCTTCCCCGAAATAACTATCATTCTTGTTGGTATTTTCGAGGAAGGCTTTCTCCAGGCCCTCTTTTTCTGAGGGGGAGCCTGAGACGCATTGCTCTGTTTTTGCACTGCATGATATGATGAGCTTGTAGACGGCTGAGGCTGTTCTTTAACAGCCCCCCGTTCTTTAGATACATTTAGAAATGATTCAGCGACATGCTCAAAAATGCCCGACGGCTGCGCAGCCCTTTGCGAGAGAGAGCGTCGCAATGCTCACAGTCAGGATTCTCGAATGCTGACTGGGCATGCTCCACTCCCAAACACTCGAAACACATTTCGTGTGTCTCACCTGCCGTAATAAAATGAGGACACGGTGGCACACAGGGTTTAAAGTTAAATTTTTCTGCCATTTTTGCGTTAAGGGAAAGCTCGTCAGTTTTTTTGTTCATTTGTGTGTGCAGTATCAGTATTGAATGGCCAAAGAAAGAGGGTTCATTCACGTGCATGCTTCTTGAAAGCAAAGAAGTTACAACTGAGTGTTCAGTTCAGTCTTTTATACTTCCTGGTCAGACGTTCACATGTTGTCATGTGCGCGTGCACGGTGGGCGTCACGGCTAAATTTCATTAGATTGATTTCACATGTGCTTCAAGATGTGTATAAGTGTATACTCCCAAGTGGGACTCCCATCTGTAATTATCAGTAAGCCAATCAGACGAGTCCAAACTCACTATAAGTAGCCCATCTAAAAAATTATTCCCTTATCTTTGTTTTCGAAGAAACCCCCCATCCACCCCATCTTCCCCCTTTTTTCTCCTTCGTTGCCAGGGGGAGTTCTCGAGAACAACCTGACCTCGTACCCCCTTATTGCTTATTGACCAGGCGGGAGCCCTGGGCTCAATTATCTCCGAGCTCAGGGTTCTCTCCCGGGACAGCATGCCAAACCTGCTATTATTATCAAACAATATCTAAGTGCGAACTCTTGAAAAGAGGTGTTCCCCTAGCTTTGTGGTTGGATGCAGTGTTGAATTTTCCATAAAGGGGAACTCCTGTGTTTGGCTAGAAAGGGAGAAAGGTAAGATCTCTGTTTTTTATTTTATTTTGAGAGTTTAAAAAGTTGCTTCCGTAATGAGTTAGACCTTTTGTTTGTTGTTTTGGCATTATTTCCTGAGTATTGAAGCTTACCATTACTTTTGTAATTTATTGTTTGTTAATCTTTAAATAAATGTACTTTTTTTTGGACATTGCATTTAGTGTAATTTTTGGAGTGCTGGGACAGGAGAAAGGTTGTGATCCTTTTGTTTTATTTTTATAAAAATTTCACGTAGAGGTTTTTTTCATATCCAAATAAATATTTGAATGAGCATTGTCATTTTTCAAAAGAATCATTAATTTATTTTAAAAATCTGAAATCAAACATGACAAACCATGGCTTTCATAGTGACAAAACAAGGCATGACTACATCTTCATCTCATGGCTAACTTGGCAATGGATCTTGTCCACATATTTCCAGACCTGTTCAAAGAACTGCAAATACATGTGCATGAACATTTGTGCATATGTATGTAATCTACTCGCTTCAATACTTAATTTTGCTTTTGGTGTGAATCATGCAAAGGAATGATTAATAAGTGATATGTGATTTCAAATATACAGTTACATGAATTAAAAATGACTTTAATCTTAGACTTTAATAATTATTTGTAATAGCAAAGTTTATATTATAATAAATCTTAATGTGCTAACTACAATATTCAAATACACAGCTCCTCAACTTCATAGACCAGGGATCCTGAAGGTGTCCTGCAGAGTTTAGATCCAACCCTAATAAAACACACCTGTCTATAGCTTTCTAGTGATCTTGAAGACACTGTTCAGGTGTGTTTGATTAGTGTTGGAGCAAGACTCTGTTTGCCCACATTTCTTCATTTCTCAATCCAACTGGGATTAATTATCCAATTATTCAGTAAGGAATTGAAGAAGATTTTTTATTCTCTAAAAGTATTCTCTATGTGTGAAGCAGTTTGTATTCTCTAAAAGCAAACATACAAGCATGTGAACTAAAGATACTCTGTGGTATGTGTGTGTGTAAGATGAGCGGTATATGTGTCAAAAGTATTCAGGAGAGTGAGTGACATATTATTAAGTTAATGTACCATCATGACAATGTATGTAAACCCATATTACCATACTAGAAGAATTTAGCAAAGGCAACACTGGAATGTATACCTAAACCTGAGCCAGATGGGTACAGAGCCAAGAATATAACAAATAAATATCACAGGGCCATATATGTGTAAAAATATGCTGAGCAAAAACATGAGAAGGTGAAACTGGATGTATAAAGTGGGACCACGTAAAATAAAACTCTTCAGAATTGTCCCGGAGAGACTTCAGATTGCTCTCGGCTTTATTATGTTGAATAAAGTCTAATGTTTGGTATTCAAAACCTCCCTTCTGATTCGTTGTTAATTAATGAAAAGGCCGGCAACTACGACAGAATCTAGGGGTCATCCTGGATGATCAGCTGTCCTTCAAAGAGCACATTGCTAACAGAGCTCGATCATGCACTTTTAAACATTGGAAAAATCAGACCCTTCCTAACGGATCATGCACAGACGTTTAGTCGAAGCTCTTTTCATTTTAAGGCTGGACTACTGCAATGCTTATTATTTGACTCTAAAAATAATTTGAGTAAGGTGTCTAATGTTTGTTTAGGTGGGGGATTTTCACATTTTCAGCCACAACCGCCGCTCATCATTCAGGGTATGGCAGACTCCCTTAGATGTAAAGTTGCTTTTAGTAACCCGCAACTCTGCTTGGCTATTCTGTTTGTTCATTCACTGTGACACTGTCCTTAACACTGTAGCATTTTTTGATCCACGAGTTAAAGTTTCGCTGGAATGGAGGAAGAAGTGAAAGCAGTACTTCTACAAAAATCTACTGAAGCTTCACAACTGCAAAC
>CAIGQV010018106.1:5044497-5070132 GCA_903798115.1 Danio jaintianensis | reverse complement strand
ATTATAGCTGGGTATCGCAGTGGAAATGCATATTGCCACATATCTGTCAAAGCCCATGCTCAAAGGCCATGCTCACAGTTATCACAGTAAGAGATGTTGTACCATTCAAATGCGCAAAATAAGCTTGCATAGCACATTTCACAAATGTGATATAGCGTTTAGAAGGGTCTGTGAAAATATTTCTCAGCAATCGTGGCACAACAGTTGTCTTTAAAACATCATTCAGTGTCAAGTTACAGAAAAGAACATACATAGGCTGGTGTAAACGTTTGTCTGCTGAAATTTGAATCACCATTCCAATGTTAGATACCATTACAAAAGCATAAACTATCAAAAGAAGAATAAATGTAGGAAGGGTTGACTGGGATGTAACTTGCAGTTCCTCCACTAGTAGTACACTGTATTGAAATGTCTGATTCTCCAGATAATGTGACAACACTCAATAATTCATACAACTTTATACATCTACCATACCATGTTCTTGTAATTATTTAATATAAATTATTTTATGGATGCAAAAGAACTGTGAAATTAAATTACATTCAACAGATGAAGTACTTGATATGACTTTTCTGAAGAGCAGTAAATAAATGATTGATGCCTTCGTGACTTGACACCCGTCCTTGCTCAGTTATTTAGTTATCATGACCTTCTTGTCTTTGAATTTATTTAGTTTGCTTGGCTACTTCATATGTGTATAAAAAAACTTGTCGACATACCCCAAGAGCCTGATTAGTGTACCACTGAGCATGTTTCCTTGTTCCAAGCAGAGGGCCACAGGAAAAGTTGTGATGTTTCCAAGTTGAAAAAAAACAAAACAACAAAAAAAAACAACAACTTCAAGATAGGGTGCAACAAGTGGCACTTTTTTTTTTTTAAATGGTAAGGGTTAGAAACTAATTAATGCATGCATATTAAACCTGTTACAATCACCAGCGATCTAGCGGCTGAGTCTTGTTAAACTGTTTGTCTGTAACATTACAAAGCGTACCCTAGAGTAGCCTTGCAGTGTTTCCTGACCCTTGTTTTGTTCTTTGTTTATCCTGTTTTCTGCCTGCACTGACCACTGCCTGTGACCATGACTACACTTTTGGAGTACCCACATGATACCGTTTGTTCTTGTTGACCATTGCCTGTCTGACTTAGGTGTAAATAAACTGCGTTTGACTTTCAACTCTGTTGTACCTCGACTCCATTGTTACAGAAGACTCAGCCTCAACATGGGTCCAGCAGATCAACTGTGTCAACTAGTGACGGTCTCTGAATGGACCGCACAATCTAAACCAAACAAACCAATCATGAATGCAGCCAGGAATGACGTTGTAAGTGGCAAATAGATTCGGTTCCAATAAAAGCGGAAGCGGAAGGAGCAGGAAGTTGAAGTGAGCAGGAAGTTGAAGTGCGCAGGTTTTGAAGAACGCTGCAGAGCGAGTCACGGAGAGCTAAGTAAAATTCACATATGTTTGCCGATTGAGATGAGTGCTATGCTTACCTGGGAGAGCTGCCGTAAACAACAGAGCGTGTCCTACCACCCGTCCGGTTAAACAGCGACACTGTTGGGACGACGTGGACATCAAGTTCGGGGCTAAGTGATTGTTTGTGGCATGCTGAGATGACGAAAGCATCGCTGATGTCCCCCGTGGATGACTTCTAGATTCAGCATTTCCAAAAGGGTTGGTTACTGTGGGGTCCAGTCCACTTCTCTGCTACATCAATGGCTAACTGTGAGTTCTACTACGCCAGCTGACTTCAGTGAGGTTGTGAAAGCATCGATGATGTCCCCCGTGGATGACTTCTAGATTCATCGTTTCCAAAAAAGTTTCTGTCGCTGTGGGGTCCAGTCCATTTCTCTGCTACATCGATGGCTAACTGTGAGTTCTACTACCTCAGCTGACTCCATGACTCCGTGACAGGTATCACCCCATAGCCACTTCAAAACTTCCCCGTGCCGCCTGCTGGCAGCATTTGCACACGCACACACCCACACACACACGCACGCACGCACACACCCACACACACACACACACCGACACCTAGCACAATTACACGCACACATATCAAAAGACAAACCAACATTTTTTTTTGTTTAATACGAAGGGTGGTTTGAAATATTTGTTTTGCCAATTTATTTAATTCTAACTCTTTCTCTGACGATTAGTTTTCTACTTTGGGAAACAAAGTGATACCTTGTGTGAACTGTTGAGTGCCGGAGAAAATTGTCTGAAGCATTTCTTTTTTGTTTGTGTGTTTGTTCCACACTGAGATTAAGTTTGTGTTTTTTCGACAAAGAAAGAAAAAACTGTTATCAAAGATTGTGATCATGTTTTTCTAAAAAGTAAACCTTTCAATTAACATTGTTTGTGTGGACTTGAATGAGAATTGTATTTTGAGCCTTTATTTGTGTGTTATTTTTTTATTTATTGTTTTGTGTGTAGCTGGTGAAAAACCCTCAGAAAAATAATAATTTTTTTTTGTACTCCATTTGGAAGATTTATATCTTCCTGGCGCCCGGACAAGAATATATATATTTAAGGATTAAATTATTTTTTTTTTTTTGTAAATACAGTCAGTTTCTTTAAAATTGGAGTACACCAGCGTCACAAACTCAGGCAAGGAACAAACACCCTCGAGGACCATATCTGTAAGTTGTTTTTTTTATTTCAAACAAATCAGATCTCCTAGACTGCATACTTATAGACTTTTTCTATCATGGACTAAATTAACCATTCAAAACCCCTCTAATAATTTCCCTCTAATTTTGGTCCTCGAGGGTCTTTCTAGCAAGCCCTGGATATGATTCTGCAAGTCACTGTGTCCCCCTTCACCATGGGCGAGGTATAGGAATAAATGTTTTTTAGGGGGGCAAAAGACAGCAAGACAATTGTTACAAAACCTCTTTAACATAACTAAAAATACCTGCTGAGTGACTGATATTTGTTATCCATAATATAAAACCACAGAATTTATCCATTAATAACTCCGTATTAAACGTATTTTATAACATCCTTGTTTCAGTAGACGCCGTCAAACATTCAGCCTAAATGCTCCGGAGAGACCTAAAACATATACATTTTTCCCTAGGCTATATGACACTTAATAGGTAATTCCCCTGTATTAAAGAGATTAAATTAAGGATGTTGCATATTATTCAGTTATCTTAAGTAAAGGAAAACGTTAAGTGTTTCATAAGAGCAAGTAATAAAATATAGGCTAGCCTATATCGTTGCGCTCGTGTCACAGCAGCTTTTCAAAATCCGCATCAGATTTAAGAAAAAAAAAAAGTAGCCTAACATACAATTGATAAAAGTAGTGTTAAATATTTCAGAAAAGCATATGTCCACTGATTCTCCCAAAGCATAATTGCGATTTAAAATATTACATATCCTTCTAATAAAGCTTAAATTTTACCCCATCGTATAAAATCATAAACACTTGTTTGAGAACATAGAACACATTTTTTACGTCCAGTTTTTCCCAATCAGTTTGTAAAGCATTGCTGCAGGACTGGATGACAGAAGTTTCTGATAGTTTCACTCACTCCATAAAAAGCTCTGTTTGCACGATTTGATTAATATCATCGTATCCAAATACTTTATAAATAATATTTCAAAACTCCTCCGTTGTGTTTAGAAAATATCAAATAACTTTTGTCAGATAGGCCTTTGTAAAATGAAAGTTCAAAATGGCTTAAAAAGGTTTAATTTATTTGTGTGTAATATATATAGCTTTTGTTTGTTTTATATTGGTTTATTTATTTAATGTTTTTATTATATCAGATATTTGTAATTCTTTAAATGATTTCAGTATAGCTTATTTTATCTAGATCTGTGACACTATTGTGTTGAGCCTTAAAAAAAGTGGACACGTAATTTGTAAAGTTTTATGTCTTTCTGTTGTATTCATATTTGTATTATCTCCAAAATAAAGAAAGAAAGAAAGAAACCCAGCCACTCCCGGCATTGACAGAGTTGTAAAGCGAGCACTCTTTCGCCCGGGCTTTCACACACATACACATGCATCTAAACACACATGTTTCATGCACAAACACACCTTTAAAACTTGACAAAAACTCTCGACAACTGAAAGTTACTGGCTGCTGTGTCTTTAACGTGGTGTAAAGATTATTATGCATTATTGAAACATCAAGTAGGATGCAGCAAAGAAATACTTACTCCCAGGGCCATTTATATCAAAGTTGATATTTAGCCACACCATATTGGTGTTTCGTAACATCTGGTTTTTATGAGGTGAGTTGTTAGCCCAACACTCAACCCCCAATCTGGAGGACCAGGACATACACACATACACTACACTAATTTAGCTTACCAAATTCACCTACAGCACATGTCTTTGGACCTTGGGGGAATCCGGAGCTGCTACCCACTGCGTCACCATGTCGTTAAGAAATATTGCTCAGGGAACATGTTGGTAACATTAGTCACCCCTAAAAATGACAGCGTTTGCTCAGGGTAAACAATGACTGATGGAATACTGCATTCTTGCATTTCCCCCCTCATAAACAATTGAGTATAGATGATTTATTAAATAGTAATTTCATTAATTTCATGAGAACTTTCACTAGAGTGCATAACTCAAACTAGACAGAAGTCTTACACACCTACAGTGATGAGAATGTTCTTTGCTCACTTTCTGTATATAATTTAGATCCAGTATGAATACACAATTTGTTTTCCATGCTACTAGTGTCGTGGTTTCCGGCTTTTTTCTTAATGAATCAAACTTAGTCTGGAGGTTATGAATATCAGAAGAATATACTTTATTGGAATATTTTTCAAAAAAGCAAAGACAGCCTGGAGCAAACCCATCTCAGTCTCTCGCCAGGATCTAATGTCCCTCAAATTTGCTATACCCTTTATCCTTGCTTCGTCCCACCTTTGTTTTCACAGCTGGTTCCTGGTTCAACAGGCCTCTCCCAGCTCCTACTCCTTTACAACCCCAATTTAAAGCCCCCTCTTCTGGTTGGCCCTTATATATGACAGTTTCAACACATGTTGTATACATTTCATGCTTTTTTGACACGGATGGTTCTCATTGTATCCTCAAGTCCTCTCTCGTGCTCTTTTACGACCCCTTTGGCTTAACCTATCACCTGTTTTCAAAGACATATAATGGCAGATTCATATGGCCCTCCACTCACCCAATTAAATATGTCTTCACATAGGTTTAGAAAATAAAAATCTTCTTCACTAGTTAATTACATAACACTGAAATAAAGTTTTCTAAGAAGCAATAAAGTAAATTAATACATACATACCTTCTTTCAGAGTGGCTAATATATGAGACCTTTCCAATTATTGCAATAACTGATCATAATGATGTATGATAATATTTCAGTCGTGGTCTGAATACTAATCAGAAATCAGAATGAGCTTTATTCGCAGAGTGTACACAAACATACAAGTAATTTTTTGTGGTTTTCAGGACCTCAGGGTACATACATACATACATACATACATACATACATACATATTGACACAAGATGACAAATTACATTTAAATAAGATGTAAATAAAGTAAACAATAACAATTATGAAGATATAATTCATAATTTTTAATGAACAATTTATTGAACTTATTTATTGATGTGGGTGCCACGATGGCGCAGTGGGCAGCATGATCGCCTCACAGCAAGAAAGGCGGTTCGAGCCCCGGCTGGGTCAGTTGGCATTTCTGTGTGGAGTTTGCATGTTCTCCTCGTGTTCGCGTGGTTTCCTCCGGGTGCTCCGGTTTCCCCCACAGTCCAATAACATGCGCTATAGGTAAATTGAATAAGCTAAATTGACCGTAGTGTATGTGTGTGTGAATGAAAGTGTATGGGTGTTTCCCATTGTTGGGTTGCAGCTGGAAGGGCATCCGCTGTGTAAAACATATGCTGGATAAGTTGGTGGTTCATTCCGCTGTGGCGACCCCAGATTAATAAAGGGACTAAACCGAAAAGAAAATGAATGAATAAAAAAATGTCTGGCTGCAGCAGGCCAAATTAGTCGTCAGGTCACTGGAAATCCTCCCGGTGCTCCCAATGGCCAGTCTGCCTCTGAACTCAACTGTTTAGCTCTAGGAGAGTTGTAAAATTAGTCTATTTTCTGAGTCTATGAGCTGGAGTGTTCTTTTAATCCCATCATTCATTACTTTCACACTTTCCAGTACCCCAAAATCGAGAGATGGAAAATTGTACTTTATTAAATATATAAACTGTGTAATATTAAAACTGTGAAACATATTTCATTGGTTTTGAGATGACTGTGTGTAGTTTGTAAAATGTTTGCAACTTCCTGTTCATCTACCATAGCATTTTTTTTAAATGCAGCAAATATGCTAAATATAAATGAACAGACTTTCTTTAAAAAGGAATTTGTTACTACTAATAATGTACTATTTTAGCGTTGGACTATATAGCCAATCACAGGCATGTCTGTTAAATTTTAGGGCCAATTAGAGGTGCATAAATGGGTCCCTAATCCCGTGTTTTCTGGTTTTGTGAGAGTACAAAGACGTTTGTGGTGTGAGTTTTATGTGAATATATGTCCAAAGGGAACTTACATCTTCAAAAATATTTCTGTGCCATTTTAATTTTTTTTCACGTTACTGTATAATCGCATATAAAATAGTAACAGCTTGAGAACAGCTTTGTGTAAAGCCAGTAACCTCACAATATGAACATTCATTTTTCAAAATTGTATTTTTCCTTTAGATGTCAAGTCAAGTCAAGTTTATTTATATAGCGCTTTTCATAATGTAGATTGTGTCAAAGCAGCATAACATAGTTCTAGTAAAGTCCAGATTTCAGAGTTAAAGTTCAGTTTAATTTAGTTCAGTATGGTCTAAATTTCACTGCTGAAAGTTCAAACACCGCAGAGCAAATCCACCGAAGCACAGCTCCACAAGTCCCGATCCGAGCAAGCCAGTGGCGACAGTGGTGAGGAAAAAAAACTTCACCAATTGACGAAGTGAAGGGAAAAAAAAACCTAGGCTCTGTTAGGCACGACCATTTTTCATCTGGCCAAACTTCCTGTTCAGAGCTGCAGTCTAGGCGCTGGAGGCTGAAGAAGCTGGACGTCCATCGTGGAGAAGCTGCAGGTGTGAGTAGGGCACCGGCAGGCGATCAGGTTGGCCCGCAGGATCAATGTGGGGACTCGTTTATCACAGTGGTCATTCAGGAATCAGTCTCATGCACTCCATTTCTCCATGATGACCACAGCATCAGCTCGGGATACGACCTGGTCCAGGATTATGGATACCTTGGGATCATCTCTTCACAGGTCTTGGATCGCATCAATGGCACTGCATAGTCTCTAGGGACCTCGGAATGAGTATCCCCAGGTGGAAATAGAGAATAAAGAAAATAATTAGCGTAGCTGCTGTTCATAGTGTATTTAAATGAGATGTAAAAATGGAGTGTTATAGATGAAAATAGCAGTTAAATAAACATAGAAACAAACATGTAAAGCATATGAGAGTTTCTAACACAATGTCTGGTGTATTGAGGAGTGTGTCCTACAGGTGGTTGTCAAGCCAGCTCACCTGCGTGGAGCACATTCATGCATCATACCGTTATGCGATGCATTGAGTGTATGCTTTACTAAAAAATAGGTCTTTAATCTAGTTTTGAACTGAGAGTGTGTCTGAGCCTCGGACATTATCAGGAAGGCTATTCCAGAGTTTAGGAGCCATAAATGAGAAGGCTCGACCACCTTTACTCGACTTTGCTATTCTAGGTACTACCAGAAGCCCTGAGTTTTGAGATCTTAAAGAGCGGGTTGTATTGTAGCGAGACAGAAGGTTGGTTAGATAAACAGGAGCTAGATTATTTAAAGCTTTATAGGTAAGAAGCAATATTTTATAATCAATACAGAACTTAACAGGCAGCCAGTGTAAGGAGGATAAAATTGGGGTGATATGATCATATTTTCTAGACCTGGTAAGAACTCTGGCAGCTGCATTTTGTACTAGCTGAAGTTTATTAACAGAGGATGCTGGGCAACCAGCGAACAGAGCATTACAGTAATCCAGCCTAGAAGTCATGAAAGCATGAACAAGCTTTTCTGCATCTGAGATGGATAGCATACTTCGTAACTTAGCGATATTTCTCAGATGAAAGAAGGCGGTTTTTGTGACATGGGAGATATGATTTTCAAAAGTTAAATTGCTGTCTAGTATAACACCCAGATCTTTTACAGTAGAGCTAATGCTAACTTTGTGTCCCTCTAATTGCAGGTCGAGTTGTGAGATCTGCTGTGTACAGGATTTAGCCCCAATAAGTAATAATTCTGTTTTGTCTGAATTTAAGAGAAGGAAATGGTCATCCAGTCTTTAACATCTTTAATACATTAAGTTAGCTTAGACAGTTCAGACTTCTCATCAGGTTTTTTTTTAAATATCTAATTGAGTATCATCTGCATAGCAGTGAAAGCTGATCCCGTGTCTTCTTATAATGTCTCCCAGGGGTAGCATGTATATTGTGAACAGCAAAGGGCCTAAAACTGATTCTTGAGGCACCCCATACTGTACTGGCCTGGCTGTCCATTTATATTTACAAACTGGTAACGGTCAGTTAAGTATGACTTAAACCATTGTAGAGCCTGTCCCTGGATGCCTGTACAATTTAAGCGATCTATGAGGATATCGTGGTCGATCGTGTCAAATGTAGCACTGAGATCAAGTAAAACTAATAACGAGATGCACCCTTGGTCAGCAGCTAAGAGTAAATCATTGGTTATTTTCACTCATGCGGTTTCTGTACTGTGATGAGGCCTGAAACCTGACTGAAACACTTCAAAAACATTGTTCATCTGCAGAAAGGAGCATAACTGGGCAGAAACAACTTTTTCTAGTATTTTAGACATAAACGGAAGATTTGAAATAGGCCTATAATTAGCTAAGTTGCTGGGGTCCAGTTGTGGTTTCTTAATAATAGGCTTAATAACAGCTAGTTTGAAAGGATTTGGAACATGGCCTAAAGATAGAGAAGAGTTGATGAGGTTAAGAAGAGGTTCTCCTATTACAGGTAGCAATTCTTTCAGTAATTTAGTTGGAATTGGGTCTAACATACATGTAGTTGGTTTAGAAGCATTTATAAGTTTATCTAGCTCTTCCTGTTCTATGATTTTGAAGCACTGTACTGTAGATTATTTTAGTTCAGTGGAATGTTTAATGGATCTGAAGTATAAGGCGGTGCCGAAGGTTTAACATCTTCTATTTTCTGTCTGAAGCCTTCTATTTTATCACTGAAGAAATTCATGAAGTCATCACTACTAATTTGCTAACTACCGATTATTTGTTAATTTAGCAATGGTGTTAAATAAAAATCTAGGATTGTTATGATTATTTTTTATCAGTTTGCGGAGGTGCTCAGCCCTGGCGGATTTTAGAGCCCTCCTATAGCTGGACATACTATCTTTGTACGCAGTTCTAAAGACCTCTAATTAATTTTTTTTCCACTTACGTTCCAGGGCACGGGTTGCTGTTTTGAGAGCGCAAGTATGACTGTTATACCATGGTGTAGTTTTATTCTCTCTAACCTTTTTTAATTTGATGGGTGCCACAGTATTCCACAGGGCGATATATCTGTGCAGATCTGCTAATTTCAGGTAAACACAGCTTATATAGTAAGAGGTAGTGGTCTGTTATATCATCACTTTGTGGTATAATGTCTACATCAATGACCTCAATTCCATGAGACAAAATTTGATCTAATGTATGCTTTAAGCGATGGGTTGGACCAACAACGTTTTGCTTTATCCCAAGTGATTGTAGTAAATCTGTAAACGCGAGCCCTAATGTATCGTTAGCGTCATCTATGTGGATGTTAAAGTCTCCTACAATTAGTATTTTATCAGTTTTAACTAGTAAGTCTGAAATAAGATCAGAAATTGTTTTTTAGAAAATTGACATAGGGTCCTGGGGGTCTATATATGGTGATTAAAGCGAGAGATAATATAGGTTTTTTCATAATATCCGGAAGCATAACATTAAGCGCCAATACTTCAAAATAGTTAAACATAAGTCCGTTTCTCTGATTAACATTAAGAATATCACTAAAGATTGATGCAACTCCACCACCACGACCAGTCTGACGAGCCTCATGCTTATATAAGAATCCTGAAGGAGTTGCTTCATTTAAACTAATATAGTCCTTTTGTTTCGGCCAGGTTTCAGTGAGACAGAGTGCATTAAGATTGTTGTCTGTTATTATTTCATTTATGATAAGTGCTTTAGGTGCTAGTGACCTGATGTTTAGGAGACCAAGCTTTAAAAAATTTGTATTTTCACTTTTTTGCAGTTTTTCTGGTTTGATTCTTAATAGATTTTTTCTAGAGCACACAGTAAGTTTATTTCCTGATCTAATAATAAAAGGAACAGACACAGTCTCTATGGGGTTAGCCAGATATGCATTACTGTGATTTAAGCGGGACGAGCAAGAGTCTATATGGTTAAAATGTGAATTTTCACTTACTAGTCAGACAGAACGAAGCATCCTGGAGATGTTGTCCGACAGGAGTTCAGCTCCAGCATTGCTGGGGTGTAGACCATCACCACGGAAAAACCTAGGCCGCTCCCAGAAAAGATTCCAGTTATTGGCAAAGAGCAACTTATGTTCTTTACACCATGTTAATAGCCATTCATTCAGAGCAAAAAGTCTACTGAACCATTCATTTCCTCGGCGGTAGATAGGAAGCGGGCGAGGTGCGTCGAACCGTCTCGATCAGGCTCCTGAAGTCCCTCTTCAGGATCTCCGTCTGCCGCAGCACAGTGTCGTTCGTCCCCACGTGAAGGACGACAGCTCCAATGCTCTCGCCAGCGCTCAGAATAGCGGGAACCTTAGCAGAAACATCCTTAACACGAGCACCGGGAAAGCAGTGAGTGCGTACATTGTTACCTTTAGTGGAAGCAGCGCGGACGTGGCGAGCGATGGAGTCACAGATGATTGCCACATCGCGACCCGTCTCACGGAGGGGGGCGATCTGTGGGGATCTCGAACACAGGAGGAGGAGACGTTCTGCCCCAAGACCTGGTATACACCTTACGCGGCTGCACCCAGGGGCCACGGTAGCCGGGTGCCGGAGTGAACGACCCCTGGACGAGCCGCGTCCTCGGTGTGCTGGACCTGGACAGAGAAACACACGGGGTTGAGGTGGACGGAGTGTTGAGATTGTATCGCACACTTACCTCAGATGAGCGAGCCGCGGCCCAGGATACATCGAGCAGGGCCCGTTGTTCCCGGAGCTGTGCTTGCTTCATCTTGAGATCGCGAATCTGGATTTCCACTGCTTCCAGCTCCAGCTCCAACGCCTCCGCTGATGCTTCTCCTGCACTCAAGGATAGACACACAAGCAACATTGTACAGGGTGAAGAGCAAAGACAGTAAGTGAGACAGTAAGTGAAAGAAGTCAGTAGCTTTAGCTGACCAGCGGTGCTAGTTGGCTAAAGCTACAAGCGGATGCTCGAGAGACAGAACGTTTTAAAGTAGATTTGTTTGTATAAATGTATTAAGGGTTTGTTCACCCTAAGTAGGAGAGACAAATACTAGGGAATACAATTCAACATTGTGCTGGTACTGTGCTCAAATCTGTGTTTTGACCTTTTGTTCATTTTTCTGATCCTAAAATTACCTTAAAATGCAAAGCAGATTTTAATCACAATAATAATGTTAAATATTTCCACCACAGTAGTGTAAAGGATGCCAAAATCTGTTATTTAATTATTGATAAATCAATATTGTTAACCCCTTCCCAATACATATACTGAGAGAAAAAAAATATATGTTTAAGAGTTTAGTTTAAGCATGTCAATGTTATTTGTGAATCTGTTACAGAACCTATTACATTGTCAGCCATTTCAAAGATTTAATTTAAAACATCTTTCACAGCCCTTCTTTTTTTAAGCTCAACAACTGTAAATGATAAATGATTGGATTCAAAATGCTTGTAATGATATGAAACAGTACAGAAGCAATTTTCCTGTAATCTGAATATGCAGGAAAGCGATGTAACACAATAATAATAAACCCACTAATCAGCATAATCAAATAGAGAGAGAGATGAGTGCTGCAGGTTTTCAGTGCACGGCTGTTCAACATTTTACTCTTGGTTATTAAGCAAACAGCAGTTATTTTAATGTATGTAATGTGAATACTTCCCATAGAGGAACCAAACAGCAGTACTGTGTATATCAGTCCAAACAAGTTATTGATAGTCACATCCTCACAAGATAACTTGAACAAAGATGCATTGTCACAATAAGGATTTGATATAAAGGTTCTGCAGCGGCTGAGCCTCAAAGTAAGGCCTATCAAGATGCTGATGAAAAGTAATGCTACACCCCAGGCTAAAGCCGATAGTGTGATCACTGTTTTGTTTGTCATTATAGTTTGGTAGCGGAGTGGATTGCATATGGCCACATATCTGTCGATAGCCATGATTATAAGTATGGTGTGGGAGGTTGTGCCATATGTGTGCATAGAGAATGCCTGAACAACACACTCAACATAACTGATATAGCGTTGAGATGGTGACTTTAAAATGTCCATAAGCAGGTAAGGAATCATAATAGAATTGCCAAGGATATCATTTACAGGCAAGTTACAGACGAGCATGTACATCGGTTCATGCAGGCTCCTATGTGTTGTTATAACGATGAAAATTCCAATGTTGAGCACCATAATTACCGCATAGAAAAGCAGGAAGAATACAAAAACTGGATACGTGGCTTCTTCTGATACCCTCAGTCCTTCTAACCGCAAAATTATGCTGTTGTATGTGTAATTCTCCATTAAAAAGGTTTTACTTTGATTTTGAAGATGTTAAAATGTCCTTGAGGGAATCTCTGTGTGAGTGAGCAAATTTCAAATAGATTGTTAAATTCAGAACATTGTGCAAATACAAGTGAGTTTTTTGGAGAGATGGTAAACAACTGCTCAGAACATAATAAACAGTAAAAATCTTATAGTGAATAGAAGAAAAAAAAGAATTACTTATTTGCTGCCTGTGTCCTAAGATGTGTTCACTCATATGAAGATTACAGCTAAACCTGACAGTAGTAGACACCTGGCTGTGGGCATCTTTTATAATATGTGCCTTTAGAGAATATGCAAATATAGCCTAATACTTTTATGAGAAACCCTGATATCAGTGGGGAAAAAATGAAGAAAAAATAAATAAATAAATGAAAGATCCACCTGCTATATCAAAAAGAAAAAAATATATGCTGCTCAAAAAAATAAAAAAATAAAATAAAAATAAATTAAAATAATTAAAATAAAAATAAAAAATAAACACTTGGAGTTACATTGTGTTGTTTAAGTGTTCCCTTTATTTTTTTGAGAAGTATATTTCTAACCTGTAATATGATGTATACCTCTTACAAGATGTATACACGATTTGTACAGTATAATTTCCATATTGGTAAGACAACTACAGCAAACTGACTTTGTCTGAATCCAGTTGTTCGTATCAAGTGAGGGTCCGATGCAGACAGTGGCCTCACTGCAAGGGCATGTCTGTTGCACAGCTTGGATAGCGGCTCGCTCTTGCAAAAGCGCAAGCCACCCCTGTTGCTCCTACAAGACGAGCAGCAATTGGGCAGGTCTGTGGATCACAGTGGAGATCCATTGTTTCCAGGCCTGCAGATCCCCCACTCCTCTACAGTAAACCCCATCCAAGCTTCAAACGTTGGTGGCTGTTCATCCTCTGGGGTGGGACGTGGTGCTTCCCGGTGGGAGCACTCTCACCCTGAGCTGCCCCACCACTGGTGCATTAGCTATAGCTCCGATGGTGCCTCTCGGTTATGCGATTTGGTTTGCCAAATGGCCTTCCAAGTTAGTCCATCACGGCCATTTTTTTCACTATGGTCAACGTCGCAACCAGTTCTGTCTTGCACGAGGAGATTGCTGTCCTACTGGCGAAGGATGCAATCAAGCCTAAAAAGAGCGATGAGTTATGACCCATCCTACGTCTGCTCATTTCGAACCGTTATCTGCACAAGATGCCACTCAAAATGCTTATGCAGAAACGCATAGTCCTTGGGATTGATTTGCAGCTATAGACCTGAAGGATGTGTACTTTCATGTCTCGTTTCTCCTTCACCACAGACCATTTCTTCAGTTTGTGTTCAAGGGCCATGCATGGCAATACAAAGTTCTCCTCTTTGAGCCTTTACTGTCTCCGTGGGTTTTCACTCAACTCATGGATGGTGCCCTAGTGTTACCTAGTGAACATGCCAGATCAGCATTGTGCTATCCTTCCTTCAGGTTAAGCTGGAGGAGAGGCTGTCACCCTCCACACTGAAGGTTTACATTACTTCCATCTCCACTCACCATCATGCGATGGATGGCATCATGCTCTGGAAGCATAACCTTATCATCTAAATCCTAGATGACTAAATCCATTCCACCCCGCCTCTCATGCCCTCTTGGGGCCATTTTTCAAGCCACTCAATGTAGTATCTTTTAAAGGGGTACTATTTTACCCCTTATACAAGATGTGAGATAAGTCTTTGGGGTCTACTGGCTCTCTCTTTGGCCTGTAGTGATCAGCAGTAAAGTCAGGAACTTGTGGAAATTAACTTGTGGAAGTTAATACTTAAAGAGCCCCTATTATGCATTAAAAAGGGTCATATTGTGGTTTTGGGGGTCTCCAACAACAGGCTGATATGCATGCAAGGTCAAAAAACACTTTCATTGTCTTATAATGTGCATTTATTTTTACCTAATTATCCCAGCGACTCCCATATGATTCATTCAGCGATTCATTTGTTCCCAAACCCCTCCTTAGATCGATGCTAATCTGCGCTGATTGGGCCGATGACAGTCTGTTGCAATTGGTCCAGCGTTCAGCACAAGAGAAATGCCCACCACGGCTTCAACAATATTGAAGTAGTCAGTGCAGAGTGTATGTGTGAGCATACCTGCCAACACTCTCGTTTTTCCCGGGAGTCTCCTGTATTTCAGACCCATCTCCTGCCACCCTTCCGTTTTGTTATTTCTGTTATTAAAGCTGAACTATTTTGAAACTTGACCCCTGCACATGTGTAGGAAAAGCTGACGGTGGCAACCGACAAACGGCAGTGAAACGCAAGCTCACAAACGCATTTAAATCCATAAACAAAGTTTTCAACGTGGCTTTAGACGCGATAAGAGAATATAAAGAGTTAACCAGATACAGTACAAGCGGTTACAAGTAACAAAACACAATTAAATACATAATTTGCAAGTTGGAGAAAACAAGGAGGCAACCATTTTAATCGCACTTACTTACACTTGTGAAATGGAGGAAGAAACTGGTTCATGAACTATGCACTGTAAAGTTCCTGTCAAGCTCTGCAAAGTCCCATACATCAATAGTCTTTTCTGATCCTTTAACAAACGAATCCCCCGTTGTAAGCGTGTAGATTGCTGAAGCACTCGTCAGAAACACAGCACAAGGCCTGGGCTATAATGCTGAGGTATTTTTGCACAAATAAACTTCAACCACTGACTCTTCACAGCCTCATCTTTGGGTAGGGAAAATAACAATAATTTTTCCTCACACTTCCAATAATATCCAGCTGAGCACAGCGTCTTCGCAACATGATTCAACCGGGGTTACAGTGTTTGTGTCAGTGTCTGTTTGTGGGCGGGGCCGGAGGTTTTAATTTTCCCGGGATTGCGCGCGCAACAAATGGGCGAGACTTAAGTTTCGTATCCACGTCACGCCGAAACGGCTTAAGACTCGTTATAAAGACGATTCATTACAAGCACTATGAGTCGACTCTTTTATATATCAATCAATAGTTTTAAACACGGTGCACTTTCAAATTTAAGCCTTAGCTGGATATTTCACTTCACTTAGAGCTGTGTTACACACTACATGGAAGGTCATTTTCAAAAACCCATAATAGGGGCTCTTTAACTCTGGCCCTTTTGTTAAGCTTATCAGAAAAGTGGCAATTGAGACAGTGACCATCTGTCCTTTGTTCTTCTGAAGGACAAAGGTGTTACGAGCCCAGAACTTGCAAAATGGCTTCTTGATCCAATCAAAATTCTTTCTAATCTACATCGTCTCAGACACAGAGAGACACATGGATCACAATACTTCCATCTCACAAAAGAGACACAAAATGGAATATTTCACTTCATATACCTTCATATACCTAGATTCAAATAATCATGTATATATTTAATATGCACTGTTTGAAATACTCCACTGTATGAAACTTCGCTTATTAATGCTTATATATGAATGCTTAGGTAAAGATCAAGGTTACATAGTGATGTTTAGACTTTATATGTTTAAAACAATGCCTTGGGTAAATTAGATGTGGAAAGTGTTTGGAAAGTGAATTGTTTATAGGAAAATATTTAAGACTCTTAAGTATTATAACACTTTAACTGTGGACTATGACTATGGCGGTCACACTATGGATGACACCTTCCAGTTACCAATTCACAGGATCATCCAATCACAATGCTGGATTTGAAAGGCGCCATCTTTTCCATCCTGCCTTTCAGAGAAAGGATAAAACATTCTCTCAAGAAGATATACAAAAAGAAGTGTGTGGTGGTCATACACAAGGTAGTAGTGGTGTGGTTTTCAATGCAAGCATTACACCACTGAATGTCTGCAAGACAAAACAAAAGGATTTTCTGCACGTTACAGGCTATTTGAATTGCTCAAAGACTTCAGAACTTTGCTGCGTGTTCCAGCAAGGATTTTCATGGTGATTGGATTCACAGTGCTTTTCCCAAGGCGTCTAAAACTATCGCTTCAGGACTACCACCTCCAGAAATCTGCGTGTCCCAGATTTCCAGGAATTCTACCAAGGACAAAGACGTCAGTGTGTCCCCGACATCAGAACCACCACCTCCAGAAATCTCCAGATTTCTTCTTCTCAAAGCTCAAGGACCTACGTCTGCTTGTTTCGTGCATCAAGACCTGCACTAAGATCCAGGTTCTTCCAACCACTGGATCAACGACAGAAGCATAAAAATACAACTTTCCAAACCCATAACAGAGACCTTGGCATAGTGTGTTTCAGTATAAAATATTCTAATTAATTAGATGTTTATAACTAATATTCATTAATAACAAAAACTTCCTCAGTTGTTTGTTATTTTAGAATAAGGTTTACCTTATCAGACTCTAGCTTGTCTTTAGAAAAGATAACAGAGTTATTACAATCATAATCTTCAACTTAATCACCTTCATGATTCATGTCTATGCACTTCATTTAATGTACATTTAGTAATTTTAGTTACTCTTGTTTACTCTTTTGTTAATAAATACACATTTATTACAATTGTGTCTTCCTTGTGTTGATAATACAGTAAAAGGCTCTACAAGTCAGACGATCTTATTATCCTTCAGATTTGGCCAGATAATAAACACCTTTACATTTGTATAATTAAATTAACAATATTTGATTTGTTAATTATTTTGACAGTCGAAGCTGTCTGGTGCCCCGTTTAAAAGGAGTTATTTATCTGTTATCACTACATTATTTGGTGCCCTAGGAGAGGCTAAAATATCATACCAATACCAAAATATTGATGTTAATATTTGTGATAAATTCAATTATCACTACTCGCCCTACTCTCTCTCTCTCTCTCTCTCTCTCTATTTAACTTTAACACTTAACTGCTCCATATTGCAGTACAATATAGTCACATAATAGCAACGCTCTACCACATATTGGTAGCTATTATAACTGCCCTTATTTCCATTTTTGGTATAAGATAGCAGAAGGATGGTTTGAGTAGAAATGTACAGTTTTTCACCATCATACTGATAACTTCTTTAGTCATTTGGCAGAACTGCAGTTAGAACTGCTGTAGTTAAATCCCATTCTTACAGTTGGGGCCAAAACCAGGGATCCTTTGCAGTGAGTTTTATTAAATTTACTTTTGCAGGTCTTCGCTAGATTTTTCACAGTTAATCTAATGCAGGGGTGTTTCTAGAAAGCCTAGTAAGAGCTTGATTAGCTAGCCCAGCTGTGTCTGATTAGGGTTGGAACTAAACTTTGCAGGGCACCGGGTTTGGACACCCCTGATCTAATGGATTAAAACTGGCCTTCTAACCACAAGAGTGGGCTTTTATTGTTCTTCCATTTTCCTAAATTGCATGAAACAAAAATTACAAGACTGTAATTAGTTTCAGTAGTTTGATAAAATTTGATAAATTTCAGACTATTTTCTTAAGGATGGAAGGGATCATTTCTAATAAGAGTGATGTATTGTTTGTCTTATGGACCAAAGAAATTTAACCTACACTGTGCAAAGAAGCAAAAGAAGGATTTGAGTTAACAAACTCAGAGTCTACATTGTTTGTATGTTGGGATGTAATTGGCAAAAATGGAAAGAAATCAAAATGTGGCGATATAATTAAAGCTCTAAATTACATGTGTTAGTTAAGACTACATAATTTGACCTCAGGAATATCTTCAATTATAAAGGCTAATTGTGAAGAATTTGATGTTCAAAAATCAGAGGTAGAAAAGTCAGAGGTGAAAATTCTAGATCTTCAGTTACAGCTAGATAACTTACTAACTAAACAGTTAGCCCTGGCAAAAAAATGCAGAAATCAAAAAGATATTGCAGATTTAAAAGCTATGCTAAAAGCACAGAAACTTGTGTCTGCCAAAATAATTAACAGCGATGGGATTGAAAAGCATGTTTACTTCTCAGATTAAGTTACTTGTAATAAATCTGAAATGATTTGTTCAGAGGCCATGGCTCAAAAAAGTTTGCCTGTTTCTGTTTTTAAGGTGATGCCACACCATAATAGTGCAGCCAAGATACATGGTGTAGAAGCAAGAGTAACGTTCCTCAGGCAAACAAAGCAGGCTTTGCATGTCCTGTAATAAAATAAGCCAAAGAGAGGAAAAATACTGGACATCGGGGGAGGGAAGACCTCCACCCTATTTTCTGAAAAAATGAATGGTCTTCACGTAACAAAAACCCTTATGTTAATAACACTCTTAGTGAACTAACTGCATTGTTAATACAGGGCCTGCAACTGTTAACTTCTTTTGCTGGAGGATTAGCAGCCTAATAGCATTAAAGTTAATATTGTCTGACCCTGTTTGCATTTCCAAATTTGTTATTGTGATATACATATTATCATTGCAATGGAACACAATGGTTGTTTGTGTTACTACACGCACACATAGACTGAGTAATTCCTTAAAACATGATTTTCTTACTGTAAGTGTATAAAACCACTTAGGTCTGGGGTTTTAGAGGTCACAGATGCACTCTTGTGTTTAAACTACAAATGGGAGTATAAAATTGCCTTATGGCTACAGTGTGATAATTACAGTAACTATAAAAATGCTTTTCCAGGATTCAGCCTTGAACATTGCACTTTGGCATGCTCCTAAGAAACATTGATATGGAAGTATTTTGAGCCAGATCACATTCACATCTCATAACCAAATTTCAGAACAACATTTCAAATCTTCTCTCACATAGTCAAATTCATATTTGTCTGACACTGCTTTTCATTTTGTTTTGGTTATGTTGGTTTCTTTCGATTATTTAACCACTTATTTTTTGTTTCAACTAGTTATATCAAAATGTAAATTAGGATTCTAAATCCAAAATGCTGAAATATTGTTGCTTTTGTAACATTATTATTATTTTTTTGTATTTAATCCATTTAAATACAATTGTGATTGTTTTTTAAACAATGATTCATTTAATTCACTGTATTTGGTTACACTGAATTTTTTGCTGATACTCTTAGAGAGTCCCTATTATGGGTTTTTGAAAATGACCTTCCATGCAATGTGTAACACAGCTCTAAGTGAATTAAAACATCCAGCTGAGGTTTAAATCTGAAAGTGCAACTTGTTTAAAACTATTGATTTATTGTTTTTTTTAAAAGAGTCCACTCAGAATCATTTATTTGATTCGTCCATAGTCTGAATCTTTTGCCTTTCCGTATTGACGTCGACATGAAACAATACCATATATGAGGTGCCGGATCCATTTCACTCCGAACACTAGTGTTTTGCAACTTGTAATTGCTCCGTGTGGTTAAGAATAGAGCAATATGCTGGTGTTTAACTGCATTGCTTTAATGCACTCCTGCATTGGACTCACACACATACTCTGGTGGGTGTTTCTTTCCATCTTGCGCTGAAAGCTGCTGACCAATCGTAACAGACTGGGTAATCGGACCAATCATCGCAGATTAGCCTCATGCAATGGAGGGGTTTGGGAACAAATGTATCGCTGACCAAATCATATGGGAGTCATTAGAGTAATTAGGAAAATATAAATGCATATTATAAGACAATGAAAGTGTTTTTTGACCTTGCATGCATATTAGCCTGTTGTTTGAGACCACCAAAACAAAAATATGACCTCTTATAATGCATAATAGGGGCTCTTTAACCAGCTATTGTTGATTTTGTTGTAAAGCATTTTATTTTGGTGTTTCCAGATATTGTGTAAAGAGCTTGTTTGATCTTATTTTGTCTTCATCTTGACCATCCTTTTAATTACATTCATTTAACTCTTCTGTCGTGTTCACATCCCGCCCCTTACTTTAGTGTTCCCGGTCAAAATTGAACTGTTTGGTCTGTTTTAACTACTTAAATTAGCTCAAAAAACATTTTTCACCACCAAATTTTTATTTAACATGCTTTAATTGTTAACAATGTCTTAAAGTAGTGTTTAACATGAATTTATAGAATTAGACATAAAATAACTGCAGTGAAAATACAAATAGGCACTGAAAATTTATTACAAAATTAACAACAGATTATAACTGTCACAGGGTCTGACCAAAGAAATTAAAATTTTAATCCATCTGAATGATTTATCAACCAGCAAAGCACAAACAAAACTGTGTCCTTTCCTGTGTACGGAGTGCTTAAATTTTGGACTATATTAGTGTACGATCTCATTCATACAATTTAGGACGATTTGCTCATCCCCCAATGACTGTTGGGTTGGGTGCCACGCCTCCTTTTTAAAATCGTACATTTTTGTACGACTGAACTGTACAAATTAGCCACTAAACTGACAAAACGTAAAATAGTTACGTTTCCTTGTGAGATAAGGCCTGGAGGATACCCATATAGTCTGGATACCCATTCATTTCCTATGGCAGTCACTTTTGACCAGGAACACCACAGGTGTAACAAGGTTGATTAAAACACTCAAAATTCAATGAAAGAGGTGATCATCACTTTTATTCAAGTGTTGTTATGTTAAAGTGCATAGTGTGGGGGATATCATAATGCCTTGAGGCAATCAGATGTAAAACACAATATTTATGAGTGTTTTAAGTTGTAAATCGGTCAGATTTGACCCGAACACGACAGAAAGGTTAAGGGCTTTTTGCTTGACAAAAATTCAAACTGACCACCTCAATCCTTTGACCAATGACAAATTGCACATGTTTGCTTTTGCTGTTTGTTGTGCCATTTGCTGTTTTGAAATACAGGATCCATGCAGTAAAGGTTCATGTCCTGTGATCTACTTCAAAAGAAAAGGTGGATTCCTCAGCACCTTTTCTTGTGAAGGTATGAAAGATTTCATGAACAATTTGCATATGAACAGTGCAACAGGATTCTCAAACAGGGCTGAAGACAACAAGGACTGGCCAACCTTATAGTACCTGCCACAAGCCTAGACAGGAAGTCTGAAGATAACAGCAACACACAACAGAAAGCATATTTTCATGATCAATGTCACCTTTTGTCTCTTTATGGGTTACAGTGATGCCAGGGGAGGACTAATTTTCCACCACAGCAGTGTGTAAAGAATGCCAAAGCTGTTTTTATTAAATTTTTTACCAAATTTTAACCAATTGCCAATACAATTCTAGAGAAAAAAATGTTCAAGAGTTTAAGCGCATCAACAGTTAATTGTGAATCTGTGTTAACGAATATATTACATTGTTATCCATTTCAAAGTTTTAATTTAAAACATCTTTCACAGCCCTACCTTTTTTTAAGCTCAACACCTGTATAAGAACGTGTCTAACCTCAGAGCTCTGTACACCATAAATGATTGGATTCAAAATGCTTGGAATGATATGAAACAGCAGGGAAGCAATTTTCCTGTAATCTGAATATGCAGGAAAGCGATGTAACACAATAATAATTAACCCACTGATCAGCATAATCAAATAGAGAGAGAGATGAGTGCTGCAGGTTTTCAGTGCACGGCTGTTCAACATTTTACTCTTGGTTATTAAGCAAACAGCAGTTATTTTAATGTATGTAATGGCAATACTTCCCATAGAGGAACCAAACAGCAGTACTGTGTATATCAGTCCAAACAAGTTATTGATAGTCACATCCTCACAAGATAACTTGAACAAAGATGCATTGTCACAATAAGGATTTGATATGAAGGTTCTGCAGCGGCTGAGCCTCAAAGTAAGGCCTATCAAGATGCTGATGAAAAGTAACGCTACACCCCAGGCTAAAGCCGATAGTGTGATCACTGTTTTGTTTGTCATTATAGTTTGGTAGCGGAGTGGATTGCATATGGCCACATATCTGTCGATAGCCATGATTATAAGTATGGTGTGGGAGGTTGTGCCATATGTGTGTGAAGAGAATGCCTGAACAACACACTCAACATAACTGATATAGCGTTGAGATGGTGACTTTAAAATGTCCATAAGCAGTCGAGGAACCATGATGGAATTTCCAAGGATGTCATTTATAGGCAAGTTACAGAAGAGCATGTACATCGGTTCATGCAGGCTCCTATGTGTTGTTATGACAATAAAAATTCCAATGTTGAGCACCATAATTGCCACATAGAAAAGCAGGAAGAATACAAAAACTGCATACGTGGCTTCCTCTGATACCCTCAGTCCTTCTAACTGCAAAATGATGCTGTTGTATGTGTAATTCTCCATTAAAAATGTTTTACGTTGATTATGAAGATGTTAAAATCTCCTTGAGGGAATCTCACTTGTGAATTTCAAAATCCTAATGGATTTGCACAGAGCTGGATTGTTAAATGCAGCACATTATGCAAATACAAATGAATTTTATGCAGAGATGGTAAACAACTCCTGAGAACATAATAAACAGAAAAAAAAGTTATAGTGAATAGAAAAAAAATGAAGTACTTATTCAGCGCCTGTATCCCAAGATGTTTTCAGTCAAATGAAGATGATAGCTAAACCTGACTGTAGTAGACACCTGGCTGTGGGCTTCTTTTATAATCTGTCACCGTATAGAATATGCAAATATAGCCTGATACATCTGTGGCAATCCCTGATGTCATTGAAAAAAAAAGTATATATCAAAGATAACCTAACTCTAACTTTGACTAACAAGATGAGTGTCCAGCAGGTGGCGCCACAAAACAAGCTCATGTAGCACTGAGAGAATACATAAAATTTGTGCACGTAGTTGAAAACATAACATTCTGTAGTGCAATTAGTTATTGTTTAAGGCTATTTGGTGATTTAAGTTATCCTTTATCTTCTCATCAGTGACACACAGTCTAAACACAGTCAAACCTTTGCATATTCTCTGACGCTTTTAAAGGTGCCATATATAGAAAATCTGGGTATATCTAGTCATAATCTAATAATAAGATCAGTATAGGGAAATGAACATATTAGGAGCCTTCAGTGTGGAGGGTGACAGCCTAGGCTCCAGCTTATCTTGAAGGAAGGACAACACAACACTAATCTGGCATGTCCAGGGGTCTTCTTGGCGAGAATCGCACCACTCAGTGAATAGACTCCATCCCAAGATGGACCAGCCCCAATCAGTCGAGGTGCCGGAGCACCTTGTATCTGTGAATAATCAATTGATCTTGCGACTGTGCTAGAACAAGTCAATCGTCGAGATAATTAAGTATGCGGATACCCTCGTGCCGAAGGGGTGTGAGAGCACCCTCCATGAGTTTATGTCCATGAGGACTATGTACTACCATGCTTGTCCTTCGAACGCAAACCGGAGATATAGTCAGTGGTGTGTAAGGATGGAGACATGAAATATGCATCCTTCAGGTCTATTGCTACAAACCAATCCTGAGGATGCACTTCTGCATAATCTTCCTGAACGGCATCTTGTGGAGAAAACGGTCCAGGATGCTCAGATCTAGGATCTAGGGCCTGGGGGAGGAGCAGTTTTACGACCCCGCTGGAAGATGACCTCTCCTGCCGAGAACCCCTGGGTAAAGTACCTGACGGTGTCGCCGAACAGGCTGGCCAGGGATATGGCTGCATTAAGAAGGCAAGTCTTGTCAATGTTGCACATATCGGCCAGGTTCAGCCAGAGGTATCATTGCTGGGCCACTAATGAGGCCATCGTTCTCCCCAGGGCACGAGTGCCCGAGTTGGTAATCATAAGAACATAGTCGGTCACCTGCGAAACTCATGCATAATGCCTGGGAGGGAACCACCCTTGTGCAGCTCGGCCAGCGTCTGCACTTGGTAGTGCTGGGAGGTGGCCATAGCATGCAGGGCAGAGGCAACCTGGCCCGCAGCAGTGTAAGTTCTGGCCGTGAGAGACTCAGATAACCTGCACACCTTGGACAAGGGTCTGGGAGGACCCCTCCAAGTGGACGCGCCTTGCGGACCGAGGTTGATTGCAATAGCGTGCTTCACTGGGGGGATAGATTCATACCCCCTGGCTGAACCACCATCAAGGGTGGTGAGGGCGGAACACACAAGGACTGGGCAGAGAAAAATGCCCTCCATGCCTGTGTGACCTCACTGTACTCTTCCAGGAAGAAGGGGATGGGCGGCTTAGAGGGTCTGGCCCTCTTGTTAGCCCCCACATAGCACCCATGTAGTCAGTACAGCGGTGGGGCCAGGAGTGAAGTCATCTCCAGTACTAATGCTGAAGCAGCCCGGGAAAGCATGGCCATCATGTCTGATTCCAACTCTGAAACCTCGCTTACTACCCCGGAGGGAGGAAGCAGGTCTGAACTGTCATCAAAATATAACAGCCCACCCTCCGATGCCGCGATGGACATCTGAGCGTGAGTTGAACGTGAGAGCGGCTATCCAGTAGGATGAAACTAAGCTTGAAGCTTGGATGGAGCACACTGTGGAAGAGCAAGCAGTCCGAGAGCCCGAAGGCAATGGATTATCCACTACTGTAATTCTCCGGCCTGTGTTAACTGACTTGCGAGAAACAACAGGGGTGGTGCACGCTTTTGCAAGGTGCAAACTTTTCCACAGTTGCGCAAAAGACATGCCCTCGCAGTGAGGGTATGAGCTGTCCGCGAACACCGCATGTACATGCTGGACCCCCAAACAAGTGATGCAGTGATTGTGGCCATCATCTAGGGAGAGGAAACCACTGCACCCAGAAACGCACGGTCAGAACAACATCTTTAAAAAGACGTGCTGCTTGACCGTGTTGCTCTTTTAGGGAATATGCTCTTTTATTGAAAACTGCTCTTTTAGGCACCCAACGAAATACCCAGTAGACGGGAGAAAACCCAGATCGACTGCCACTGCTTGTGTCTCCACTCACACTAGATGCAGGAACACTGGTTTCTCTGGAACTAAGCTCAGCAGATTGTTCTCTTCAGTTGCTCAGTGAGGCTTTCTAAAGCGAAAAGTCTAAAGCGTTCTCTGCATGCGCTGGAGCTGAACACGCTGAACACGCTCAAAACAGTGGAGATGATAGTGGACTTCAGGAGAA
>CAIGQV010018106.1:5023740-5034497 GCA_903798115.1 Danio jaintianensis | reverse complement strand
CTGCAGGGGGTCCAGCAAAGGTCCAGTGATGTCCTTCAGATATGCTAACACCAGTCTTTCAAATGACTTCATGGCCACAGATGTTAAGGCAACAGGTCTGTAGTCATTGAGTCCTGTGATCTTTGGCTTCTTCTGGATTGGGATGATGGTGGAGCATTTGAAGCAGGATGAAACTTTGCGCTGTTCCAGTGATCTGTTGAAGATCTGTGAGAAAATGGGAGCCAGCTGGTCAGCGCAGGTTCTCAGACAGGCTGGTGAAACACCATCTGGGCCAGGTGCTTTCCTTCTCTTCTGTTTCCTGAAGATCTGACGCACATTATCCTCACTGATCTGAAGTGCAGGGGGGGGGGAGAGAGATGGCTGGAGGTGTTGATGGCTGTGTAGAGAGATCGTCAGGGTGGGTGTGGGGTGTCTCAAATCTACAGTAGAACTTATTCAGCTCGTTTGCAAGTTGTTTACTGCCATCAATGCTGGGGGATGGTGTCTTGTAGTTTGTGATGTCTTTCAGGCCTTTCCACACTGATGCCGGGTCGTTGGCAGAAAACTGGTTTTCCAGCTTTTTGGCATAGCTCTTCTTAGCCACACCAATCTCCTTTGTCAGTGTGTTCCTTGCCTGATTGTACAAGACCCTGTCCCCACTCCTGTAGGCATCCTCTTTGGCCTGACGAAGCTGTCTAAGTTTTGGTGTGAACCATGGTTTATCATTGTTAAATGATAAGTAGGTCCTGGTAGGGATGCATAGCTCCTCACAGAAACTGATGTATGATGTTACGGTATCTGTGAGTTCGTCGAGGTCGGTGGCTGCAGCTTCAAAAACACTCCAGTCAGTGCATTCAAAACAGCCTTGTAAGGCCTGTTCTGTGTCGTTGGTCCATCTCTTAACAGTCCTTAATACTGGCTTAGTAGTTTTAAGTTTTTGTCTGTAAGTTGGTATAAGATGAACCAGGCAGTGGTCGGAGAGTCCTAGAGCTGCTCTGGCGACGGAACGATATGCATCCTTTATTGTGGTGTAGCAATGGTCCAAAATATTATTGTCTCTGGTGGGGCATGTAATGTGCTGTTTGAATTTAGGCATCTCATGTGTGAGTTTCGCCTGATTAAAGTCACCGAGAATGATAAAAACAGAGTCCGGGTGTTGTTGTTCTGTCTCTGTGATCAGATCAGCCAGCTGTTGCAGTGCAGTACTCACGTGTGCTTGCGGTGGAATATAAACACCGATGAGAATGAACGAGGAAAACTCCCGCGGCGAGTAGAACGGCTTACAGTTAATGAAAAGCACTTCCACGTCAGGACAGCACATCTTCTTTAACACAGTTACATCCGTACACCACCTTCTGTTGATGTAAAAGCATGTCCCACCACCGCGCGTTTTGCCCGTTGACTCCGTATCACGGTCCGCTCTGTACAGCTGAAAGTCCGGTAGGTGTAACGCGCTGTCCGGAATGGCTTCGTTCAGCCAGGTTTCCGTGAAACACAGAGCAGCAGAGTTGGTAAAGTTCTTGTTTCTGCGTGCGAGCAGAAGTAGTTCGTCCATTTTGTTAGGAAGAGAGCGGAGATTCGCCAGATGGATGCTCGGCAGCGCCGTTCTGAAGCCGCGCTGTCTGAGCCTGACGAGCGCGCCGGCTCGCTTCCCACGCCTGCGCGTCCTGTAGCGTTTCCCTAGTGCAGCTGCTCCGCCGACAACAATGTTCAGCAAAACGCCAGAGAAATCAAAAACCGGTTGGTGATTAATTGGAGTGTACTGCCGAATGTTCAGCAGCTCGTCCCTGGAATAACTGATCTCGTACGATGAACATAAAACAGGACAAACGAACAAAAACAGTGCAAAAACTGGAGAGCTCCACACCGAGGCGGCCATCCGCGGCGCCATCTTATGACGTAATGTGTTAATAATGTGTAATAATGTGTTAATAATAACATCATTATTTTCCAGTGGAATCTAAGCCTTAGTAATTCTCAACTTTACTTACTTGTGTACTTTTAAAAATAATGTTTACTTCTTTTTGTTACAGTTTTTTTTTTTATTATTAGTGTTATATGTTTTCTTTTGTACCATTCTTAGATTAGACCTTAAATTCTCTTGTTCAACCTCCACATTAGCTAGTCACCTGTACACATTAAAAAAGCTAATTCTCATTTATCATCATTAGTTCATTGCATAAGTCACTGAATGCAAAATAGCTTTTGTTTTTTTCTGAACATATTTTCTATACAATTCATTATTAAAAAAAAATTCGTAAATGGGTTCTGAATTGATGAGTTACACAGTTAAATCTTAAATTCAGGGAATTGTAAAGCATTACATAAACCAGTTATCAAAGCAGTTCTCTAAAAAAAAGTAAAAAAAAAAAAAAAAAACATTAATTTGGCAAACATTAAAACTAAACAAAGAAATAGATAGATGAGTCTAAGAATAAAGACACGTTTCCAACAAAATTAGGATCACTATTATGGACCATTTTTTCCATCGTGACTTTTTCTATGGACAAAACAGGCAAGAACAAACTGTCTAAAACATACGTTGAATTAAACGCCAGTGATGTAGGCACATTTCAGATGAAATTAGAGCCTTTTCAATCATGGCCTCACAAAGGTCTGAGGGTACAGTCAAATAATGATCAACTGTCTTCAATAATTTGTACAACGTACAGACAGAGCATGTATCTAATTTATGAGTGTGTATTGTGCTGTTATATTGTATATACATTATGTAGGGGTTTCATAGGAATGACAGAGAACCCCTTTTCACATCTCAGCAAGCGGAAACATCGTTCCAAACAATGGCCAACAATTTCATTAGGCTAAAGGAAATGCACAGGGCTGTTGTAGAAGACTACAATGTCTTTGAAAACATAGAGTCTGTTAGCATCTTAACTATCAACATGGTGTTGAAAAGACACCATAAGCCTGAAACAGGTGTATTGTTTGAAAAGTGATGATACAGGGCCACTATGAACAGGTAAGACATCTATACATACAATAATTTACAGAAAACTTTCACAGTGGTACATATATACTACAGTATGTGTTACTTTTGTGTAAATATTTTATAACTGTATTGTGTCCAAAATGAAAATCAATGTATTCATTCATTCATTCATTTTCTTTTCGGCTTAGTCCCTTTATTAATCTGGGGTCGCCACAGCGGAATGAACCGCCAACTTATCCAGCATATGTTTTACGCAACGGATGCCCTTCCAGCCACAACCCATCACTGGGAAACATCCATACACACTCATTCACACACATACACTACGGTCAATTTAGCTTACCCAATTCACCTGTACCGCATGTCTTTGGACTTGTGGGGGACACCGGAGCACCCGGAGGAAACCCACGCGAACACGGGGAGAACATGCAAACTCCACACAGAAATGCCAACTGACCCAGCCGAGGCTCGAACCAGTGACCTTCTTGCTGTGAGGCGATTGTGCTACCCACTGCGCCACCGCGTCGCCAAAATCAATGTATTATAATTCATAAATAAATTAGTGTCTTCTGGGTTGTAGTGTATAATGGAATTTGAGTCAAGTCAACCACCACAAAACTTTATAAAATGTACGTGGAATAGGCTGAATTCAATCTGAAGAAGATGTGGTCATTCCATTCGGGGAGGAAAAAAATCACCATATGTGCTTTTATTTCACAGCAGGATGTGCTAACTCATATTTCTCTAATACCCCAATACAAAACACAGCATCTTCCCACCTTCTTAGAGACCCAATATACAGTAGTGCTGTCCTCCCTGATGATGAGAGGGGCCCATTTCAAAATGATTCACTATAGTATGTGATAGTTCAGCCTGATCTCATGAGAAAACATAAGTATTTTACGTTTTGCCAGTTTAGTGGCTAATTCGTACGAATTCGTACGAGTTCAGTCGTACGAAAATGTAAGATTTTAAAAAGGAGTACGAATTAGATCGTACGAATTCATACGAATAAGCCACTAAATCAAAAAGTTACGAATTGCCGTGAGATTGCGTTGAATAGTTTGGGACAATAGCTCTTTTCACACATACAGACTTTTATGTTGCTTCTTAGTGTTAACTGTGGGGGAAAATGATCAATAAAATGCTTATGATAAACCACTGTGAATTTACTTGCAAGATCTGTGTTTAACCGTGTTATGCTGTGTGACGTGAGTGAGATTTTGGTACAATAGCGGTAGTCATTTGTTTGTTGAGTATGGTCAAGTTAGCATACTCAAATGTATCTCTTGACAGAATTTACTGGTATTTTGAAATGGATGTGTGAATGGTGCTTTTCCAGAAAAAGAAATATCAGTAGGTCATTGCAGTGATTTTATGGATATTTACCTGAAATTTTATCTTACTTTGTCAGATTATGCTACCACCCTGTATTTGGTTCTGATGATGGGGTTAGGGATTGAGGTGATAGGGCAATTTTACAGCCTCATATCACACCACTCCACATCAAAATTTACTCTGGTAGCACAATCTGATGGGTAGCATATTTTGCCATCAATTTGCCACCTACTTTTTTAGCAGGAAAACATGACAAAATAGGAAAAATTTACAGAACACCAGTATTACTGTGTGGAAGGGGATAATGAGAGTTACATCATCAGCATCACAAGGCAATGGTTTATGATCCATAGCATAACGCTGATGGAATTTCTCCCAGCCCATTCCCTATTCCTTAACCCAGTTGAGAAGTTCGATTCAGCGTAGAGGTGGAAAATCTATCTCAAAAACTCAGATGACTATGATGTGGCGGCTATAGATGCAGCATGTGAAGGCATTACAGCAGATGTACAATTTAGCAAAGAGAATAATGTTGCTCATCTATACAGTACCCCATCATTGAGTCCAAGGTCACCTCTATTACATTCATGCACTACTGCCACTGCCAAGGAAGGTAATAGGATACATCCTGTTGTTTCATCAGGACCTGTGTATTCGACGCCAGGAAATACAGAAATTGTTATATTGACAGGGCAGGACAATGGCTCAGATGTTAGCACTGTCACCTGACAGCAAAGAAGGTTGTTGGTTTGAGTCCCGTTTGGACCAGGTGACATTTCTGTGTGGAGTTTATATGTTTTTCCTGTGACACGCGGTATAGGTGAATTGGATGAACTAAATTGGCCATAATGTATTCGTGTGTGTGTGTGTGTGTGTGCATGTGTGTGGGTGCGCGTGTATGTGTGTGTGCGTGCGCGTGTGTGTTGGTAGCTGAACTGAATGAGTAATTTACAGCACTGGGGGTTCATGAGTTGCTTACACTCAGTGCTACAGTAGGTTGCATATTAATATTATGTTAAGAAGAATAATACACTGGTTGGGTTAAAAATAACTGAACTCATAGGTGTGTTAACACAGGTTGTGTTGTTTTTAAAACATCTGTTTTAAGAGTGTATTTACTCGAGCTGATGCCTCATTGCTTTACCAGCTACTTCCATTACTGCATGCTGTTTGGAATGCAGTCACATTTACTAGTGGATGGCTTGCAGAGGCAGTGTGCCCATTCCACCCTCATATGAGACAAGTGGATTTTATATTCTCAGTAAGATTATCACAGAGATTTTAGGAGTTTTGATCATGCAGGTTTATACACATCAATTAGGTGGCAGACACAGGCTGCGCTGGCACCTTTCTTATTTAATTGACTCAACTTGATGACAGCAGCTCTGAAAACAAAGAGAACCCTTGTCCAGCTGACTATTCAGATATAAAAAGGATATTGATTATTACTCATATTGATTATGAGTATTGATTCAATAAGTTAAATTCTTCTCTGATATTTATATACAGGGCCTAAAACTAATTTTTTGCCAAACCTGCCAGCCAATGGCCGGTAACATAAAAAAAAATACCAGAATTTATTTTGTTTTTTACCGGCCATGAAACTCTTTTTCCAAAAACAGGCAGTAGTAATAGTTCCCCTTCATGGGAACTTCAACACTGCGTCCAACCAGAACGCTAGGGGAACACCTCTTTTATACGCATCTTGAAGCACATGTGAAATCAATCTAATGTAATTTAGCGGTGACATCACCGCGCGTGCACACGCGGCGACGTGAACGTCAGACCAGGAAGTATAAAAGCCTGCACTGAACATTCAGATGTAACTTCTTTGCTTTCAAGAAAAACGCACGTGAATGCACCCTTTTTTGTCCAACTCAATACTGATACTGCACACACAAATACAAAAAAACTGACAAAAGCCACTGAAAGCCCTTTCTTCCGCGAGATCTAATCCTCTCTCTGAGTGTCAGAAGCCCGCGCTGCGGTTTCTTCTGCGTCTCGGGGGAGGGCGGCTTCTTCTGTTTCCGAGGAAACGGATACGTCGCCGCAACATACACAAAGAGGGTCACCCCTTCTTCGGAGGGTCCAAGAGCAACCAGAGGCTGGTCTCGAGAGGCTGGTACCCCTTGCACATTTTTTGGTAGCGTGGAAACACCTGCCAATGGTGTCTCAGTGGGTCCTGTTCATGGTGGAAAATACATTTTTGTGCATGCTCACCTCTCTTCAACGGTGTTACACGCCGTAATGAAGCCAGAACAGGCTCTGGTTATGGAATAAGAAGTACTGGCCCTTCTAAGCCCACTTGACAGACAGTCAGGGTTTTACAGCCGGCATTTCATTGTTCCGAAAAAGGATGGGGGACTGCGTACCATACTAGATTTAAGAAATCTAAATTGGTCCATCAGGGCCTTCAAGTTCACTGTCAAGAACGTAGTGTCACATACTTAGTCCGAGCACTGGTTTGTCACAATAAAACTGAAAGACGCATACTTCCATATGTCCATCCTTCCCCAACACAGGAGGTACCTGAGGTTCGCTTTCGGGGGCGAAGCATTCTAGTATCGGGTTCTTCCATTCGGCCTAGCTCTGTCACCTCGAACCTTCACCAAAATAGTCGAAGCGGCATAAGTTCCACTTCGTATGCAGGGTTTACGTATCCTAAACTACATAGACAAATAGCTAATTCTAGCTCAGTCTCACGATATGGCAGTTCGGGATCGAGATGTCGTTCTCACCCATATCAGAAGGTTGGGGTTTTGACTGAACAACACAAAACGTGTGCTTGTTCCAGCCAGGACGACCACTTTCTTAGGTGTGCTATGGGACTCCATGACGATGCAAGCACGTCTGTCCTCGCCATGAATCGTTTTGATTCAGTCAGCCGTACACAGAGCTAAACAAGGCCAATCCAAGGCCTCATGACAGCAGCATCCAGCGTGATTCCGTTTGGTCTGCTGTATACCTACAGCGGTGGCTCAAATCCAGGGGGTTTTCCCTCAAGGGGAATCCTTTTCGCATGTTCAAGGTCTCGCGGCACTGCCTTCGAGCCTTAAGTATGTGGAAAAAGCCCTGGTTCCTGTCTCAGGGCCCAGTGTTGAGGGCTGTCTGTCATCGCGTCATGCGTATGACAGATGGTTCTCTCACGGGCTGGGGAGCGACCCTGAGGGGCCTTCCCACAGCGGGACAGTGGAGAGAACATCATCATCTGTGACACATAAACTGTCTGGAGATGATGGCTGTGTTTCCGGCCTTAAAACACTTTCTCTCAGATTTAAGGGACCATCATGTTCTAGTCCACACGGACAAGACTTCGGTGGTCGCTTACATCAACCATCAGGGGGGTCTGAAGTCACGACTGTTATGCAGTCTGGCACATCAAATCCTCCTGTGGGGCCAGAACAAAATTCTGTCTATCAGAGCAATGTATGTCCTGGGCCATCTGAACATGGGAGCAGACCTCCTGTCGAGACAGGGGGTGAGATCCAGGGAGTGGACACTGTGGTGTTAGCCATAAGGCTAAGGCCTGTCAACACGAGCAGGGTACCGACATGGGACTTAACATTGGTGCTCGAGGGCATCTCTGTTTCCCCATTTGAGCCACTGTGGGAGGCGTCACTTTCTGACACTAAAAAACAGCTTTTTTATTAGCTATTTTGTCCCTAAAAAAGGGTCGGTGACCTCCAGGCTCTGTCGGTTGCACCTTCATTTCTGGAGTTTGCTCCAGGCTTGTCTAAAGCCTTTCTTTACCCCAGACCGAGGTATGTGCCGAAGGTTCCCACTCATGTGGCGAGACCTGCTGTGCTGCAAGCCTTTATTCTGCCCCCACTTCAGTCGTCGGACCAGGAGAAACTAAATCTGCTCTGCCCAGTTAGGGCTCTGGATAAATATGTCCACAGAATTGCTAATGACAACTAATGAAAATCCCAAATTCAGTATTTCAGAAAATTAGAATATTGTGAAAGGTTCCGTATTGAAGACCCTTGCTGCCACACTCTAATCAGCTAATAAACTCAAAAAACCTGCAAAGGCCTTTTAAATGGTCTCTCACTCAAGTTCTGTAGGCTAGACAATCATGGGGAAGACGGTGAATTTGACAGTTGTCTAAAAGATGACCATTGACACCTTGCACAAGAAGGGCAAGACATAAAAGGTCATCGCAAAAGAGGCTGGCTGTTCACGGAGCTCTGTGTCCAAACACATTAATAGAGAGGCGAAGGGAAGGAAAGGATGTGGTAGAAAAAAAAAAAAGTGTACAAGCAATAGGGATAACCGCACCCTGGAGAGAATTGTGAAACAAAACCCATTCAAAAATATGGGGGAGATTCACAAAGAGTGGACTGTAGCTGGAGTCAGTGCTTCAAGAACCACTACACACAAATGTACACAAGAATTGGGTTTCAGCTGTCGCATTCCTTGTGTCAAGCCACTCTTAAACAACAAACAACATCAGAAGCGTCTCGCCTTGGCTAAAGACTGGACTGCTGCTGAGTGGTCTAAAGTTTTGTTCTCTGATGAAAGTAAATTTTGTATTTCTTTTGGAAATCAGGGTCCCAGAGTCTGGAGGAAGAGAGGAGAGGCACACAAACCATGTTGCTTGAGTTCCAGTGTAAAGTTTCCAGAGTCAGTGATGGTTTGGGGGCCATGTCATCTGCTGGTGTTGCTCCACTGTGTTTTCTGAGGTCCAAGGTCAACACAGCTCTAGACCAGGACGTTTTAGAGCACCTCATGTCTCCTGCTGCAGACCAACTTTACGGAGATGCAGATTTCATTTTCCAACAGGACTTGGCACCTGCACACAGTGCCAAAGCTACCAGTACCTGGTTTAAGGACCAGTTCTTAATTGGTCAGCAAACTTGCCTGACCTTAACCCCATAGGAAATCTATGGGGTATTGTGAACATGTAGATGCGATATGCCAGAGCTAACAATGCAGAAGAGCTGAAGGCCACTATCAGAGCAACCTGGGCTCTCATAACACCTGAGCAGTGCCACAGGCTAATCCACTCCATGCCATGCCTCATTGCTGCATTAATTCAGGCAAAAGGAGCCCCAACTAAGTATTGAGTGCTTTGCATGCTCATACTTTTCATGTTCATACTTTTCAGTTGGCCAAGATTTCTAAAAATCCTAGGTCTTAAGTAATAATCTAATTTTCTGAAATACTGAATTAGTTGTTATCAGAATCATCAAAATTAAAAGAAATAAACACTTGAAATATATCAGTCTGTGTGGAATTAATATGTACATTATACAAGTTTCACTTCTTGAATGGAATTAGTGAAATAAATCAACTTTTTGAAAAAATTCTAATTATATGACCAGCACCTGTATGTAAAAAAGAAAAAAGTTTTACAGACATGGGTTACTATAATTAATATTTATTATTTATTTATTGGAAATGGTAATAGAAATTCCTTTTGGACTGGTTGCCATGTCATATTTTTTATCATACTTTACAATTGTGTGTATCTGGAGATGCTATTTTTATAAGGGTTTTCTGCTGCTCTCACTTAAAAGACATGAACAGAGAATCCCTCCGAAACAGTTCGCTTTCATCTTAGACAAAACAGTGTTTACGAGATTAAACACCAAGAGGGGCATTTTAATTCATAAGCATGCATTTGGCAGCAATACATTGCGAAAGTGAACGTCCTGGTTACGTCCGTAACCCACGTTCCCCGAATAAGGGAACGGAGACGTGCGTCTGGCAACAGACTATGGGAGTATGTCAGACTCTGAAGAGTAAGAAAATGGGCCAATGAAATGCCAAATTAAATTGGCAGAGCTCTGCTCCACAGCTGGCAGCAATGAGCCATCAGCGCTATATAAGCTGCACGCTGCGGAGTGAGCCTCAGAATTTGCCTGCTGAAGAGCCGATCACTCAGCTAATCAGCTGGAGACTCAGCTGCTGTGGCAGTGGAGACGCACGTAACGTGGGTTACGGACGTAACCAGGACATTCCCCTTCATACGGGAACTTCAACGTGCGTCTGGTAACAGACTATGGGAGACTGTATGGAAAACGCCACAGCAGCTAAGCCCGTCACGCTCCTGATGTGAAGTTTGCCAAGCATAGCGTGGGCGCACAAGCATCACCAAGAGTGCAACCTTCCAACGTCCCCTAGGCCCTTAATTACCATTACATGGGAATAATTACAATTTAGATCGGGGGTCGTAAATGTGCTTTTACCTAGCTAATATAGACTAGGGATTTTAGAAATACGACAGTACGTTGGGAAAGCGTGCCAGTCCCCGAAGGGGGAGGACGCTGCGGAGGCCTTCTTCTGGGGAATTCGTCAGGGAGGGCCATCACGAGAAGTGTGAGTCTGGAAACTCGGGTCCGGTTGGGCCAAGGAGGCGCAACAGGCGAGACCCGCACCTCGTCTCCCCGACCTTGCACAGAGTCTGCGTGCGCAGGCTCACTGGGGAAAACACATATTGTGTAAACCCGGGGCCAGCTGAGAGCCAGCGCATCCGTGCAGAGCAGGG
>CAIGQV010018106.1:4981994-4999629 GCA_903798115.1 Danio jaintianensis | reverse complement strand
GAGGACTCGGGAGATGAACGGATCAAATCTCTTTCCGGCTTCTAAATGCATATGATTGGCTTTTCTGTCTTTCACGTGATGAACGACTCAAAAGACTTGAAAAATGAACGAAACGACCTGCACAAATGTGCGCATGCGCGGATGAACGAATCACTCTCTGAGAGGACTCGTCGTTCCCGAGTCACATTGAAGATTCGTTCAAAATGAACGAATCGTTCAAGAACGACCCATCACTAGTTCAGAGTAAGTCTCCAGTAAACAACTCACTGATTCTAGTGATCCATTCAGAGTGAGTCTCCAGTAAAGGAGTGAGTCTCTCACTGATCATTATTATCATTTTTTAAGTTTGGGTAATGCAACTTTCCTGCAAAATAGACAAGAGTAAGTAGGCCTACTTTGACTTAAATTACTTAATTAAATTAAAAGTCAAGTTATTTTGCACTTTGACTCAAGTTATATTGCAAAAGAAGACTTTATACTATACTATATCTACAGAAGTAATATTTTATTATAGTATCTGTACTTTCACTCAAGGGCCTAATTTGTATAATTTGCCCATCACTGGTACATAGTAAAAGTGTGAAACTATATAAAGTACTAATACAGACCCTTTAGATACAAATGTGTGTATTTTGAAGAGGAACCACCCAAAGAAACCCAGTGACAGCATTTGTAGCTTTATTTCTGAGAATGTAAGCACACCTTTTTGAGGTGTTTATACAAGAAGACAATATTTTGCTCTTTCAGAAACCATAACAATATTTGCTATGAGTTTGCGGCCAGTGAAAGCATATCTTATTTTTGTACCTTATGAATTACTCATTCAGAACTTTGACCACTACTAATCCGCACACTATACAGCATGTCACTAAACTCACTCTGATTCAAAAGATAAGACCTGGGAAAAAACATAAGAAGATTGATGCTTTTTGTCTGAGAGTAACATCTTTCACTGTGTATTGTTTGGTGGGATTTAGAATGGCATGTACTGTGTAGTTTAGAGCTTTTCAACCTGCACAATCCCACCCAAACTATCAGATGTATGAATGTGTGTGTGTGCGTGTGTGTGCGTGCGTGCGTGCGTGCGCGTGTGTGTGTGTGCGTGTGTGTGCGTGTGCATACGTGCAAAAAATATTGTTTTATACATCTGTTTTTGTCTGTCTGTATGTTCACAGGTGGTATAACTATTCCTTCAGCCATGTTAGGCATAATGGCTGGAGGGGTTATACTACGCCGACTGGGTTTGACTGTCAGGTCCTCTGCGGCGATGTGTACGATAGCAGTCCTCGTTAGCATTATGTTTGCAATTCCACTTCTTTTTATTGGCTGCTCCACACAAAACATTTATGGAATCAACAACCGGTACGTTGTGTTTGGTCCTTAAATTCTTTAGCGTTTGACTTGTTGACTCGTGCTACAAACTTGATCATAAAACTGACAGCCAGTGAAAAATAGTCTAGAAAATCTTTAATTCTGCTAATAAGATATATTTGTGCTATGCCATTAACATTAATTGTATAGCTGTCTACTATACTTTATCACTACCCACTAAACATTAGACATCTGACAGACGTGCATATCATGTCTATATTGCATCTGTCAGTGTAATAGATGGCGTTTGGACATGTCTTGCACAGTGGGTAGTGTCTTATGATAATGCTTTTAATTTATCACTCATAAAAATGGAATTACCTTTGTTACACATGACTTCAGTAATTTAGCAGGAATAAATCAGTAGAAATTTAAACTAAAATTAAGTAATACTAGAATCAAATCACAATATGGACAAAAAACTCTTCTGCTTGTCTGTATAAATGAATGGAGCTGTAATAGAGCTATAAGATAATCGGTAATAAATATGGGTGACAAATTTCCTGTCTACAACAGCTAGTCTAGTTACAACAGCCTATTTGTTTTATGTTATAGTACAACCACTACACTGTGGGATAGATTATAATATTAGTTTTTCTAAGTATTCTTATAAGTAAGTGAACTTAATATTAAATATGGAATTTGAGGGAAAAAATATTAATTTAAATTGGGGAAAAAAAAAACTATTTCACAGGGCCCAATTACCAACTATCTATTTCTGTTTTAATCCCCCACCCCCCTGTGAAATTTCTGTGAAAGGTTTCTGAGGCGTAAATAAAATGCAAATGAACTCTAGATAAGAGTACATGACATCTCCAGAACTACTGAGCAATAAAAATCTTCCTCTGAAAGAGGATTACAGCAAAACATTACATCTGCATTTTTTCATTCAAATAAAGATATGAATTTATATGTAAGTTTATGAGATGAGGGATTTCCAAAAGTGAAACAGCATCTTGCACTCGACAGCTGTTAAGCATTACCAAGTGAGGTTAAAAAGGTTGGAATCTGCACAGCCATATTCCTTACATTCCTCAATGGCTCTTTGTCAGTATATATATTATTATTATTTATTTTTTTTTTATTCACATGCAAATTGTAATCCTTTTCTCATCTCTAATATCCTGCAGTAAGGCACCCATATATTTTGTTTGCTTTATCCTTTATTTTGTTTTCTTTTTTAAGCAGATCTGATTCTCAGCAGTGCAGTAATTCGTGTTCCTGTTCTGATGAAACCTTCAACCCCGTGTGTGGCTCAGATGGAGTGGAGTTTCGCTCTCCCTGTCATGCGGGATGTAAAATAGTCAACATAGAAATAATAGACAAGATAAAGAACGTGGTAAGCTATATTTTACTTCTGTTACTGGAACTGCAGGGAACTTTCTTCATGACACAAAAACGGGAGGGGGGGGGGATGTTGGGGGGCTCACAGTGGGAGTTTTGCTAGAACAGGACTTGGCATGAATTGACTTAAGAAGGATTTTATGTGAATAGAAAAAAAAAAGAATTCTAGTAGAGGTTTAACAGGATTGTTCACACAAAAAAGAACATTCTGTCAACATTTCCTTGCATATAAATGCTTTATTTTGTTAATTAAGTGGAACATTTTGAGAAATGTCTAACAAAAAAGTAGTTTTTTATTTCTATTTTTGTGTTCCACAGAAGAAAGTCAGTCATAGTTTTGAAAAACATAAGTAGCTAAATGATGACCAGATGACTGAACTTCCTTTTTGTTTAGAAATTAGACATGTTTAGAACTAGGAACATCATTACTTGTAATCACAGAGTTCTGAGGTATGTGGAAGAGAAACGTGATACCAACAGAATGACCACATATATGATTATGAGAGTTAATGTCAACCAATTAGAGGTTTGGGGATGAAAAGGAACGTCCTGGTTACGTCCGTAACCCACGTTCCCCGAATAAGGGAACGGAGACGTGCGTCTGGAACAGACTATGGGAGTGCGTCAGACGACCAATCACTCTGAAGAGTAAGAAAACGGGCCAATGAAATGCCAAATTGCATTGGCAGAGCTCTGCTCCACAGCTGGCAGCAATGAGCTATCAGCGCTATATAAGCTGCACGCTGCGGAGTGAGGAATTAGGAGTTAGCGGGTAGGAAGGAGTTAGCGGGTAGGAAAGACACGGGTCCGCCTGGTCAGGGGGAACACTCCGTGGCTGAAATAAGCATGTGGGGCCGCCCCAGGGGGGGGACCGCGCAAAGCTGGCACCGAACCTCAGCATGTGGGAAGACCAAGAGTGGGCATACCAGACATCACACTGAGCCTGGCACCCGGCTCCTCCGCTGAGTCGGGTGCTGGGGGCCTCGGAGGAATTATCTAGGGTTCGCCAAGCGAGAAACTTACTAGCAGAATAGAAAAGGCGCACGTATCTCCGGGTTAGGGAGCATGGCGCAGCAAACGTTTTTGACACTGAGTTTAATTTTGTCCCGATTGACCGGAGTGACCCAGTAATCGGGAGGAAACCGACTCCACTCGAGGATTATAAAATCTCGTGAATGTGTTAGGTGTCGCCCAGCCCGCAGCTCTGCATAATCTGTTAAGAGGTACTCATGCCGAAAAGGAGGCACCGCTTTTTTTTTTTTTTTTTTTTTTAAGTGTGCTCTCTCTCCCGGGGGACACAGCTTGCCCTGGCACATGAGGTGAGGGCAATGGCATAACTATAAAATGGACCAACCTCTGCTTTGATACGGCACTTCCCTTCTGCCAATCATAACAGAAAAGAGCTGCTTAAAGACGTATGCTCTACGTGTCACATTAAGCGCAGTGCGCGGATATACAATAAAAGGGCTGGGTCTGCCTCCTCCGCAGACAGCGCTTGCAGGCTCACTACCACTTTTAATATTAAAAAGGGGTGGTAGGAACCTTGGTACAAGTTGAACCGGGGTCTCAGGTAAACGTGAGAGTAGGCCGGTCCATATTCCTGGCACGATTCGCTGACCGAAATGCCACCGGAATCCTAACCCTTCTGACTGATACCAACGCGACCAGCAGAGCTGCCTTCATGGACAGAAAACTTATAGATACTGAGTCGAGTGGCTCAACGGACCTAACCATAACCGCTGGGGCTAGAGAGATCCCGAGAGGGCAAGAGAGGGGGGCGGGGATGGAATAAACCATCTCGCGCCACGCACCTCTGAGGAACCGGCTGATAAGGTTATGCTTTCCCAGCGCGCTACCATCCGCCGCCACAGAGAGCGGGGATGGCAGCATGCCAAACCTTCAGTGTGGAGGGTGACAGCCTACGCTCCAGTTATCCTAAAGGAAGAAAACACAACACTAATCTGGCATGTCCGGGGTTCTTCTCAGAGAAAAGAGCTCCACACAACAAATAGACTCCACTATAGGACATAGGCTTGCCTATACAGGGTGCTCTAGCCTGAGTGACGGTGTTAACCATCTACTGATAGGTCACCTAAGTCTACCGCGCTCTGTCTAGAAACCCTCAATGAGGGTTCCAGAACGCTGCGCGGGTGCCAGAGGGTGCACGTCCCAGAAAAAGGAGTACTTCTTCCGGGGAATTCGTCAGGGAGGGCCATCACGAGGAGTGTGAGTCTGGAAACTCGGGTCCGGTTGGGCCAAGGAGGCGCAACGAGCGAGACCCGCACCTCGTCTCCCCGACCTTGCACAGAGTCTGCGCGCGCAGGCTCACTGGGGAAAACACATATTGCGTAAACCCGGGGCCAGCTGAGAGCCAGCGCATCCGTGCAGAGCAGGGAAAGCAGCTGGCGAAGGGCCGCTCGGGAGAAGCGGCAGGATGTCCTGGGCCTCTCTGAAGCCTGCCCATAACAGCTGGACTGTGCCAGGGTGGAGTCCCCATTCTCCCAGAAACGTAACTGTCGTGAGAGCATGTAAGCTGGCATGGTAGAGCTAGTATGGGATATGAACGGCACGCAGCTATTAAGCCGCATGACTCCGGAGGAGCAGATGGCAAACGAGCTGAGACATGCGGCGGTAGCGCACATCAGATGTGCGCTATCGCAGCTATGCTGGCCGTCCTAACCAACACGTGTGCCCCCTCCCGTACCGGTAGGAACTGGCAGAGAGCGAGAAACACTGCCAACAACTCCAGGCAATTGAATGCCAACGCAACCGAAGTCCGATTTACAAACCTGCGGCTGCATGCTCGATATACTCAGCCCACCAGCCTGTACTGGAAGCATCCGTCCGAATGACAGCATGACTGGACACTTGTTCTAAGGGCACCCAGGCCCATAGAAGGCAAGGTCCATCCAGGGGCTGAAGGTGCGGAGACACAGCGTAGTGATGGACATCCGGTGCGTCTCCGCGCGCCATGCCCATCTGGGGACCCGATCGCGAAGCCAGCGCTGAAGTGGTCTCATATGAACAATTGAGAGGAGTGATAGTGGCTACAAAATGTCATATGCCCCAGGAGCCTCTGAAAAACTTCCGTGAAACCACTATAACTGCCGAATTAAACGGACAGGGCAGCACTAGCCCAGCGCGCTAAAAGCGCACCGTGATGGAGCCCGGGTCCAGCTCCAACCCGAGATGAGAGAAGCTCTGCCCGGGGGAGAGCTTGCTCATTCTCGGTTGACCCGAAACCCCAACAGGCCGAGGTGCCAGAGCACCAGGTCCCTATGCATAATCGACTAATTCAAGGTCTGAAAAAATTAACCCAGTCAAAGAATAATCAAAAATGCAGATGCGGGTGCCAAAGAGGCACAGGGCATCCTCCACGCATGGAACAGGGAGAGCCCGAAGGGGAGGTCCATTTACTGCCATGCTCGGGCCCCGTCGCACTTTAGGAGGGAGAGAGCAAGACATGGAGTGAGCGTCCTTCAGGTCTTCAACCAATCCCGCGGACGGACGCACTGGGGGATGCGTTTCTGCATGAGCACCCTGATCAGCATCCTGAACAGATGACAGATCAAAACGCGCAGATAGGATTGGTATAACCCACCGCTCTCTGAGTACAATGAAGTGGGGGCGTAAACCCACTCTTCATCTCGGCTGGAGGGACCGGCTCGATTGTATCCTTCGCCAGGAGGATAACAATCTTCTCACGCGAGACAGGGGTAGCATAGCGATGATCGCTTAAATACACACCCGTGAACTCGGGAGGCCAACAGCGCGTTGAGCGCATAGCCGAGTCTGACCGTCCGTGTGAGCTACTACGACGGGCTGAGCAGCGCTAACCAGGCTGACAGAGTCTGAACGTGCAGCATCACCGGAACGATCGCTGACGTACCCACGGAGGGGCAGCTTTGGGATGGGCAGTGCTCACCCTGGAAAGCAGAGCGTCCCGAGGAAGAACTGAAAATAAGAGATTGACTCTTACCTTCCTCCCAGGATCCCGCGGAGAGGCTGGAGGTGCGAGAAAGGAGATCATCCTCTGGCGCCCTCAAAGCCTGTGGCGAAGTGCACCAAAGCTGAGAGCTAGAAGGCATTGCATCCCATGCTGGCAGCAATTGGGCTTCCACACCTAGAGGGAGGAAAAGCCGCTCTTTTCGGATCGCTACGTTCGTTCGCAGGGGAGCCCCAGCCCTCCACCGGGTAAAGAACGGTTCTCCTCCTCTCCAAGTGGCCCGCCTTAGGTTCGCTTCGCGGTCCGATTACCGGACTTTACGGCGACCTATGACGGAAGCGTCAACTTCCTGCGGCGAGGCTCGGCGCGCTCACTAGCCAGTGTAAGGGGCTGTGATGGCGGAGCATTTTGGAGCCACGGGAAGAGCGCTCTCGGTGAAGAACAGCCAGCGCGGACGGGTCCGGTGGGGGAGCAGTTTTCCGAGCCCACACGGAGATGACCTGCTCCATCGTGCACGGCTGATCTCTCACCACCAAGGACTCCTGGGTAAAGTCCCTGACAGTGTCGCCGAGTAGGCCTGCCTGGGATATGGGCACACCAAGAAAGCGTACTTTGTCGGCGTGGCGCATATCTGCCAGGGTAAGCCAAGGGTGGCATTTCCGGACCACTGTGTGGCCATTGTCCTCCCCAGGGCACGGGCGGCCGACTTGAAGGTCATGAGAGCATAGTCGACCACCGTGCGGTGCTTACGCATAAGCCTGGGGAAGAACCGCCCCTGTGCAGCACAGCAGGTGCCGTGGTGCAGGGCAGAAGCAGCATGGCCCGCAACGGTGTTGGCTCTGGCCATGAGAGACACAGAAAACCCACCTTGGACGGGGGGTCTCAGCTTACCCCTCCAGGTGGCGGCGCCAACCACCTGAGGAATAGCTTCGTACCCACTGGCCGCCTCGCCATCAGAGGCAGAGAAAAACGTCCTCTATGCCAGCGTGCGCTCGCTGTGCGCCCCTGGGAAGAAGTGGACGGGAGCTGGAAGATTCATCTTACATCAGCCCGCACGCCACACCTCTAGTCGGTCCGGTGGTGAGACTGGGGGACAAGCCATCTCCAGCCACACCACCGAAGCAGCCCAGGAAGCGCAGCCATCATGTCTGATTCGAGAACCGTGACTACGCATTGCACCCTGTAGGATGGAAGCGAGCCCGGTCCATCATCTGAGCATGATAGCTCGCCCTCCGATGTCGCGATGGACATCTGATCTCCGGTGTCATCAAGCGGAGGCGCGGGCATCATGAACGCGGGCATGATGAACCGCACCACCACTCGAAGCTTGGATGGAGCATGCTGTGGAGGAGTGGGGGGTTCGCGGGCCCGGAGGCGACGGATAGACCCCCACTGTAATCCTCGGATCTGCCCGCGTGCTAACCGCTTTCACGGGGAGCAACGGGGTTGGCTTGGAAGCCGCGATCTTAGCTGTGCAACAGCCACGCTCTCACAGTGAGAGCATGAGCTGTCCGCGAGCACTGCATCGACATGCTGGACCCCCAGACCTGTGATGCCATACCCGTGCCCATCATCCGGAGATAGGAACTACCCCATCCAGAAACGCACAGTCAGAACAGTGTCTTGAAAAATACTGTGTTGCTCTCTTAGGGAATCTGCTCTTTTAATGGAAACTGCTCTTTTGTGCACACCAGCGAAACGCCCAGGGGACAGGAAGCCCAGATCGACTGCCGCTGTCGCGTCATCTCCCGCACTGGTGAGTAAACTGGTTTCAGTCTTGAAATCAGGTTGGCAGATAGAGTGTCTTCAGTCTCTGTGAGAGGCTCTGAAGTTATTAAAATTCTGAGGCTCACTCTGCAGCATGCAGCTTATATAGCGCTGATGGCTCATTGGTGCCAGCTGTGGAGCAGAGCTCTGCCAATTCAATTTGGCATTTCATTGGCCCGTTTTCTTACTCTTCAGAGTGATTGGTCGTCTGAAGTACTCCCATAGTCTGCTACAAGACGCACGTCTCCTTTCCCGTATGAAGGGGAACTGAATTTAATTCTCTCATGCTGTTTGAAAAAAAGGTTTCTCTCTGTGCGGTCGCTCACTGGAAACAGCTGTCAGTTCATCAAACACCTCACAATGCTTGTGAACTCCAGACAGATGTGATTCAATGTTTGAAAACCCCTGTCCTGAAGCATAAACACCACAAATAGCCAATGTACTTTCCTATTAAGATCTGTTCTTGCTGCCCCATGACATTATTGTCCTTGGAAATAGTCAAATATAGACCGCTTCATACACTTGTGTTTTATCAGTGTTTTGCGCAAAGCAAAATGAAAGCACAGGTAGGGAGGGGCGAATCTGAAATGTCAATGGGCCACATGATCCTGCCAGATACAAAAACTGAACTCTATAATCTCTAAAAAAAAAAAAAAAAAAAACTGTAATTCTTGATACATTGCGTTGTAATTCATAAAAAACACTGACACTGCTAAAAATATTCTATTTACTCACATTTGGTGCTTGGTGAGTGTTAATTTTAGGCCCTGTCTACATAGTAGGTATGTGGCTTAGGTAAGTTAAAAAATAAAAAACCCTGAAAGGGTTTTAAATGCTAAATTTTTTCCCATAAAATATCCCTAGAATCAGAAGGTCTATACTGCCCATATTTTAAACGGTTATGAATATTAATGAGCTCTGCTCTGGCTTACAGTGCGTTTTCTTTCTTTCTCTCTCTCACACACATACACACACAGACACACACGAGTTGTGTAGTGGATAAAATTTTGGCTAAATTATAACTGAACTCGACAAAAGAGACAGACAGAGAAGTATTGTGTTGTATTTTGAAGCTATAATGTCAAAAAAACATAGCCAAGAATTAATATTGACACAATTCTTAAATGTGCATTTTATACTAAGTAACGTTACACACACTCAGCAGTCTACATGTGTTTGTTGAAACTCAGCAAATTGGACAATAAACACGATAAATTATCAAAAGCTACAATTAAACATACCATATGCCTCTTCAGAGCGGAGCTGAATAAATTTATAATCCGTTTATCCTGTATTTTTCATCCTAGACAAGCATATGAACAGATGGCACCTGGAGTCATTGCTCAGTAAAGCATAGAAAACAATCTTCATCTCCTGTTTTCAAAATAAGAGTGCCACATACATAGTAAGTGTAATATGAACTTAAAAATAACTAAGGGAGGAAAATGGTCAATGTTGTCTCACTAGGACACGTTGTGGCTTATCAAACACATCCCAGAACAACTGTTCTGAATAACGTAGAATCTGACCTTAAGTGCATGCAAATAATGAGGGCGTGCCACGTGAGTCACGCAACAGTCCTATTTGTGTTCTGATAGGCATATTTTTATCCAGAGTTTTACACTTGGGGAATTTACATGAGATTGAGGAAACAATAGTGTTTGAGGCTCACGGTACTACCATTTCCAAATACTGATCTCTTATTATTCCACTATGCCTAGGTATACCCAGATTTTCTTTATAAGGCGCCTTAAATCATGTTTAACTTGTTTTCAGCATTAAACAAAAAGCCTTATTTCATAAGCTTTTATTGTAGCATAATCATGTTTAGGTGATCGTTTGTAGATTTACATGTTTAAAAAGGTCTGAAAAGAAAAAAAAAACATTTATTTGATATGTTGATCTTATTTGCTGTTAATAAACATCTAAACTTTATATACAGACTTAATTCCATATACATGATGTAGCTTTTAACATCTGTATTTGTGAACATATTTTTGTTTGTTGTGCACACACACACTGGTGGCTTGTTGGGTCAGGGAACACACACTTCAGGGTGTGAGAGTATGCCTAAAAGGAAGACAGCAGAATGTCTTGCTAAGTTAAGAAGGGGCTATATTGTCCAGAGGTAATGATTGATTGGTCATCAGATGTACATATGGTATCATTACACGAGGATGGAATAAGATCCCAGATGCCAGGGCACCCACAGTGTTTAAAGTGTTGGAAGTGCAGGGTACAACTTACACCATGTAGCCGGTGGGAGGAGGTCCTGTGAAGAGAGTGGATAGGTCTGATCAGGCCTTTTACGAGATCAGTTCCAATGTTGCTTGCTAAGAAGTAATTGACACTTTTTGAAGTAGTACCTATCTGTGAGTAGGCTATGTGTGTTTGTGGAGGAAGCCAGGTGGTCTGAGAAGGGCCCAAAGGACACCAGGCTTGAAGAGTCACAACAGTCAGATGTGGCACCAGAAAATTATGCTGTGACACAGTGTGGGACAAACAGGAGGGTTATGATGATTAGTGAATAAGAAGTGTGTTGTCAGAGAGCTTTATCAGCCTGGTCACTGGTGGCCAGTTCCTGTTCTCTGCAAAGCCAAGGCTGAGTGTGCTCTTGAGATTGCATACTTTCCTTCACCACACAGTAAACAGCAGTTGTGCATAATAACCCAAGTAGGCTGCCTAAATCTGCTTGTAATGCCATTTCCTTCATTCACAATGTTATTTCACAGATGTTAGCTGATATGGATTTGTATACAGGTGGTAAACTACAAGGAGTGCTGGAGGACTGAATGGGTTTTCAGAGAGTGTAACCAGAACAGGAACAGCATGATATTTTAAACATTCACCAGATGATTCCTCTTTAAAAAAAAAAAAAAAAGTCACAGTTGCGTGCCCTGCCTCTTTTAAGTGTACATGCACAAAGTAGAGTGTGTGCCAGATGAAAGAGAGCGTGGTTAAAGACGGGAGCACACATGCATGTAATGTAATGCAGTAATCCTTGATAAGATGATAGTTTGAAATTGACTCATGGATCTGTGCTCATTACAGTCGTGCCACTTTCAGAATAAATTGTATAATTCACAGGTTATACAAGCATTCTGTTCCTGCTGGTGACAGACCTTCGGCGGTGAGGAAGGGACTTTTGCCCACACTGATGGAAAACTGAGCGTGAGTTCATCAAAAATCTGTTGTAAAAAGCTGTTAAATCATGTTGTATTTTAATTAAACATGAAGTAACTCCTTTTCTGTACAGTGCTTTAGAGGGGAGGATAACAAGAGGTTGTATGTTTACCAGATGCCACATAATTCAGTGAGTGAGTCTTGCTCATTTCATTCTTCTAAAATGTGTTCATGTATTGTGGCAAGTGTATATTGTTACCTTCAGTTATTGATTTAAAGGGTTAAAGCGTGAAGTGTTTTTTGTAGTGTATTCATGTGGTGATTTTTGCAGATTGCAAATGTCTCCTTTTGAGGCCCTAAAAAAATAAAAATAAAGTAAAATTTCAAGATGCCACAATTGTGTCTTTCCAGTACAAGTATGGTAAGGGGCCACATTTTAGTATGGAACTGTAAAGTGTAGATAAGTGCACTGATCAACAAAAATTTCCAGACTAGACTTACCTTTAATGAGAATGTTCAGTTTTACATTACAATATGTAAACCTGCTAGGATTATGTATGTTCTTAGATATAGACTCTCTCTCTCTCATGGCTGTAAGTCAGTGTTTATTAAACTTTGTTGGTCATGCCCTCTTTAAAGCTATAAATATCAGGATTGGTCCAGAAGTGTGAACAGGTGTTGAACACTGCCTTCTTTCAGCCTGTGAGGTCAATCATATACAGCGGGTCTCTTTGCTGAGAAACAGATTTAAACTTCATAATCATCGTTGATTATCTTAGGTTTTGTACTTGAGTCAGAAAATTCTATAAATTAGAATGCTGTCTTATTAGTCCCAATATGTTTAAACTTTCTCTTTTTCTGACTGCAAATGAGATTTCGCAGAGTTTGCAGCACACGTGAACTGGTGTTTTTCATAAGATACAGATTTGGGAATGTATTTTATTTTATGTGTATAGTCTTTAATGTTTTTTTTAATCATTTTATTCTATTCATTTTTGGATCCAAAAACTTTGGATGATATCAATTGCTGTTCATTTGATTATCATTTTATTTAATGACACCTTTTAATTTAATTACGTTCAATGTTCTAAAATATTTGTTAAATTAATTTGATAAAAAATAAAAGCAAATCTAAATCTGTTAAGCAGGATAAAGTGTTTAGGCTGATCGGTAATAAAGGAAATCAATTGACTATAATTTCATTAGTCAATGCATAAAGTATGGTATTCACAAAGTGTGTTTAATTGATCTGGTACATTTAATAAGATTTGTATTTTTTTGTAAATAATAGAATATCAAATGGGGCTGCACGGTGGCGCAGTGGGTAGCACGATCGCCTCACAGCAAGAAGGTCGCTGGTTCGAGCCTCGGCTGGGTCAGTTGGGGTTTCTGTGTGGAGTTTGCATGTTCTCCCCGTGTTGGCGTGGGTTTCCTCCGGGTACTCCAGTTTCCCCCACAAGTCCAAAGACATGTGGTATAGGTGAATTGGGTAAGCTAAATTGTCCGTAGTGTATGTGTGTGAATGAGTGTGTATAGATGTTTCCCAGTAATGGGTTGCAGCTGGAAGGGCATCCGCTGCATAAAACATATGCTGGATAAGTTGGCAGTTCATTCCGCTGTGGCGACCCCAGATTAATAAAAGGACTAAGCCGAAAAGAAAATGAATGAATGAATGAATATCAAATGATTATCTATAGTGCACTTTTTAAAAACTTTGTCAAATGAATGCTGTTTGTAATAAATATTAGTTATGTTTGTGTCCCAATGTGTAGTGAACCAAGGTCATCTCTGTCCTTACCAGTGTAATTCATGTACATACTGATCCATGACCTCGGTCTTGGATGCTCTACTGATGATGTGATGACCGGAATCAGGTGTGTTTGATGCAGGAGACACACAAATATCATTAGCTATGTTTCCATCCACCTATTTTTATGTGCATTTTGGGATACTGGATTAAAAATTGCTGAATGGAAATGCCAAGATTGTGCATAAAAACTTAAACGAACAACTGAGTAGTATAAACTTTTTTATCCGATAACAAAAACTGCATATAAACTATGATGGAAACACATTTACTGAATAAATTACAAAAAAAGTAATGTGATTTTTCTTTAACAAGTCATGTGATAAGAAAAATGGGTGAGATGGGACAGCATTATTGGACAAACAAGCAGACTGTTTTGGTCGAAGTCCATCATCACACTGGTTCTGTAATATTATCTCCAAAAGACTTTTTTATCTTTGGCGCAAGCTTGTCAGGAAGTGATAATTTTGTTCTCTTTGACTCACTGGATGGAAAATGTGCTTTATTTGCAAATATTTTATGCAATATTCCAGTTTTGCACATAAATTACTAAGTCTAATTCACGTCTTTGGATTTGAAGTGTGCTATATATGTGGGAATTAAAATGAGAGAACGTCCTGGTTACATCCATAACCCACGTTCCCCGAATAAGGGAACGGAGACGTGCGTCTGGTAACAGACTATGGGAGTACGTCAGACGACCAATCACTCTGAAGAGTAAGAAAACGGGCCAATGAAATGCCAAATTGAATTGGCAGAGCTCTGCTCCACAGCTGGCAGCAATGAGCCATCAGCGCTATATAAGCTGCACGCTGCGGAGTGAGCCTCAGAATTTGCCTGCTGAAGAGCCGATCACTCAGCTAATCAGCTGGAGACTCAGCTGCTGTGGCAGTGGAGACGCACGTCTCTGTTCCCTTATTCGGGGACGTAACCAGGACGTTCCCCTTCATATGGGAACTTCAACGTGCGTCTGGTAACAGACTATGGGAGACTGTATGGAAAACGCCACTGCAGCTAAGCCCGTCACACTCCTGATGTGAAGTTTGCCAAGCATAGCGTGGGCGCACAAGCATCACCAAGAGCGCAACCTTCCAAGGTCCCCTAGGCCCTTAATTACCATTACATGGGAATAATTACAATTTGGATCGGGGGTCGTAAATGTGCTTTTACCTAGCTAATATAGTCTAGGGATTTTAGAAATACGACAGTACGTTGGGAAAGCGTGCCAGTCCCCGAAGGGGGAGGATGCTGCGGAGGCCACCTGCTGCCCAAGAGGGGAGACTTGATGGCAATAAGGACATATGGACTAGCCCTATGGAGGGGGAGTGCTGCATATGATAAGCTGGTTAGCGGGTAGGGAAGACACGGGTCTGCCTGGTCAGGGGGAACACTCCGTGGCTGAAATAATCATATGGGATCACCATCGGGGACCGCGCATAGCTGGCACCGAACCTCAGCATGTAGGAAGACCAAGAGTGGGCATGCCAGACCGGGGGACACAGCTTGCCCTGGAACATGAGGCGAGGGCAATGGCATAACTATAAAATGGACCAGCCTCTGCTTTGATACGGCACTTCCCTTCTGCCGATCATAACAGAAAAGAGCTGCTTAAAGACGTATGCTCTACGTGTCACATTAAGCGCAGTGCGCGGACATACAATAAAAGGGCTGGGTCTGCCTCCTCCGCAGACAGCGCTTGCAGGCTCACTACCACTTTTAATATTAAAAGGGGTGGTAGGAACCTTGGCACAAGCTGAATCGGGGTCTCAGGTAAACGTGAGAGTAGGCCGGTCCATATTCCTGGCACGATTCGCTGACCGAAAATGCCACCGGAATCCTAACCCTTCTGACTGATACCAACGCGACCAGCAGAGCTGCCTTCATGGACAGAAAACTTATAGATACTGAGTCGAGTGGCTCAACGGACCTAACCATAACCGCTGGGGCTAGAGAGATCCCGAGAGGGCAAGAGAGGGGGGCGGGGATGGAATTAACCATCTCGCACCACGCACCTCTGAGGAACCGGCTGATAAGGTTATGCTTTCCCAGTGCGCTACCATCCGCCGCCACAGAGAGCGGGGATGGCAGCACGCCAAACCTTCAGTGTGGAAGGTGACAGCCTGCGCTCCAGTTATCCTAAAGGAAGAAAACACAACACTAATCGGGCATGTCCGGGGTTCTTCTCAGAGAGAAGAGCTCCACACAACGAACAGACTCCACTACAGGACATAGGCTTGCCTATACAGGGTTCTCTAGCCTGAGTGACGGTGTTAACCATCTACTTATAGGTCACCTAAGTCTACCGCGCTCTGTCTAGAAACCCTCAATGAGGGTTCCAGAACGCTGTGCGGGTGCCAGAGGGTGCCCGTCCCAGAAAAAGGAGTACTTCTTCCGGGGAATTCGTCAGGGAGGGCCATCAGGAAGAGTGTGTGAGTCTGGAAACTCGGGTCCAGTTGGGCCAAGGAGGCGCAACGAGCGAGACCCGCACCTCGTCTCCCCGACCTTGCACAGAGTCTGTGCGCGCAGGCTCACTGGGGAAAAACACATATTACGTAAACCCGGGGCCAGCTGAGAGCCAGCGCATCCCTACAGAGCAGGGAAAACAGCTGGCGACGGGCCGCTCGGGAGAAGCGGCAGGATGTCCTGGGCCTGTCTGAAGCGTGCCCATAACAGCTGGACTGTGCCGGGGTGGAGTCTCCATTCTCCCAGAAAAGTAACTGTCGTGAGAGCATGTAAGCTGGCACGGTAGAGCTCGTATGGGATATGAACGGCGCGCAGCTATTAAGTCGCATGACTCTGGAGGACCAGATGGCGAGCGAGCTGAGACAAACGGCTGATGTGCACTATCGCAGCCATGCTGGCCGTCCTAACCAACACGTGTGTCCCCTCCCGTACTGGTAGGAACCGGCGGAGAGCGAGAAACACTGCCAACAACTCCAGGCAATTGAATGCCAACGCAACCGAAGTCCAATTTACGAACCTGTGGCTGCATGCTCGATATACACAGCCCACCAGCCCGTACTGGAAGCATCTGTCAGAATGACAGCATGACTGGACACTTGTTCTAAGGGCACTCAGGCCCGTAGAAGGCAAGGTCCATTCAGGGGCTGAAGGTGCGGAGACACAGCGTAGTGATGGACACCCGATGCGTCTCCGCGCGCCATGCCCATCTGGGGACCCGATCGCGAAGCCAGCGCTGAAGTGGTCTCATATGAACAATTGAGCGCGTGATAGTGGCTACAAAATGTCATATGCCCCAGGAGCCTCTGAAAAACTTCAGTGAAACCACTATAACTGCCGAATTAAACGGACAGGGCAGCACTAGCCCAGTGCGCTGAAAGCGCGCCGTGATGGAGACCGGGTCCAGCTCCAACCTGAGATGAGAGAAGCTCTGCCCGGGGGAGAGCTTGCTCATTCTCGGTTGACCCGAAACCCCAACAGGCCGAGGTGCCAGAGCACCAGGTCTTTATGCATAATCGACTAATTCAAAGGTCTGAAAAAAAATTAACCCAGTTAACGAATAATCAAAAATGCAGATGCGCGTGCGTCAAAGAAGCACAGGGCATCCTCCATGCATGGAACAGAGAGAGCCCGAAGGGAAGGACCATTTACTGCCATGCTCGGGCCCCGTCGCACTTTAGGAGGGAGAGAGCGAGACATGGAGTGAGCATCCTTCAGGTCTATAGCTGCAACGAATCCCGCGGACGGACGCACTGGGGGATGCGTTTCTGCATGAGCATCCTGATCAGCATCCTGAACAGATGACAGATCAAAACGCGCAGATAGGATTGGTATAACCCACCGCTCTCTGGGTACGATGAAGTGGGGGCGTAAACCCACTCTTCATCTCGGCTGGAGGGACCAGCTCGATTGTATCCTTCGCCAGTAGGATAACAATCTTCTCACGCGAGACAGGGGTAGCATAGCGATGATCGCTTACACACCCAAGAACTCGGGAGGCCAACAGCGCGTTGAAACGCATAGCCGAGTCTGACCATCCGTGTGAGCTACTACGACGGGCTGAGCAGCGCTAACCAGGCTGACAGAGTCCGAACGAGCAACATCACCGGAACGATCGCTGACGTACCCGCGGAGGGGCAGCTTCGGGATGGGGAGTGCTCACCCCGGGAAGCAGAGCGTCCCGAGGAAGAACTGAAAATAAGAGATTGACTCTTACCTTCCTCCCAGGATCCCGCGGAGAGGCTGGAGGTGCGAGAAAGGAGATCATCCTCTGGCGCCCTCAAAGCCTGTGGCGAAGTGCACCAAAGCTGAGAGCT
>CAIGQV010018106.1:4878207-4891994 GCA_903798115.1 Danio jaintianensis | reverse complement strand
AAAAAAGAGACCCATAAATGTTTGAAACCACTTGAGGGTGAGTAAATTGTTAGTAAATTTTCATTTAGGCTAATCTATCCCTTTCAGTTCTTTAGTGCATAAACTTGTAGTACAATCTTTATCGTTCATTCCATATATATAGAAATTTTACGCTGTAGTATCATGGGGGAGCCCAAAAAAAGGCATAAGGCAACCCAGAAACAAAGCAAAATAACAAAAATAAAACAGTGAAGTGGATTTTAAGATGCAAATGTTATTCACAGCAGTGAACTGACATGATTTTTCTTTTAAATCTCCCATAAAAACCAAAGTAGATATTCCCTAAATGTAAATAGCACCACAGGAATGCACATAAAGATAACACAGATCAATCATTTCGATCTGATTCTGATCAGATAGACAAGTAATTGGTTGTGGTCTGACAGTGTGAACACTGCTTTAGTTACAATGTATGATCGTGATTGCTGTCATCAACCCATGTATCTGTTTTCACCTCCCATACAGAGGATAACAGAATACTATTTGCTAAAGGAAAAAGATACTTAAAGTAATGTGGAAAAACAGAAATGAAACACGTCTTAGTTCCACAGTTTTGTCAACAGGTTCTGATTTCAGTTTATCTTTCGTATTTATGTAACAGCAATATCCTGACCCATTGACCAGCAAACAGCTGGCTCTGTTGGGCCTGAGGAGATCCTGAAACCTAAATATGTGTACAGTTTCTTACTTCCCAAGTAACTTTTTTTTTACACCTACCATATATGCAATAGTGGCCAGTTCATACACAACTGACTGGGCTCCCAGCTCCGTCTCACTGATGAGCCCTACAACCCAAAAATATATCAAAATCATACATTTAAATGAACAGATTAAATAAAAAATTAAGAATTTCTGTTACTTTACTTGATTTTATGAATCACCAATGACTACATTTTCATCTAAAATATTCTTTAATGTTCTACTGATTTGGACAGCCTGTGGGTCAGTAAAATATCAGCTGTTCAGTTTTGGGTGGACTGTCCCTTTAATTAATTAAAAACACAATAGTTTACAAACCTGCCAGGAATCCACCAATCTCATACGTCCACCACTCCACACAAAGCATGAGCATGCTGGGAAAAGCCAAACGGATGAAGGCACCCCATTCTTGCAGAGAGTCACGAGACCAGCCTAAAACAGAACAGAGAAAGAGATATGACATATAAAGATCAGGTCAATTCCAACACTGACTGTCTACAAAAAAGTAGGTTTTAAAACCAGGGTTCCCACTTTAAGACAAATGTCAAATTCCCTGAATTTTCCCTGACTAAAAAAAATATTTTCATCACATCTTATGAATGGAAAAGATGTTGCTGTTGTGTGTATAAATTAATAATATAACATTAATATAAATAAGAACATTATTAAAATAGTTTTAGCTTGAATATCATTTTAGGTGACTTTAATGCACAATATGAGAACCACAAGTGAAGATTTTGAAAAAGATCTAAGGTAACTTAATTACTCAATAAGTAATTCAGTTTTTTACTCAATTAAACTTTTCATTCTTTAACACAGGAACCGTTTAGTTTTGTTTTTTTTTAATAAAAAGTAACACTTACTTTTAGCTACTTTAAGTAGAAAAGTAATTTAATTACAGTTACTAGTTACAGTAACTAATTACTCCCATCACTGATTATGGCATTTTAGCCTTAGTTAACATGTAGAGTGGTGACTGCATTTGACTTCAGTGACTGCCAGTTGATAAGCATGAAAAGAATAAAAATGAAAAAGCTATAAAAAAAAAAACTAACCATAATAATAGGTGTGAAACAGCGTAATATTTAGATTATTATGGTATAGAAAAAATTACTTTTTGATAAAAGGAAAGTAAAATTTAAAGCGACAAACAAACATCCCTGATACTGCATGACTTGGACAAAAATATATATACATTCCAGAATTGTTTCAGGAATAGACTATAAAATTCTATGATATTCCAGAAATTCCATGACTCATGGGAATCCTGTAAAATGAACCTGATGACACATGACTCGTCAGAAACATTTTAGTGAACTCTCCACTGGATTATCTTAAAAAGTCACACGGTACACTAGGCTTTCTGGTCAAATATTAAAAAGGAAAAGAACATGCTCTGCACAGCACATAAACCTGTTACACATTGCTCCTGGAAGTTATGTAATCATCTTTTCAATGACTCTGCAATGCAAAAACGACTTTAAATAAACAAAAATAATGTATCTTATATTAAAAAAAATCAATTACAGTAACATCAACATTCAAGCAATCTCCATAACCAGATTTAGGTATTCAAGACTCAGACAGTTGTCTCAAAATTAACTCGCAATGTTAATTTCTGACTTGTTAAATTTTGTATAACCTCTGCATAACTGTTTTTCTACTATCCTTGTATCTTTTAAGTGTAAAGCGCTTTGAGAATTAAGTTTTAAAGGCGCTATATGAAAATAAATTATTATTAATTCATTCATTCATTTTCTTTTCGGCTTAGTCCCTTTATTAATCAGGGGTCGCCACAGCGGAATGAACCACCAACTTATCCAGCATATGTTTTACGCAGCGGATGCCCTTCCAGCTGCAACCCATCACTGGGAAACATCCATACACACTCATTCACACACATTTTAGCTTACCCAATTCACCTATACCACGTTTTTGGACTTGTGGGGGAAACCGGAGCACCCGGAGGAAACCCACGCCAACACGGGGAGAACATGCAAACTCCACACAGAAACGCCAACTGACCCAGCCGAGGTTCGAACCAGCGACCTTCTTGCTTGTGAGGTGAACGTGCTACCCACTGCGCCACCGTGCATCCCATTATTATTAATATTATTATTTAAATAATAAACAATGCATTTCTATACATTTCTTGAACATTTAAAGTTTTTCCATCTTTGTATTTCAGATCATAAAACATCCAGCCTCTTAAAAAGTAAATGATAAACACTCACCATCCCAGGTGGCTTTATGCAGGTTTTTCCAGCGGATGTATACGTAAAGAAACACAGCCAAGGAATACTGGGAAATGGTGTTTGCAGCAGCAGATCCTCTATTGATTAATAATAATATGAAAAAATTCCAGTCAGATAAGAAATTCTGATCTTATAATTACTTTTAAGGATCTAAAAAGTGACAACAAACTAAGATTCCAGGAAACACGCTAAAACAAATCTAGTCAGCTTCTTACGCCACACCAAGTTCAAGCAGATGAAGGAAGATGTAGTTTATTAAAGCGTTGAGGATGTTCCCTGCGGCTCCTGTGATCACCTGAGGCCAGATAATACCCTAAACAAACAATACAAATAAAATCACACACTCATATACACTGAAGAATGGTCACATCCATTATTCAACGTGATTTCTGCAAGTAACTGGATTAACATTTCTGATTAACCTGGAATGTTAAACAATGTTCCAGTCATCCAATCAGAAATCAAGTTTGCTGTAAGGTTTAGACACCATTTTATTTGATCCATAATTTCCCTAAACTATAAAGCTATGGTTAGGGTTAGAGTTTTATGGCAGGAATAGGGCTTTATTCTGAACAGGAATGTTGTTCCAAGATCAACAAAAGATGCTGCTTCAAGAGCATGTCTTAACTTCACAGTCAAAATCACAACAACCAGTATGTTAACTAATATTATTCAAGTAAAAATAGCTCTTTAAAGTCACCCAAAAATGAAAATCCTTTCATAATTTACTCACCCTTGACTTGTTCCATACCAGTTTGAGTTTTTTGTTCTGTTAAACACAAAAGAAGATATTTTGAAAAATGTTGGAAACCTGTAACCATTGACTTCCATAATAGAAGAAACAAATACTATGGAAGTCAATGGTTTCCAACATTTAAAAAAAAAAATCTTCTTTTGTGTTTAACAGAAGAAAAAAAACAACAACTCAATATTGTTGATCATAAAAGAAGGTATTTTGAAGAATGTTTGAAACCTGTAACCACTGACCTCCATAATATTTGTTTCTCCTACTATGGCTATCAATGTTTTCCATCATTCTTTAAAATATCTTCTTATGTGTTTAACAAAACAAAAAACAACAACTTAGCATTATGGTTTAGAGCAATTTGAGAGTGAGATAATGATAGCAGAACTTTCATTTTTGGGTGACCTATCCCTTTAATGTAACTTCATTTTTAGTGTAGTGTAGCATATATACAAACTATATAGCAATAGATTCTGGGTTTACCTGATTTTGAAGATATCGTCCCTGCAGCTGATACATAAAAGCAGCCTGAAAAACATTTATATTAGTTATTATTACCAAGATATAGTGCAACATTTCTTTTAGTTACGTGAATTATTAATTTAAAGGGTTAACGTGTCACTCACAGGCAGAGCAGGCATGAATATTTTCACATAGAGTTGAGACAGACTGTTGAGAGAGACAGAAACAAGAGCCCACAAACAGTTAACAAAACTGACAGGACTGTAAATTCATGTGACTGTCACATGTCCACATTATATGACATCAAGTTTAACCTTATTTCACAATACTTGCATCATCTGCTACCACTGTATTATGCTAACGACTGTTTAATCAGCATATTAAAGTATCTAATGTGTTGAATAAGAGACCTGGCCACACTGGGACTCTGTCGGACAGCCAGCAGGATGGGCTCTGTGTTGATGAGCACCGCCCAGCAGGGGAAACAGGCCAGCAGGAGGATGAAAATCCCTCTCTGCAGTATCACACCCACCCGCTTCAGATTATTACTGCCAAACGTCTGCAGGAGACACAATTCAATTGAATGACACCCGAGCACAACTCACACTCACATTACTGAATATTGACTATCAGACCTGAGAGATGAGCGTATCGCATGCAGACGCCAATCCAGAGCCGATGGAGATGCCCGTCACATTGATAACCTGTCAGCAATAAAGATGTATTTATAAATATAATAAGTGCTTTAATATAAGACAATATAATTAAGTTAATTTGTAAACTCACAGCAATAGCCAGAGCCACACCGGCTAATTCGGTTTTCCCCAAGTGTCCACAAAACACAGTGCTGACGAAGCTGATCAGAAAGATCATCAGCTGAGAGATAAACTGCATTGAAAAGAGAAACATTTTCAGGAACTGATAAGAGGTACTAGACTTTTGCACTTTTTCAAATATTAAAACCACACTATGTGAATATAGGTATATATGTCATGTTCCCTATTGTACAACATAAGTGAGAAGCTGACAATTAGTTCTGAGCTAATCATTTACATTTTTTAATTTTAAACTAATATTAACAAAAGATTTATATGAATACTTGGATTCTTTTCTGAGACCAAAAGAAATCTCATTTTTTATAGTTTTTCTGCTTGGCAATTATGGAAAATACTGTCATACACACACAAAAAATATATAAATAATGACAAAACATTAAACGCCATCCAATAAACTGTATCTGATAATGAAAACATTCTATCTGATTTATCATGTCATCTCAAAAATCAATGTCGACTGACAATTCTATCTGATAAGGTGCAATCGTATGAAATACTTCTATACAGTAGTCATATAATATTAAAATCAAACGTTGTTTTTAGTAAAATATCAACATTAATAATCCAACCTAAATAAAACAAGATTAATGAATGCTTCAGAAGTATTTTACTATCAACTAATGTAGTTAACTAATATTAACAAATGAGATATTGGGATCTCCATTATTATTATTATTGAAAAACGGCACTGAAATTAAATAAATACTTATATCAGCTAGTTATAATAAATAAATGACTTTAAACTGCCACAGATTTTATAAATATGTACAGTATTAATACTTACCACTGGTCCAGCCAGTTTTAGCAGCTCTACAATTTCTTTTTTATAATTGACTGGTAACAAACTCCGGAGTTTCTTTCGACATCCTCCACAAAACATCTGTGTACTTGCCGTTGACAGAACATCGTCACATTTCTCCTGTTTCGTGTCTCCATTCACCTGAGTTACGTTGTAACTGGTAATACTGTCCATTTTCGTTATTTATAAAGTTTTCAATTTCCACAAAGCAGCTTATAGTTGGTCACAGAAAAGCAGAGCATCTGCACAAAAGGTTAATGTTGTGTCAAAGGTTCATTGCAGAAGGACGTCTGTGAAGATGTCATAGAGGAGACACTTAATAGAGTGTGGTAGTAAGTTTAGCCCTGCCTGCTGCTGCTCAACTCCACGAGGTTATTACATAAACAGACTCACTGCGTGCTCGGGTCAGGTTTCATTAAAGGGACCCCAACATTCAAAGAGAAAGGTCAATAGAACCAACAGTTTGTGGATTTTAAAATGTGCTCTAAAACATTTTTATTATTATACATCTACTGTAGTGAAACATTCATGGCAGGTTTAGCTTTTAATATACCATAATGATTCAACTGTGCTTACATCACTCATTTTCTTACCACATCTATGTTGTTAGTGTGGATCGGGAAATCTCAAAACAGCATATTACAATGGTACAAAGAGCAATAGCCACCTCATTACATTTACATTTATGAATTTGACAGACACTTGTATCCAAAGCAACTTGGTGGGTTTTAATATGGTTGTCAAGTATATCTATTTTTTTCTACACTTTTTCCATAATATTTGAATTATAGAATAGTAATGTATATGGGTTTCCCAGCACTGGGGGTTCATGAGTTAGTGTACTATCAGTGCTGGGTTGTGGCTAGAAGGGCATCCGCAGCATAAAACATATGCCAGAGTAAACGTGGTTCATTCTGCTGTGGCGACCCTTGATAAATCAGGGACTAAGATGAAGGAAAATGAGTGAGTGAGTGAGTGAGTGAGTTTAATAAACATAAGGAAATCAGATACAGAAAAAGATACATAAATTAAGAGTACAGACAAGAGTAAGCAAACTTCAATGAGAAAATAAAAATAATAAATATTGTTTTGACACATCTCACTGTCCAGCAAACAGCTGCTTCTGATTATGTTTCTACAGAAAAGATATACTGAAATTAGTGTAAGTGTTCGGTTTCTGTAGTGAAAGACATGAAAACAGCTATCTGCATATAATATTATTATATATTGCTGCCTAGTTGAAATAATAAAACAAATACAAAAAACAATCACAAATGTATAAGACATTAATATATTTTGATTACATATAAAATAATCAAACAATGACTACGTTTACATGGACATCAGTAATCGAATTATAACATAATTATTATATTATGTTATAGCACATAATTCGATTAAGGTCATTGCGTCACCACTCTATCCACATTTCCTCCGGAGTTTCATGTAATTTCGGGTGTTTAATTTTTAATTTGTCGACTTTAACTGCAGTTTGGCACTTTCATTTTTTATTCGGGAACATTTCATGCATGCCCCCCGTGACAAAAGAGATATTGGATGCGAGAATGAACTGCTGGAAGAATGTAGTTTTAATGGAATACCGCACACCGTACAGGGAAAAAAACCTTTGCATTTCGCGATGCAGGTGTCTGTGGTCCTTCACTGACTCGGTGGGTGCAGAGAATAGTGTAAACAGCCATGTGTGTATAGACTATCCTGTCGCAAAATGCGGCAAAAATCCTATACAACGGTAATAGTTTGATTGGGGTGTTTACATGTGCACTTCAATAATGCGACTGCAGTAATCGGCATACTCCACATGTCTTAATTCAATTTCTGTTTAGTTCGATTATGACCTTAATCGGGTTAAATTAATAAAAAATCGCTGTTTACATGGTAGACTCTTAATCAGAGTATTGTCTTAATCGTATTAAAATCGGATTATTGGTATCCATATAAACGTACTCAATTTTATGCTTACCATTATCCACCATTAAACACAAAGCATGAGCATGCTGAAATGAATAAAACCCATTCCTGCAGACCAGCCTAACAATGTGTTTTAGAGAATAACAGTTACTTTAACAAACCCTGGCTGAAAGAACTATATGGATGGTCATGTAAGCTTTTCTTGATGATACTGATATAGCCAACAGTGAACGACTAAAAAATAGTGAGAAATAATAAACATCTAAATAAATGCATGTATTCTACATAATTTCACCTTCCCATCTGAGATGCATGGCAGCCTGCAGATTTCAAAACAATCTAATAGATCTATAAGAACACAAAAATGTTGATCTCTCATGACTCATCAGAAGCCAAAATCTTGAAATCATCTTAAAGAGTAACACAGTAAACTACAGTCCGGTCAAATATTTTAAAAAGGCAGATCATACTGAGACATGAAACTATTACAGACTTTGCTGACGTGGAAAAATGTTGCAAAATAGTAAATAATTAAGTCCAGAAGTAACTAAATAAAGAGTTACTGTCGATGAAAGTCTGATTCGTTATGCAATGTTTTTTGTCTTGGTTTAATTTATAGCGAAAGCTGGAAAGTAAGCATTTTCTTAAAATTACTGATTATGTTAGACTCAGATACCCTTTTTTGTGGATAACTTATACAATTGATATGGATTTTGATCTTGTCATCACTTACATTAGATGTACTTACATTCTCACCAGCTGAAATATAGCAATAACATGTTGAATGTCCTAAAAAACAAACAAAAAAAATCAGTGAACTATTCCTTTAAAGGGCTGCTTGTAGAATTTAGTTCATTGTAGTAATTTAGCTCACCCAAAATTACTCGCCCTCATGTTGTTCCAAACCACCAAGACTTTCATTCATCTTCAGCACACAAATGAAGATATTTTAAACGAAATCTGAGAGCTCTTTGACTCTCCACAGACAGCAAGAGAGGCAATATTACTCGTATTATTATGATTATACAGGAATAAAACAACAATTCATTCAACTGTTTCCTTTCATCAGTGCAACACTGAAGACACATGTACTGTTTTTGGTAAATGTCTGGACTTCTTGCTGTTTATGGAGCTATTGAATTTCATCAAAAATATCTTAATTTGTGTGCAAATAAACGAAGGACTCTTGGGTTTGGAACAACACGAGGATGAGTAATTAATGATAAGACACTATCTGAAGCCTGTTGCACAAAGTCGGTTTAGTTTGAGCAAACTGTTTTTGGACTCAAGAAATTGGGTTGGCTTTAAACAGGTTTTGTCATCATGGTAACATGGTAACAATGATTTTTGCTGCTTGTTCAAGCTGCTTATTTAAAATGAGCTGAATCAACACAATTCTTGACGTTTCTTGGGGGGGCAACTTATTTGTTTCATGTTCAACCTACTTAAATTTGTAAAAACAATTAAATTAACTTAATCGATTTGTGTTGGGAACATGAAATAATTGTGTGGAACCCAGCATTTTTTTTACAGTGTATGCTACACGACTAACCTGCTACAGAGCAGGTTTTATTCTGAGTTAGAGATTGCAAACCCAATCTGGACCAATCAGGTGTGAGTAAAGTGACATTTCTGATGCAATAAAACCACTCCTAGACCAATTAACTATAATGGCTTTAAATTCTAATTTACATTGAAATATTCATATATACATTTGTTTTAATATATAAAGCTGTTAAAACAATTCTTTTTAGCTGTTTGTGGACCTACATTATTAAAATAAGATCATTATTTATTATAAATGTTTATTTCTGCCTTGAGGATGTCCATGTAAATTCATTATGTCTTTGATAATGATACCTTTAATCTTTAACAGAGAAGTGAATTGTGTTTACTCTTTCGTGAGAAATAACGTGAACTGACCCGCTCATGTCGCATGTGATTGGCTGTTTGCTGCACACGGTCACACTTTCAGCTGATTAAATGAATAAATAAATAAATAAATAAATAAGCAGAAAGAAAAGGCCAGTAAGGAACTGACACTGGTCCTGTTGACAGACTCAGATATGATAGTTTGAATATAGATCTGGTTATGTAATACTATGCAGAATTTTATCAAGTAACTGTTGAGGAGAAGTGCAATGGTTGATTTAGACATTCTGTTTGGGTATTTTGTGCCATAAACCAACAATAAACAACAAACCAATGTCTCAGTATGTGAGTCAAACAAAAGCTAGAGAGCTTCTTACACCACACCGAATTTAAGCAGATGACGTATGAAAGCAGCAGTCATGAACTAAATGCTAAAAAATAATTAACCTGAAAAAGTGTGTGAACCTGAAAAAATCTCATGTCTGATTTACAGGAACGTTTATTATTATAATTATTAATATTAGAAAAAAGTCAATTCACCATTGAGCTGAGAAACCATTGTGCTGAGAAACGTCCTGGTTACGTACGCAACCCACGTTCCCCGAATAGGGAACGGAGACGTGCGTCTGTTAACAGACTACAGGAGTAATTCAGACGACCAATCACTCTGAAGAAAAAGAAAATGGGCCAATGAATGCCAAAATGAATTGGCAGAGCTCAGCTCCACAGCTGACAGTGATTAGCCATTAGTGCTATATAAGCTGCCAGCTGAGAAGCGAGCACAAGAATTTGCCTGCTGAAGAGCCGATCACTCAGCTAACAGCTGGAGACTCAGCTGCTGTGGCAGTGGAGAAGCACGTCTCCGTTCCCTATTCGGGGGACGTGGGTTACATACGTAACCAGGACATTCCCCTTCATATGGGAACTCCAATGTGCGTCTGTTAACAGACTACGGGAGACTGTATGGAAAACGCCACAGCAGCTAAGCCCGTCACGCTCCTAATGTGAAGTTTGCCAAGCATAGCGTGAGCGCACAAGCATCACCAAGAGCGCAACCTTCCAACGTCCCCTAGGCCCTTAATTACCATTACATGGGAATAATTAGAAAATTTAGATCGGGGGTCGTAATGTGCTTTTACCTAGCTAATATAGACTAGGGATTTTAGAATACGACAGTACGTTGGGAAAGCGTGCCAGTCCCCGAAGGGGGAGGACGCTGCGGAGGCCACCTGCTACCCAAGAGGGGAGACTTGATGGCAATAAGAACATATGGACTAGCCCTATGGAGGGGGAGTGCTACATATGATAAGCTGGTTAGCAGGTAGGGAAGACACGGGTCCGCCTGGTCAGGGGGAACACTCTGTGGCTGAATAAGCATATGGGATCGCCATCGGGGACCGCGCATAGCTGGCACCAAACCTCAGCATGTGGGTAGACCAAGAGTGGGCATACCAGACATCACACTGAGCCAGGCACCCGGCTCCTCCGCTGAGTCGGGTGCTGGGGGCCTCGGAGGAATTCTCTAGTGTTCGACAAGCGGGAAACTTACTGGTGAATAGAAAAAGCGCACGTATCTCCGGGTTAGGGAGCATGGCGCAGCAAGCCTTTTTGACACCGAGCTTAATTCGTCCCGATTGACCGGAGTAACCCAGTAATTGGGAGGAAACCCACTCCATTCGAGGATTATAAAATCTCGTGAATGTGTTAGGTGTCGCCCAGCCTGCAGCTCTGCATAATCTGTTAAGAGGCGCTGCGTACTCACGTCGAAAAAGAAGGCACCGTTTTTTTTTTGTTTTTTTTTAAGTGTGCTCTCTCTCCCGGGGGACACAGCTCACCCTGGCACATGAAGCGAGGGCAATGGCATAACTATAAAATGGACCAACCTCTGCTTTGATACGGCACTTCCCTTCTGCCGATCATAACAGAAAAGAGCTGCTTAAAGACGTATGCTCTACGTGTCACATTAAGCGCAGTGCGCGGACATAGCAATAAAAGAGCTAGGTCTGCCTCCTCCGCAGACAGCACTTGCAGACTCACTACCACTTTTAATATTAAAAGGGGTGGTAGGAACCTTGGCACAAGCTGAACCGGGGTCTCAAGTAAACGTGAGAGTAGGCCAGTCCGTATTCCTGGCACGATTCGCTGACCGAAAATGCCACCGAATCCTAACCCTCCTGACTGATACCAACGCAACCAGCAGAGCTGCCTTCATGGACAGAAAACTTATAGATACTGAGTTGAGTGGCTCAACGGACCTAAGCATAACCACTGGGGCTAGAGAGATCCCGAGAGGGCAAGAGAGGTGGGTGGGGATGATATTAACCATCTCGCGCCACGCACCTCTGAGGAACCGGCTGATGAGGTTATGCTTTCCCAGCGCACTACCATCCGCCGCCCTACAGAGAGCGGGGATGGCAGCACGCCAAACCTTTAGTGTGGAGGGTGACAGCCTGCGCTCCAGTTATCCTGAAGGAAGAAAACACAACACTAATCTGGCATGTCCGGGGTTCTTCTCTGAGAGAAGTGCTCCACACAACGAATAGAGTCCACTACAGGACATAGGCTTGCCTATACAGGGTGCTCTAGCCTGAGTGACGGTGTTAACCATGTACTGATAGGTCACCTAAGTCCACTGCGCTCTGTCTAGAAACCCTCCATGGAAGTTCCAGAACGCTGCGCGGGTGCCAGAGAGTGCCCGTCCCAGAAAAAGGAGTGCTTCTTCTGGGGAATTCGTCAGAGAGGGCCATCACGAGGAGTGTGAGTCCGGAAACTCGGGTCCGGTTGGGCCAAGGAGGCGCAACGAGCGAGACCCGCTCCTCTTCTCCCCGACCTTACACAGAGTCTGTGCTTGCAGGCTCACTGGGGAAAAACAAATATTGCGTAAACCCGGGGCCAGCTGAGAGCCAGCGCATCCGTGCAGAGTAGGGAAAGCAGCTGGTGAAGGGCCGCTTAGGAGAAGCGGCAGGATGACCTGGGCTTCTCTGAAGCGTGCCCATAACAGCTGGACTGTGCCGGGGTGGAGTCTCCATTCTCCCAGAAACGTAACTGTCGTGAGAGCATGTAAGCTGGCACGGTAGAGCTCGTATAGGATATGAACGGCGCACAGCTATTAAGCCGCATGACTCCGGAAGAGCAGATGGCGAGCGAGCTGAGACATGGAGTGCTCACCCCGGAATGCTCACCCCGGGAAGCAGAGCGTCCCGAGAAAAAACCTGAAAATAAGAGATTGTCTCTTACCTTCCTCCCAGGATCCCGCGGAGAGGCTGGAGATGCGAGAAAGGAGCTTATCCTCTGGTGCCCTCAAAGCCTGTGGCGAAGTGCACCAAAGCTGAGAGCTGGAAGGCAACGCGTCCCATTCTGGCAGCAATTGGGCTTCCACACCCAGAGGGAGGAAAAGCCGCTCTTTTCGGATCGCTACATTCATTCGCAGGGGAGCCCCGGCCCTCCACCGGTGAAAGAACGGTTCTCCTCGTCAACTTCCTGCGGGGGGGCTCGGCGCGTTCACTAGCCAGTGGAACGGGTTGTGACGGCGGAGCATTTTGGAGCTGCGGGAAGAGCACTCTCGGCGAGGAACAGCCAGCGCGGACGGGTCCAGTGGGGGAGCAATTTTCCAAGCCCACCAGGAGACAACCTGCTCCATCGCGCACGGCTAATCTCTCACCACCGAGGTGAAGTCCCCGACGGTGTCGCAGAGTAGGCCTGCCTGGGATATGGGCACACCAAGAAAGCATACTTTGTCAGTGCTGCACATATCTGCCAGGGTAAGCCAAGGGTGGCATTTCCGGACCACTGTGTGGCCATCGTCCTCCCCAGTGCACGGGCAGCTGACTTGAAGGTCATGATAGCATAGTCGACCACCGTACGGTGCTTATGCATAAGCCTGGGGAAGAACCGCCCCTGTGCAGCACAGCAGGTGCCGTGGTGCAGGGCAGAAGCGGCATGGCCTGCAGCGGTGTGGGCTCTGGCCATGAGAGACACAGAAAACCCACCCGCCTTGGACGGGGGTCTCAGCCCGTGAGAAATAGCTTCGTACCCACTGGCCGCCTCGCCATCAGGGGAGGTGAAGGCGGAAGAGAGAAAACGCCCTCTATGCCAGCATGCGCTCGAAACGCCCAGCGGACAGGAAGCCCAGATCGACCGCCGCTGTCGCG
>CAIGQV010018106.1:4764365-4798516 GCA_903798115.1 Danio jaintianensis | reverse complement strand
GCACCAGGTCCCTATGCATAATCGACTAATTCAAGGTCTGAAAAAATAACCCAGTCAAAGAATAATAAAAAATGCAGCTGCGCGTGCGCCAAAGAGGCACAGGGCATCCTCCACGCATGGAACAGGGAGAGCCCGAAGGGGAGGACCATTTACTGCCATGCTCGGGCCCCGTCGCACTTTAGGAGGGAGAGAGCGAGACATGGAGTGAGCGTCCTTCAGGTCTATAGCTGCAACCAATCCCGCAGACGGACGCATTGGGGGATGCGTTTCTGCATGAGCACCCTGATCAGCATCCTGAACAGATGACAGATCAAAACGCGCAGATTGGTATATATACCCCACCGCTCTTCCTCGGCACGATGAAGTACGGGCTGTAAAACCCACACTTCATCTCGGCTGGAGGGACCTGCTCGATTGCATCCTTCGCCAGGAGGACAGGAATCTCCTCTCGCAAGACAGGGGCGCTCTCGGGGGAAACCCTCGTAGAATGAACACCCGCCTAGGAGGGCGGATAGCGAATTGAATCGCATAGCCGAGTTAGCAGCGCTAACCAGGCTGGCAGAGCCCGCGCTAATGGCACCATCGGACTGATCAATGACATGCCAACGGAGGGGCAGCTCGGGAGGGGAGTGCTCAGCCCGGGAAGCAGAGCGGCCCGAGGAAGAGCTGAAAATAAGAGAGAGTCTCTTACCTTCCTCCCTGGATCCCGCGATGAAAGGAGAAAGGAGCCCGTCCTCTTGCACTCTGTGAGCCTATGGGGAAGGGGCCCGGCGCTGCGAGCTGGAAGGCGGAGCGTCCCAGACTGGCAGGGCTCGGGTTTGCACATCCGGAGAGAGGGAAATTTGCTCTTTTTTGACAATTTGGGTAACGCTGGCCCGGAGGCCAGCAGTGGTGCTTTTAAAGTCTTTGCTGACTGTAGGTGTCCTCGGCCCTCCACCCGAGGAAAGAGCAGGTTCCCTCTTCTCCGGATGGCCCGTCTCAGGGACGCTTCGCAGTTCGTTTACCGGACTTAACGGCACCCTGGGGCGGTGGCGTCACGATCCCGTGGGAGGCTCGGCGTTGCCGCTTAGCCGGCGGAGTGGGCAGCGGGAGCGGAGCAGGTTTTGGAGCCGCAGGTGGACGCCCTCGGCGAGGGGCAGACGAGGTGGATGGGGCAGCGGGGAGAGCAGTTTTCCGAGCCCGCTGATAGATGACCTCCCCCATCGCCTGGGACTGCTCTTTCACCGCCGAGAACTCCTGGGTAAAGTCCCCGACGGTGTCGCCGAACAGGCCAGCCTGGGATATGGGAGCGTTAAGAAAGCAAGCTTTGTCAACATCTCTCATATCGGCCAGGTTTAGCCAGAGGTGGCGTTCCTGGACCACTAATGTGGCCATCGTCTTCCCCAGGGCACGAGCAGCCGATTTGGTGGTCATGAGAGCATAATCGGTTGCCATGCGGAGCTCATGCATCAAGCCCGGGGAAGAACCACCCTCCTGCAGCTCAGCCAACTTCTCCGCTTGGTAGCGTTGATAGGTGGCCATAGTTTGCAGAGTGGATGCAGCCTGTCCCGCAGCGGTGTAGGCTCTGGCCGTGAGAGACTCAGATAACCTACACGCTTTGGAAGGGAGTTTGGGTGGACCTCTCCAGGTGGAGGCGCCCCGCGGTCTAAGATTGACCGCGATAGCGCGCACCACCTGGGGAATCACCTCATAACCCCTGGCTGCTCCGCTATCAAGGGTGGTAAGAGCGGGAGCGCACGAGGACCGGGCAGAGAAAGGTGCCCTCCATGCCCGCGTGAGCTCACTGTGTACTTCCGGGAAGAAGGGGACGGGGGGCCTGGAGGATCTTGCCCTTTTAGCCCCCACGTAACACCCATCTAAGCGGTCCGGCCGTGGTGCTGGGGGACAAGCCATCTCCAGTCCCACGGCCGAAGCAGCCCGGAATAATACGGCCAACATGTCCGATTCCAGATCCGAGGCCGCACTGACCACCAAGGAGGGTGGCAGAGGGTCCGGATCTTCATCGGAGCATGTTAGCCCGCCCTCCGATGCAGCGATGGACATCACGTCCCCGGTGTCATCTAATGAGAGTGCGGCCATCCCGGGGGATGGACCAGCACTCTCACTTGAAGCTTGGACAGAGCCAGCTGAGGAGTGAGGGGTCCGCGGGCCCGAAGGCGACGGATAAGCCCCCACTGTAACCCTCAGGTCTGCCCGTGTGCTAACCGCATGGCAGGGAGCAGCAGGGGTGACGCACCCTAATGCAAGAGTGCGCCGCGACCTTAGCTGTGCAACAGTTAAGCCTTCGCAGTGAGGGCAAAAACTGTCTGCGAGCACCGCATCCACATGCCGGACCCCCAGACATGTGACGCAATGCTCGTGCCTGTCATCCGGGGAGAGGTAACCACCGCATCCAGAAATGCACGGTCGGAACGACATCTTTAAAAAGACATGCTACTCGACCGTGTGCTCTCTTAGGGAATTCTGCTCTTTTAGTATGAAATTGCTTTAACAAAGTGAAATTATTGACATTTTAGATATATTGTCTGGGATTGTTGTGTTGATTGTGTTACAATGCAGTCAATGAGCTGCAGGTACCTTTTACACTTTATAGACTTTTTGTATTTATTAAAAAATATATTGAACTGCTGAACATTTAAATAAAATTCATTAAGTAATATTTATAATTATGCACATAGTTGCACATGCACAACAGTTTTAAGGCAAAGGGTTTACTAAAGTCAACTAATAGCTTTTTTACAGTGTATAGTACCCAAGGTCCTATAATGCAATTTGAAAGCATATAAATGGAACACACCTGTGAAACACAAGCTCTTCACGAACTGTGAATGCTGTTGGATGTAGGTATTCATTTTTAAACCTTAAATATACATTTAAATGAACTTTACCACTCCAGCTATTCATTTATCCAAAAATTTCGCAACTGACCAACTTCTATAAACAAATAAATAAAACCACAAAAGCAAATACTAATTAATTTACATCAAACAAAATGGGAGACAAAAGTATATACCACAAACTATTCAAATGTAATTTAAACCAACACCACACAATACACCTTTAGGCAAGTTAAAACAACCAAGAAGTTAATGTACCAAGACCGTTTCTTGCTCGAAGTGCATTGGACAAATGCAGCTGGAAATTTTAGTAAAGCATGGCGGCAGACTGCAGCAACAAGGACGCAGATACATTACATAAACCTAGCATGGGGGAAAATCACTCCCCCACAGCCTTCCAGAAAAGTTCAACAACATCTGCACTTGTAACACACAGTAACAGCCTCTGTCCCATGGAAAACAGATCCACTGTCAAAAGAACATGCTGGGATGTTTTGAGATACGCTCTGCTGTCATCATAGAATGTTCGTTCTATATTTATGAATCAGACTGTTGTACAAAATCAGCAAGGAAATTGGCTTATTTACAATATTACATTTTCTCATCAGTTTACTGCAATGCAGGGCTATCCATCTCAGCAAAAATTACTACGAGAAAAAAAATAAGGCCTTGCAAAGAAAAAAAAGTTATTTAAAACAATTTATGTTTATACTTGGCAGGTTTGGTTTATTTGCCAATTATTTGTCATTTTCCATCTCCAAATAAACTCTGGTGCAGTTTGACTGAAATATGAATGCAATATGGACCAAAAGCTGAAGTAAAAACTGTACATTATATCACAATATGATTTTTTGTTCAAACTTGTCTCCTAGTATCTTCATTTGTGTGTGAGACAAAGAAATTCCTTGTGCTACTCTTGTGCATGACTTCTTTGCTCATTTTTTAAGCTCTTCATGTTTTCTCAAATGATAAAATTACATCGCATGTATACAGTGGCATAGGGGAGTGTGGGGTCCAGCATGGTCATTTTCTTGAACATTTTCAGTCAGGGTGTCATTTTCTTGAATGACAAATCATGCTCGTTAACCAGTCATTAACTTAATAAATAGATTGTTCAGTTTGATGTATTGACAAATAAAAATAACATTAAAATTAATTAATGTATTAACATAGCCAAATTAAAAATAAGAACAGCATGACATACTGTGCCTCAAAGCTTGTGGTATAGCAGATGGGACATGCCCTGGGGATGAGAAGTTAGGGCCCCCTAAAAAAGTTATGGTTGTTCATGTTTTATTTATTTATTTATTTTTAAATGAGTGTTTAGTTCAATTTTACGATTTTACCCCCAGAATAAAATTACATATACAAAATGAATAAAATACATAGGCCTGCACAAAATATTTGACTTACATAATTCAGGCAACACTGTAAAATAATGATCCATTAGTTAATGTTAATGTATTTACTAACATGGTTACTAAGTAACCATTTCGTTCCCCAGCGGGAGGGGAACTCCAATGCTATGTGGAAAACTTTCATTATGGGGAAATGTGTGGAAACGCCACAGTGGTTGAACCTTACCACGTCATTGGTGAGAGCTTTGCCAGGCTCCAGCATGAGTGCACCATCATCACCAGAGACGCAGCCCTCCAACGTTTCCCCTAACTTACCTTATTTACCTGTGAATCGCTTAAAGGCTTATTTATATTTTTGGGCAGTTGTAAAAAATACACCGTTAAATACACAGTTAAGTTCTAGGAATTTTTAAATATGACAGTACGTTGGGAAAGCGTGCCAGAATGGGGAGGATGCTACGGATGCCACCTGCTGCCCAAATGGGGAGACCTGGTGAGAGATAGACATGGACTAACCCTGGCAAGGGGGAGTACACATATGAAGGATGGTTAGCGGGGAGGGAAGACACGGGCCCGCCTGAAGAGGGAGGGAAATATACCGTGGCTGAGTGAAGCATATGGTATCGCCAGTGGGGATTGCGCATAGCAGGCACCTAAACCCAGAACGCGGGCTGCCCGAGTGGGCATGTTAATAACGTAATGGGCCAGGCACCTGACTCCTCCGCTGAGTCAGACGCTGGAGGCCTTGAAGGAGCTCTGTAGGGTTCGCCAAATGGGGAACTCAACTGGACAGAGTGAAAAAGGCACACGTATCTCTGTGTTAGAGAGAAAGGCGTAGCAAGCGTTTTACAACACCAAACCGAGTTTCCTCATTCACCAGAGTTATCCAGCACACGTGAGGAAATCGGCTCCACTCGAAGATTATAAAATCTCGAGAATGTATTGGGTGTCACCCAGCCCGCAGCTCTACAGATGTCTGTTAGAGAGGTGCCATGTGCTAACGCCCAAGAGGATGCGACACTCCTAGTGAAGTGCGCTTTAGGATTTAATCGCCTCGCGCCTCTGAGGAACTGGATGATGAGGTTATGCCTTCCCACCGTGCTGCCATCCACCACGTCATGATGAGCAGAAATGGCATTGATGTAAACCTTCAGTGTGGAGGTCGACAGCCTCCACTCCAACCTATTCTGAAGGAAAGAAAGCACAACACTGATCTGGCAAGTCCTGGGGTCTTCTCGATGAGAAGCGCACCATTCAGTGAATAGACTCCACTTCAGGCCGAAAGCAATGCCTCGTAGAGGGTGCTCTAGCCTCAGTGAACCACCACAGCCGATAGGTCACCTAAGTCTTCCGCGTTCCGTCTATGGACCACACGTGGAGGTTCCAGAGATCTGGGTGTGGGTGCCAGATGGTGCCCTGTCCCTGAGAAAGAAGGTCCTTCCTCAAAGGGTTCTGCCAGAGAGGGGCCATCGCGAGGAGAGAGAGTTCTGAAATCCAGGTCCGGTTGGGCCAGAGAGGTGCAACTAGCAAGACCTGCTCCTCGTCCTCCCTGACTTTGCACAGTATCTGTGTGAGTAGGCTCACTGGGGGAAGCGCATAGTTGCGCATGCCCTGAAGCCAGCTGTGAACCAGTGCATCTGTGCCAAGGGCGGCCTTAGTCCAATAATAAAACCACCGGCAATGGGTGCTCTCGGAGGAAGCAAACAGGTTGATCTGGGCTTCTCCAAAGCCCGCTCATATAAGCTGGACAGACTCAGGGTGGAGCCTCCATTCTCCCGGGCATGGAAGCTGCCGTGAGAATGAATCAGTTGCACGGTTGAGCTCACCAGGGATGTGAATGGCACGCAGCAATTTCAGCCGCATATGACTCCAGAGGAACAGACGACGAGTGAGCTAAGACATGTGGCGAGAGCGGATACCTCCCATGCGGTTGATATACGACACCAACAGGTCGAGGTGCCGGATCACCCTGTCCCTGTGCATAACCAATTGATCCAGCGAGTGAGCTATAATGGGTGCTAGGGCACCCTCTGCAAGCTTGGTGAAAACCCGCGGAGACAGAGAGAGACCTAAAAGGAGGACTTTGTACTGCCATGCTCGACACTCAAACGCAAACTGCTGAAACTGTCGGTGGAAGAATGGAGACATGAAAATACGTGTCCTTCAGGAGGATGCTCCTCTGCGTGAACATTCTGAACGGCAGCTTGTAAAGGCAGCGGTTCAGAATGCGCAGATCTTGGATTGGCTGTAACCCACCACTCTGTTTGGGTACGATGAAGTACGGACTGTAAAACTCGCTCCTCATCTCAGCTAAAGGGACCGGCTCGATTGCATCCTTCGCCAGGAGGACAGTAATCTCCTTGCGCAAGACATAGGCAGACACAGGGCTGACCCTGGTGCAATACATGCCCGTTAACTTGGGAGGCCGTTTGGCGAACTGAATCACGTAGCCGAGTCTGATCGTGCGAATGAGCCATTGCGATGGGCTGGGCAGTGCTAACTAAACTGGCAGAGCTCATGCAAGTGGCATAATTGGCACGATCATTGACGCATCAGCGGTCGGGCAGCACGGAATAGGAGAGCTCACCCCGAGAACCATGGGGTCCCGAAGAAGAGCAGGAGGCAAGAGATTCACTCTCACCTTCCTTCCAGGTTCCTGTGGGGGGGGGGGGGCTTGGGAGTGTGAGAGAAGGGAGCATGTCCTCTAACACACTCGGAGACCGTGGCGAGGTGCACCGATCCTGCGAGCTAGAAGGCACATCCGGAGAAGGGGGAAAATGCTCTTCTATTGAGAATTTGGCGGCAGCCGGCCGTGAGGCCAGCAACCTCTGCTGCCGCTTGGCTAGAGGGGCAGCAGAGCAGGTCTTGAAGCCGCAGGCGAGGAGCAGCCGAGGTGGATGGTTTGGCGGGAGAGCAGTGTTACGAGCCCACCGATAGATGACGAGTCTATCGCACTCGACTGCTCTTTCACCGCAGTGAACTCCTGGGTGAATTCACCAACGGTGTCACCGAACAGGCCAGCCTGGGATACTGGTGCGTTAAGAAAGAGAACTTTGTCAACGTCACGCATATCTGCCAGGTTTATCCAGAGGTGGTGTTCCTGGACCACTAGCGTGGCCATCGTCCTTCCCAGGGCGATTGGCATTTCATTGGCCCGTTTTATTACTCTTCAGACTTTCTGGTGAAATCCCCATAGTGGAAGTTTTCCACATAGCATTGGAGTTCCCCTCCCGCTGGGGAACAAATAATTAGTAATACATTTATTATATTTTTGTTTAATATATTTCATGTTAGTTCATGTTAACTCACAGTGCATTAACTAATGTTAACAAGCACAACTTTGGATTGTAAAAAGAATCAATTTAACTGAACTAAAGAATCAGATTAATGGAACTCTATTCAGTTAAAAACAACATTAAAAACAACAATCTTTATTTATAAATCCTCTCTGTCAACACATTGTCTTGTAAAGAAATATGAATATAATGTGGCTGTAATATATTTGTTTTAGATATTTTGCTTTTGCTTATATTCAAGGAGTTTCATGGCCTACTTTGAGCACTATAAAAAAGCAGAACACTTCCTCATACCAAACAAAGCTGTCTTCTAAGAAGTGTGATGTTTATCTGCCAGGCATGAAATTAACTTTAGAAAATTGGCTTACGGCAAAGCTCCATTGAAGAAGTGCTGCTGGATTTATAGATTTTGTGGTTCCCAGAAACTGATAAAAGTCTCCGTTATTCATTTATAAGGTATGCAACAAGCTGATGACTATGGAAAACACAGCAGCGTCTGCCTGTTTTTTTATTATTTGACTGTAGCAATGAAAAAAAAAAAAAAAAGTTAAATATCAATGGTCTGACAGTAACCAATCAAAAGTGAAACTACAAAATTTCACTTTTTATTATCTAACAATGAATGTCCTTATCCTCCACAGACCTACACAGACTGTGAATGTGTGGAATCCAGTGGTTCTCCAGGCTTTGCTTTACCTGGACCGTGTGCAAGTGGCTGTAGTAATCTCCTCATTCCCTTTATGATTCTGTCCTCCCTTACTTGCTTTGTGGCTTCACTTTCCCATACTACATCCTTCATGATGATCCTCAGGTATTCCCTCTAGTTTCAGTGTATTTTTGTCAATATGATCTCTACTGAAATTAGCCTTCTATTTCAGCAACTTTATAATACGTAATTGCTTATTTGAAAAAGCTGTAAATGTCCTTGATTACAAAATGGTGGAGAAATTAGGTACAGATTCTGAATAGATAGTGGAAATTAAAGGATTACTTCACCCAAAATATAAATAATAAAAGTTATTCATTACCTTCTAATCACCTTCATTTTGTTCCACCTTCGTTCATCTTCAGAATGCAAATTAAAATATTTTAGATTAAATCTTAGATTAAGGAATTAATGTTGCTATTTTTAATAAAGTTAGTAGCAGTGAAAATTGTGGCACATCTTTTGTCTAAAGAAGACTTTCGAGGTGAACTCGCTTAGCAGGTTGTAACTTGTAGTGCATTTGCACATTTGCATAGTTGCTATGAACAAGAGCAATGAACCTCATCTGCTTCAAATTATGAACATTTCTTTAGTGTGTCAATTAAGCATGAAGTTTGAATTGACATAGAAAACTGTTCATGAAGTCTCTTTTTTAAAACAGGTTTTACTTTAGTCCAGGATTCAAAACTGTAGTAACCATAAAACACATACTGTAAAGAATAGTGTCAATTTCTTTGAAATTAAAATGGTGTTAAAATGAGCACTATTTTTTTTTGATCTTCTAATCTCCGCAGTTACTAATGTGTTCACTTACTATGTATTTTAAAGCCAGAGGTGGTCCCTCATTTGTCTTGCATCTTGCCCTTCAGCAATAATATGACATAGTATCATTTTTACTTCGTCAAAGACCTGTCTGTGCAAGCCCTGTCAATGTGTCAAAAAACTGCCAACAGTGTAACAACAGGCCACAGACCTGCCCTTATTTTCGGAAAAGCCTCAAGGGACATGTTAAAAATATATCAAGGAGCTTATAGTCTAACATCCATTAGACTGAATTTAAATGTAATTTTTGGACACAAAATGCTGTAAAACTGTGTATAAACTGTGGTTTTCACTAAACAAAATTTGTTGGTTTTTACTCAGGACCGTGACTCCAGAAGATAAGTCTTTTGCCGTGGGAATTCAGTTCATGCTGTTTAGAGTTCTCGGTAAGCAACAGAAAGTCAATCATGCAGAACTGACACATGTCATATTTTAATAAAACATGTTAAAGGAAAGGGCTGCACGGTGGCGCAGTGGGTAGCACGTTCGCCTCACAGCAAGAACGTCGCTGGTTTGAGCCTCGGCTGGGTCAGTTGGCGTTTCTGTGTGGAGTTTGCATGTTCTCCCCGTGGGTTTCCTCCGGGTGCTCCGGTTTCCCCCACAAGTCCAAAGACATGCGCTCTAGGTGAATTGGGTAGTCTAAATTGTCCATAGTGTATGAGTGTGAATGAGTGTGTATGGATGTTTCCCAGTGATGGGTTGCGGCTGGAAGGGCATCCGCTGCGTAAAACATATGCTGGATAAGTTGGTGGTTCATTCTGCTGTGGCGACCCCGGATTAATAAAGGGACTAAGCCGAAAAGAAAATGAATGAATGAATGTTACAGGAAAACCAACCAGAAGGACTCTGAGTGCAGTCAACAAAATATAAAAAAGCAACATGTTTTATGATCGTATGATAGACAAGATAACAGCTTCAAGCAGTTTTACTGTAGTTGATGTTTTACCAATGTGTGATATTATCACCCGCATTGCAAAAAGTACCCTCATTGAGGCTAAAAAAAAACATTCAATGCAAACAAACCCTGTAATAACACAGTAAAATGCTTCTCTAATTAAAGTTATGAAAGCAAATAATAATAATAATTAATATAATATGATCAAGTTAATATTACAATTACGTATTTCCTGTATTTTATTATCTATGGAAAGCTGTTTCTTTATACAGTACAAAAATCTGTCAGTGCTGTCCTGATTTTATTAATACAAGACTTTTACAAATACAGTTACATGACAATTCTCAGTACCAAAATAGTTATTGAAGCAGTTAAACTCATTATTAGAACATTGTAATAGCTGCATTATAGCAGTGCCTTGAACCTCCATCCATCATGAAATAACATTTTATTACATTTTGTAACATCACTTGTTGCTCTTTGTTAGATCTCAGGCAGCAAGCAGATCACCAACTGTACATTCTAATTGGCTTTGCATTTATTGCATTTATTACTGTTACAATTGCTACAATTACAATTACTTGATTCAATTATTATAATTACTGAACAGCCATGTAACATGTTCATGCTAAACACACATCTCTACTTTTTCGTTTTTTTCCTTGCTCTTTCTTTTCTATTCAGTGGCTTTAGAGGCCACATGAAGAATTACACAACACTCACACAGGTGTTTCTTTTTAATAAGACATTTATGTATTGTCAGGAGCCATGGTTAAAAATGGCGTTTTGCCTGTATATGTTTTGTTGACTGTCAAAGTGCCAGTAGGTGTTGACCTGCTTTTTACGAGTTAAAGAAAAAAGTCACCATCTGGAATCAGTAAATTAACAGCAGATTTAAATTTTTGGATGAACCATGTGCCTTAAATGTGGGCTTAAGTCTGGCCTTCATACATTACAGTATCTACAATGACAATCTAATCACGATTTCTCAATATGCATTTTTTACAGGGCATATTCAGACCTGCCCTTGTTAGTGCAGTGGCAACAGTTTTTGTTTATTTAAGTTTGCCAAGTATTGTGAAAGTTCAAATAATATCTTAATTTTTTTTTATTTTATTTTTTTTTCATTTTACCATAACAGATAATATTTACAGGATGAGGTGTGTTAAGACAGTGTTTGAGTCATTCCATTTATCATTCTCACAGTCTATGTTCTGTGTAACTCACGAATGTGTGTAAGGTATAGTATTGATAGTCAGTGATGTGTTTCTTCATTTAATGAAACTGTATATAAACAAAGACCTTTTATTCCCTGACAGCTTTTCTCCCATCACCAGTGCTGTATGGTAGTGCGATCGACACTGCATGCCTTAAGTGGGGAAAGAAATGCAGTAAATTAACATCATGTCTGTACTATGATTTAGACGTTTTCAGATACAGGTAAAATTCACAACTGCACTGCTATGAAAAGTTGACTGTCTAATATTGGATTTACTAAAAAATACATGCCATGGGATATCTCTGAGCCTGAGGTCAGATATTTGTTTCCAATCCTAGCCAAATCCCGTCTAAAACCATTAAAGGGAGTCTAATGGTCTTTTTTTTAAAAGGCTTGATTGTATTTAATCGGCAGCACATAGCAATGTGTTCACTTTGATTTTAAAAAATAATAATACCATTACTTTTCACAAATGTTGCCTTTATTGTACATTACTTTACAGCTGTGTAATGGCCAGTAAATTTTCTGGTTCTATGAAAGCCCTCCCTCAATGGGCTCTGATTGGTTAGCTGGCCATGTGTTGGCTAGTGCCCATTGCCTATAGTGCCTAATTGGCTAGTTCCCATTGTCTGGAAACTTCACACCTCTTATTATAGCAGATAGTTTCAAGCGCTCACATTGATTTGTTTTACCACAGTGGCCAAACACATAGCCATAGTTAACATGCCTGTGGCTAAAAGAGCATAAAATCTATAATTACAATTATACTGGGATTGCATAAATATCAAAACACACCAGCATTCGAAGTTTGCTGGTGGGATAAAAACTAACATTGTAGTTGATTATAGGCTTTTGACAGATATCAGCAGAATAAAAAAGCAGTTCATTTTGCTTACATCCTTGCCACAACATTCATTAAATGCATTTAGTGCAAAATACATCAACAAAGAACAGATGGTGGTGCATAATCCACAGCTTCTGTCTTTATAGTGTGAATTGCTACATTCGTTGAAAAAAAGCTGTTGAGCAAATCCGTCAGTCAGTCTTATGAACACCTTTTTCAAGTAAAGTGTTGCCATACTCTATATATTTGAAATTACTCTCTAAATCCAGCATGCCTCAAAGAGGTGCTACAAGTGACATCATATTTACTATCCGAAGCCGCCCACATTTTTTTTTATCCCCTTTTGTCACATATTCACAGGAGAAGGTGGTGTGTAAACTGTGATGTCACAAACCTGGAATTATTTAATTGTAGTCCTTTACCAGACATTCACTGTAGTCTTTCCTATACTAATTCTTTAAAAGACAATATCTACCTTGGCATTGAACTTTGGACATCACAACTTTGAAAATTATATTAAACATTAAGTTAAAAAGGTGAAATTTCATTCTATGACCCCTTTAAACCAGACCACTCTTACCATGTTGAGATATTTTCAATCCAGTTAACATTCTGTATTAACTTTATATATATATATATATAATTTTTTTTACACAGATTCCTGGGACTCCAGATATTCTTTATATTTGGTGGCTTCGTCTGTTTCCTTCTGTCCTTTTTGGTGCTTCGGAGGACAGATTCATCCCAACAACAACAACAACAACAACAACAACAACAACAACATGAAATGAATGTTCAAACCAAAAGTGAAAGTTCCCAAGAAGTGAAAGATGATAAACAGATTGTGAGCAATTCAAATGGACACTGAAATACAAAGTGTCCTTAGAGAGTAAAAACATCTGTGATTGAAAGAATGAAAATGACTGTTTAGTGGGTGGAAGTAAGTAGGGATTAAGAAATGTGGAGTTTTTCAGCTTGCCTTATGTGAGCAATCAGTTCTACAGGTCAAGTTTTTTGACACTTTTCTGACAAAAACCAGACTGTGAACACACTCATTTCTACAAACAGCTGATATCAGTCAGGTGTAATACTGCAAGGAGGCAAAGTCCACTTCATAAGACTAGCTATTGTTTCTGTTATCTTTGCCGGTAAAAGATTTTCATTGCTTTTTCTTTGAAGTTTTATATATATTTTATCAGTGAACACACTCTCGTACTTTACACATTTTATATGCTAACAATGTGAAAACTTAGTATTGTTGTTTGAGCTCACTGTGGCTCAGTGCAGCAAGAAGCCAAGTATGTCGATTTGAACAAAAATTGTATTTGTTGTGTTTTTTATGAGCATTTGTGCATTTGTTTTATCGTTTATGTAAAATGTATTCAATTTGTATTTCACTTTAAAAACTATATGTTTGCTTTTTATACATTTTATACTGTGGTATATGGCTAACCATTCAAATGACTGTATGTGAGTAATTTAACATACAGTAAATGTATTGTACGTGTTTAATCAGCTATGATTTTACATGCTTGTGTGATGTGTTCTGACTTCCAAGTGACCTAAATGCTATTTTCTGAACAATATCCTACACATGCCTACGGGTATATGCTCACATTTATAAGCCAGATCTTATAATATATAATTTTGTAGTAATTTTAGCTAAGACATATTGGTAACACTTTACAATAAGGTTGTATTAGTTAATGTTAGTTAATGCATTTAATAACATGAACAAACAATAAACAATACATTTATTACAGTATTTGTTCATGTTAGTTAACATTAGTTAATGAAAATACAGTCATTCATTGTTAGTTCATGTTAACTCACGGTGCTTTAACTAATGTTAACAAACATGAATGTGGATGTTAATAATGCATTAGTAAATGTTGAACTATGATTAATAAATGCTGTACAAGTATTGTTCATTATTAGTTCATGTTTGTAAATACATTAGCTAATGAAACCTTATTGTGAAGTGTGACCGATATAATATCAATGAATATAAATAAATAAACACACATTAGTATAAAATGAAAAAAAAATGGATTAAAGCAAATATAATGATTATGAAATAATATAAAAATGAATGAATAAGGTTAAAATAAACGAATTACTGAGCATTTTACTGAATAAACAAAGAAATATTAACTTTAAAATATTTAAAATGAATGATACATTAGATTAAAATAGATAAGTAAATAAATGTGTAAATGATTTATGTATAGTATGCACATGCAGTATTATAATGAGTAAGACATAACTGTGAAAAAATTATTTAAAAATTTAAATCGCTAGTTCGAGCCTCGGCTGGAGTTTGCATGTTCTCCACGTGGGTTTCCTCCGGGTGCTCCGGTTTCCCCCACAAGTCCAAAGACATGCGCTATATGTGAATTGGGTAGGCTAAATTGTCCGTAGTGTATGTTTGTGAATGAGTATGTATGGATGTTTCCCAGTGATGGGTTGCAGCAGGAAGGGCATCTGCTGCGTAAAACATATGCTGGATAAGTTGGCGGTTCATTCCGCTGTGGCGACCCCAGATTAATAAAGGGACTAAGCCGAAAAGAAAATGAATGAATATTTTACACCTATGTATAATATTGTAAATGTACGCTTTTATCAATTTTATACTATTAAAAAATATATGATTTTTTCACAGTATAAATAAAAAAACATATACATGGCTAAATATATATGCAATATATTTAGAATAATATGGTTTTTCACATGAGGATGATCAAATTTGGGTATTCATGACATTCAAGAGGAAATCCCTGAGCATATTTATACATTTGGGGAATACAATTTTAAGTCAAATTAAAAATTAAAATGGGGTGTTTTGTGTTTAGTGACAGCCTGTTTGAAAGTTAAAAATAAAAGCTTTTGCTGGATTTACTTATAGCTTCCTTTCAGAATTAATAATGAAACCATTTTATTGCAAACAACAACAACAACAACAAAAACTCTATTCTATTAGCCAGTTAAATGAAAACAAGTTACACTCTAATCGAAAAGAAGTTAAATGAAAGAATAAATAACACTGATATGCAGTAGCAACGACTTGGTTAATAATGAAACCCACGACAGAGGAAACAAGAATTAGGCCATATACACGCTGTTACTGTTGCACACACGTTTACTTGCACATACATACTTCTTGTTATCTTTGACTATGCTGACTGTATATCTAACACATTCTGTTAACCTACAGTATATATAAATTTATACAACAGTTCTGTCTGGTTCTTGAATCGGATTGGCTGATAGCCATGTGATATTCTGCAAATAACAGCACTCGTACAGCCTCTTAACCCTTCACCCTTGTTGTATTACTCTGCCCACATACAAGCAGAGGACACTCTACAGTTTGAGAAATATTGCTGCTGTTGGACAACATAACGTACTTGTTCCTTTTTTTTTGTCGAGAATGTAGTTGTTTAGATTGCAACTATGCAGTTTATTTATAAGGATAGTGCCTATTTTAAAATATTTATAATTTCTGATGGACAGCGCAACGGCGGCCATTAGCCTGTCTTTGAGCAGAGATGGTTGACGGTGTTCATCTACAAGATGGCGACAGAGACCCCATAATAAGCCCTAAGAGAAAAACTGTGCAATTTCAAACTACAGCTGATCAAATCATTATTAAATAGGTTAATGACTTTCTAAGTCCATCTCTCTCTTTTGTATGTTGTAGTGCTGTATTTATACCATAGTAATATTGTGATCTCCCGAGAACAGAGAACTACTGGGAAATCCCTGTAGACTGATGGCATTTTATGCCGTTCAGCCTTATAATCTGAAAAAATCACCTGTTTTGTCATCACTTTAGACATTACACTAGAGAATCATTCGAATACTAACTCTAAAGTGATGTTGGTGAATTAGTAACGGCTTCTTCTGTTCTGATGTCAGCTGCAGATGTGAATGAATGGTGGAAGAAAGTAGTTCCTCTTACAAAAGGATTTTGAGACTCTACGTGTTTGATTTTCCTTTTTATACACATGATTATGCCGTCGAACTGTTGTATAAACACAATATCACACTCGTAGCAGTGCGATGTGGCTGTATAATATACAGCCACATCGCACTGCTACGAGTGTGATATTGCTCATACAACTCATCTAGCACAATGTCTCTTTGTCTGCTTCATCAGTCCCCAGGGAGTGTGCTCTGCCAGACACACAAGTGTTTCTTGGCGTTGTCAAGCCCTTTAACTTGAGAAAGATCCCGGCAGATGCATATTGCATATTGTTTGTTTCACGGTTGGGAAAGAAATGGAGAGAAGGAACAACAGCAGCACTACTGAAGACAGCAATAACACTTGATGCAAAGAGCTGACAAGTGCATGTGTGAGGGGAATAATGGATATAAGCTACTGTACCAAGGCATTTTTATTAAGGATAATTCAAAATGAAAATTGCATTCCAAAACTAACATTCTGGATGCATTTGGTCCCAAACCAAAACTGCTTTGTAACAATTAGTTTTTATTTTAATAAATAATGTAAAGCAATTTCGTAATACATTTTAAAATTTAACTCAATCACATAAATAATACTAATTTCTTTAAAAAAAAAAAAAAAAGCTTATAAAATAACCCTATTTTATTGATGCTTAGATTTTATTAACAGTGAACGAGTTAAGAGGTATCATTTTACCAGCACTGCCATGAGTGAAACCAGTGTGCTGAACACTGCAGTGAATTGTGATATAGCATTTCATTGGTTCATATTTTTTATTGTTTTTCTCTTTTAACTCTCTAATAATCTTTTTGTGCTTTTTGCTTTTTTTAGTGCATCCCTAATTTTTATCATTCATAACTTTTGAGATAAAGCACAGAGATGGTAAGTTATTACATAGTATATTGTGTGTCCTAAAAAGTAGGACAAATATTCTGGTAGGATAGGATATTCTGGTATTTGGCTTGAGTATTTTGCATTATGACAGCTTTTGCTTTATTTCCGACATACACTACCAGTCAAAAGTTTGGGGTCAGTTTTTTTTTTTTTTAAGAAAATTATTCTGTTCATCAAGGTGGCATTTATTAAATTTAAAAAAATGGTTAAATTGTTAAATATTTATCAAAATAAAATTTCTTGCTTTCTTATTGTATGTAGTTTCAAATGAAATTATTACTCCAGTCATTGTTGCTTTTATTACTATTACCATTAATAATAATAATAATAATAATAATAATAATAATTGGGCTGCACGGTGGCGCAGTGGGTAGCACAATCGCCTCACAGCATGAAGGTCGCTGGTTTGAGCCTCGGCTGGGTCAGTTGGCGTTTCTGTGTGGAGTTTGCATGTTCTCCCTGTGTTTGCGTGGGTTTCCTCCGGGTGCTCCGGTTTCCCCCACAAGTCCAAAGATGTGGTATAGGTGAATTGGGTAAGCTAAATTGTCCGTAGTGTATGTGTGTGAATGAGTGTGTATGAATGTTTCCCAGTGATGGGTTGCAGCTGGAAGGGCATCCGCTGCGTAAAACATATGCTGGATAAGTTGGCGGTTCATTCTGCTGTGGCGACCCCAGATTAATAAAGGGACTAAGCCGAAAAAAAAATGAATGAATAATAATTTATATTAGAGTGATTTTTGAAGGATCATGTGACTCTGAAGACTGGAGTAATGAAGCTGAAAATTCATCTTTAAAATCACTGGAATAAATTATTAATTGAAATTATAAACTTTTGAACAGTTATTTTATAGTGCAATAACATTTCACAATTTTACAATTTGTACTGTATTTTTGATTAAATAAATGCAGTCTTGGTGAGCAGGATAAGCTTATTTCAAAACATTTAAAAATCGTACTGACCCCAAACTTTTGATTAGTAGAGTACATTTCGACTGTTAAGTGATGCCATTAGCTGTTTCCATCCAAACACCATTGTTTCCATCCAAAGACGCAAATTAGACTTATGCGCAAAACTGAAACATCACATAAAAGAAAAAAGAAATTCTTACACAACCACTCGTGACCTTAAAAATAATAACAACCATAACAAAAAAAAATTATAACAACAACAAGAATCTAAATCTAGAGAAACAGAAATTATGCAATAGAAAATAAAAGCAAATATAAACTATTTAAAGACTATATAGAGTCGATATAGAGTATGTGGTTGTAGAAAAAATTCAAAAGTATAAAAATATAAAAGAGCTTATCTGTACAAACAGAAACGTAGATGTGTTTCTAACAAAGTGTCTGGTGCAAAAGAGAGGAAGGAGTCTATAGGTGTTAGGTCTATAGGTGGTTAGACACACTAGAGGGCACTCTACACATCACATCTGCCACTGAACCAGACTACACATCCCACAATCCTCTGCACCTCACACCTGAAATTGATAGACTCTGATTACACAACACCTGCAGCTTATTATCATACGCTATATATTTTCAGTCTGTGGTTGCTAGCCGTTGAATGTTTGTATGTGGTCACTCTCTATTCTCTGGTGGATGGCTTTAAACTGTGTTCATTGTTTTTTGTTTTGTTCTAGCCTTGTTTTGTTTTTGTTTCATTTAAATAAATTAACTGTATTTAGATCTGCCTATAGCATTTGGACCATTGTGACATTATTAATCTTGATTAATCTTTGCGTTTAATTAAATTAAATAATATTAAATCTGCCACATGAAATGTCATCAAAAACATACAATGATGCGACAATCTGAACAATTCCTCCAGCTCTCTCGGTTAGTTTAATCAAATCTCTGTTAGTTCTGTTGAGACTGAAATCTACCCCCTTAGTATTGTTTTAAATTTTTTATTGTAATTGTAAAAAATGTTTAGTCTCTCACAAGGAAGGGATTTCCTGGTGCCTTATCAGAATCAGAAAGAGCTTTATTGCCAGGTATGTTCACACATACGAGGAATTTGTTTTCGTGACAGAGCTTCTACAGTGCAACAGAATTACAGGACAAAAACAGATAATAAATGTATTTTAAAAATAAAAGTAAATAGCGAATGCAAATATACAAATTAACAAGTGTATGTACAGGTATATTTCTATATACAACGTTATATGGCAGCTGTTATGTGCAAATTGGCACATAACAGCTGGGTTATGGAAGCATAGTACATTATAATCCGGCTTCTGTTATGCTTCATTGCAGGAGTTTTCCATAAATCCACAGCCCTATGCTTACTAGAAACAAGGCTAGCACAGCAAGGGCACAAGAAGAAATGGATCCTCTCTTTCTCAGCTACTGCCAAAAACGGTATTAAGACACTTGGACGGAAAGGAGAATGTTGCGAAATGACTTCCTGTGATGATTTCGAACATGATCTATTCATTTGAATCTTTTACCAGGCTCCTGCAAACTTAGATGAAGCATGCTGATGGTAGATAACTGTATAAATGGAAAAAGGAAAAAACAGATATTAAGATAGGAGACGACAGTAGGACAAAAGACAAGTTAGATATGGAAATTCCTGGGGATTTTTTCAGTGATTAGAATGGAATGCATGTTTTATCTGCCTGCCTAAAATGGTTTGACCTCCTTTCAAATTCATGAGCATATATCACCAACCCAAAGCTTTCCTACTGTACACACAAATAAAATAAAATACATTAACACAATTGTGTGTTTTAATAAAACAAAACTGCATAATTCTTTTTTTAAAGTAAACTTTTCTATAAGATTTACCTATGTTTTAAGATTATTATTATTATTTTTACTGTATAAATACATAGTTGACCATAATTTGCAGAGACAACCAGATTAATGTATAGGCTATTTCATTCATACTTTTCATGCAGTACTATTACTATTTTTTTACAGATTGCTTATGTCATTTCATTTAAATAATTTTGTTGCTTAATATTCCTGCATTGTACGTCAGGTTTGTGTGATTTACAAGGACATATGTATATAATTACTTCTGCATTACATAGGCATTAGAATGTAAACATGGCTTATAATGGCATTTATCATAAATCAAAAGGCTTCAAAATCATATTAACTGGATTAAAATCTGTACCTGATTTTCTTGCTTTTTATTAGTATTATTATTGGTATAACTTGCTTGTACAATTGATTACTTATTTAATAATAACACTAGCCCTAATCCTAACAGAACTCAAGCTATTTTTTAAATAGCTTATTGTGATAAAGTCACAAAGTCTTACATCAATAATAATGAACTCTCAATTTCTTTTTAATTATTATTTGATGGAACTTGAGATCAGTACTGCAGGGCTTCCAAAATGACCCGAGGAGTGGATTGAAGTTGAAAAAATATGTAAACAAGGACTGTGAAGTTTTCAAAACATTTCTGTTTGTTTGAGTCATGGGGTCAGAGTCTAGCTAGAATCAGAGTCAGAGTTGAGCCAAGTCCTCATCAGATCCTCGTTCAGGATACTGGTAGTTATTTGAGCTCCTTTATAAAAACAGATGCTTTTTATCATTGTAACTATAGAAATTTTTAATTTTAACTTGTATATAATGCATAATATTGTCTGTAATACAGTATATGTATTTTTCGGAATGAGTTTCTGGAGTGCCACTTTCCTTACAGCTCCCATCTAAATTAAATTAAACACACCTAATTAAACACACTTCAACAAGCTAATCAGTAGACAAAATAAGTAGACAAAAGTGTTTTATTTTGGTCAGTATCATGTTTAGGGGTGTGAAAACCACAAAAAAAAAAAACTCAGATTCCAAATTTTCAATAGTTGTATCTTTGTCAGATATTCCTATCCTAACAAACTATACAATCAATGTAAATCTTATTTATTCAGCTTCTGAGTGATGTATAACAGACCAGAATGTGTTTTTATTTTTGATCTTGATATCTTATTTTGATTAGAGATCATTCTCACTGTTGTAAACATGATTTACTGCTTTCTCTCTCCATAAAAACTGTTTGTCATCTTGACAGCTTTTTCCCCAAGTAAACATTACAGAAATCCTGTAGAATTCAACCAATAGGCTGAGGACTTCAAAACTGTTGAAGCATTTCCCTTTTTGCATGCCTTATTCATCGAACTTTAAGTCAGCAGTTTGCAGACACAATGTCTAAGCCTGAAACCTGTTAGAGCTCAAGTCTACAGGACAGTGTGGCCCTTAGGGGTAGAACTGGATACCCTGGGATAAGGTTACATAGCTATTTTAGTCTGTTTTTGATTGGCCAATGTCTCCCAGTTTGCCCCTTGCTTGTAGGTCATAACTTCACCATCTGGAATCAAAATGCTTCCTCCAAATTGAGTAGCAGTGTGCTTGAAATTGCAAAGCATCTAGCTTAAAACGTACTTTGCGATTCTTAATATAAAGTATGTTCTCTATGAATGTGTGCAGTCTGAACCAAGTTTGCATGTACTACGTTCATTATGTTTACACAGACAATGTGACCTACAGCGTTTGTTCTTCACTTCACTTCCACACAAATCCTCTCCTGTGGCCTCATGGGATTGTAACATGTCCATTGTATGTGTGGTTCAGAATCTCAGAGAAAGTAATGGGCTGGGCCATCTGGGTACTTTTGAACCCAATCTTTAATGAATACTCTCAATTTTAGCGTTATTCTTTTCTCACATAATTTTTTTTGCTTGCTTTATTATGAGAGTAGGTATTTTTGAGAACTGGGTATTTTTCCTTCTGATTGTGATCAGCTAAACATAGCAGGGACTATATTAGTTTGTTGAACCAGTGAAAGGGAAACTCATTTAAAAACAGAAATTTGCTCACAATTTCCTTTGACGATTCTTGTGCTACACAATATAATGACACAAAAAATGTGGTCATTTTTTTCCAATTCAATATTTATGTTTCAAATAAAAAACTTTTAGAATATCAGCAACCTTTCAATGAGTCATTCAACGCTGGGGAACCACATACAACGTCCTGGTTACATACGTAGCGTACGTTCCCCTTCATGGGAACTACAACGTGTGTCTGATAACAGACATATGGGAGAGTGTCCTGATGTGAAGTTTGCCAAGCATAGCATGAGCGCACAAGCATCACCAAGAGAACAACCTTCCAACGTCCCCTAGGTCCTTAATTACCATTACATGGGAATAGTTAGAAATTTAGATCGGGAGTCGTAATTGTGCTTTTAAGCATGCCGGTCCCCAAAGGGGGAGGACGCTGCAAGGCCACCTGCTACCCAAGAGGGGGGACTTGATGGCAATAAGAACATATGGACTAGCCCTATGGAGGGGGAGAGCTACATATGATAAGCTGGTTAGCAGGTAGGGAAGACACGGTTCCGCCTGGTCAGGGGGAACACTTCGTGGCTAAAAAGAGCATATGGGATCACCAATGGCGGACAGCGCATAGCTGGCACCGCACCTCAGCATGTGGGCATACCAATACGGGGATACCAGACATCACACTGAGCCAAGCACTCAACTCCTCCGCTGAGTCGGGTGCTGGGGGCCTCGGAGGAATTCTCTTGGGGTTCCCTAAGCGGGAATCTTACTAGCAGAATAAAAAAGGCGCACGCATCTCCGGGTTAGGGAGCATGGCGCAGCAAGTGTTTTTGACACAGAGCTTAATTTCCTCCCAATTGACCAGGGTTACCCAGTAATCGGGAGGAAACCAGCTCCACTCAAAGATTATGAAATCTCGCGAATGTGTTAGGTGTCACCCAGCCCGCAGCTCTACATAATCTGTTAAGAGGTGCCGTACTCACGCCGAAAAGGAGGCACCGCTCTTTTAAGTGTGCTCTCTCTCCCGGGGGACACGGCTCGCCCTGGCACATGAGCGAGGGTGATGGCTTAGACTATAAATTGGACCAACCTCTGCTTTGATACAGCACTTTCCTTCTGCCTATCACAACAGAAAAGAGCTGCTTACACACGCATGCTCTACGTGTCACATTAAGCGCAGTGCGGGGACATAGCAATGAAAGGGCAGGGTCTGCCTCCGCAGACAGCGCTTGCAGGTTCATTACCTGATATTAAAAAGGTGGTAGGAACCTTGGCACATGGTTTTAGATAAATGTGAGAGTAGGCCAGTCCAAATTCCTGCCACCATTCGCTGACCGAAAATGCCACCGGAATCCTCACCCTCCTGAATGATACCAACGCGACCAGCAGAGCTGCCTTCATGGACAGAAAACTTATAGATACTGAATCGAGTGGCTCAACGGACCTAACCATAACAGCTGGTGCTAGAGAGATCCGAAGAGGGCAAGAGAGATGGAATTAACCATAGAGATGGTTAATGGAAATAACCATCTTGCGCCACGCATCTCTGAGGAACCGGCTGATGAGGTTATGCTTTCCCATCACGCTACCATCCGCCGCCCCATAGAGAGCGGTGATGGCAGCACGCCAAACTTTCAGCCTGCACTCCAGCTATACTTAAGGAAGAAAACACAACACTAATCTGGCATGTCCAGGGTTCTTCTCAGGGAGAGGAGCTCCACACAATGAATAGACTCCACTACAGGACATAGGCTTGCCTATACAGGGGGCTCTAGCCTGAGTGACGGTGTTAACCATCGACTGATAGGTCACCTAAGTCCTCCGCGCTCTGTCTAGAAACCATCCATGGAGGTTCCCGAACCCTGCACGGTGCCAGAGGGTGCCTGTCCCAGAAAAAGGAAGTACTTCTTCCAGGGAATTCGTCAGGGAGGGCCATCACGAGGAGTGTGAGTCTGGAGTGTCCGTGCTGACCATCCTAACCAACATGTGTTTCCCCTCCTGTACCGGTAGGGACCGGCGAGGAGTGAGAAACACTGCCAACAGCTCCAGGCAATTGAAATGCCAATGCAACCGAAGTCCGATTTACAAACCTGCAGCTGCATGTTCGATACACACAGCCCGCCAGCCCGTACTGGAAGCATCTGTCAGAATGATACCATGACTGGACACTTGTTCTAAGGGCACCCAGGCCCATAGAAGGCAAGGTCCATCTAGGGACTGAAGGTGCGGCGACACAGCATGGTGATGGACACCCGGTACGTCTCCGCGCGCCATGCCCATCTGGGGAGCCGATCGTGAAGCTAGCGCTGAAGTGGTCTTACATGAACAATTGAGCAGCGATATAGCGGCTACAAATATCATTTGCCCCAGGAGCCTCTGAAAAACTTCAGTGAGACCACTGTAACTGTCAAATTTATCGGACAGGGTGGCGCTAGCCCAATGCGCTGTTAGTAAAGCGCACCGTGATGGAGACCGAGTCCAGCTCCAACCCGAGATAAGAGAAGCTCTGCCCGGGGGAGAGCTTGCTCTTTCTTGGTTGAGCTGAAACCCCAACAGGCCGAGATGCTGGAGCACCAGGTCCCTGTGCATAATTGACCAGTTCAAGACCGAAAAAATACACCAGTCAATGAATAATCAAAAAATGTGCCGAAGAGGCAAAGGGCATCCTCCACGAATGGAAACAGGGAGAGCCCAAAGGGGAGGACCCTGTACTGCCATGCTCGGTCCCCGTCGCACACCGAAAAAAACACGGTATAAGAAGGGAGAGAACGACATGGAGTGAGGGTCCTTCAGCTCTATAGCTGCACTGGGGGATGCGTTTCTGGAAGAGAAGGAGTGTTCTCAGCGAGGAACAGCCAGCGCGAACAGGTCCGGTGGGGGAGCAGTTTTCCGAGCCCACCAAGAGATGACCTGCTCCATCGCGCACGGCTGATCTCTTACCACCGAGAACTCCTGGGTAAAGTCCCCGACAGTGTCGCCAAGTATACTTTGTCAGCGTGGTGCATATCTGCCAGGGTAAGCCAAGGGTGGCATTTCCAGACCACTGTGTGGCCATCGTCCTCCCCAGGGCACAGATGATGGACAAGAAGCTTACGCATAAGCCTGGTGAAAAACCTCCTTGTGCAGCACAGCCAGGTGGTGCCGTGGTGCAGGGCAGAAGCGGCATGGCCTGCAGCGGTGTGGGCTCTGGCCATGAGAGACACAGATAACCCACCCGCCTTGGACGGGGGTCTCAGCTTACCCCTCCAGGTGGCGGCGCCCCCCACCTGAGGAATAGCTTCATACCCACTGGCCGCCTCTCCATCAAGGGAGGTGAAAGTGGAAGTGCACGAGGACCGGGTGGAGAAAAACGCCTTCTGTGTGCTCGCTGTGCACCCCTGGGAAGAAAGTGACGGGAGCTGGAAGATTCATCTTACATCAGCCTGCACGTCACACCATCTAGTCGGTCCGGCAGTGAGACTGGGAGACGAGCCATCTCCAGCCACACTGCCGAAGCATCCCAGGAAGCGCAGTCATCATGTCTGGCTTGAGAACCACAACCACGCTTTTCGCCCAGCGAAACATCCAGGAGACGGGAAACGAGCCCAGTTCGACTGCCGCTGTACACGTCGGCGCACGCACTGGTAGGAATACTGCTTTCTTGATGAAATCAGCTTAGCAGAGGTACTCTTCAGTCTCTAGTGTGAAGCTCTGAAGCGAAAATCTAAATGCTCGCTTCTCAGCCGTCAGCTGATATACTCTGTTAATGACTAATCGCTGACACCTGTGGAGCTGAGCTCTGCCAATTAATTTGGCATTTCATTGGCCCGTTTTCTTACTCTTCAGAGTGATTGGTCGTCTCCCGAACTCCCATCTGTTTCAGACACACGTCGGAGTTCCCATGAAGAGGAACCTGATGTATTCTACTTTTTGCTCATCAAACAAATAAAATAAAATTAAATTTCACTTGAAATCTCATTTCCCTCACTTCTAATTTCAAATGGAACCTAGTACATTTACTGAGAACCAAAGTTAATCATGTAGTGCGTCATAGTTACTTGCAACACATTTCAGTATGCATCATATCATGTTGCCAGCTCTTGCAACACACCATGTTTCTTTTTTATGAATACGGTCTTAATACTTCTGACTTACATAACAATAGACTCATGCCAAGAGATAAGAGCAAATTTAGTTCTGATCATTTCCTTAAAGGTAAAGATCTACTAGAGATTATATTATACTGAGATAAATGAAAAAGTAATATACCAGTGATTTTTTTTAAACAGTAAGATTATTTGTTTGTTGTGATTTGTTTACTTAAAGGAACCAAAACTGAAAATTCTGTCATAATTTACTCACCCTTCACACTTGTCACAAACCTGTGAACTTGAATTTCTTTCTTCTGTTGAACAAAAAATACATTATTTTGAAAAATGTTGAAAGCCTGTAACTATTGACATAGTATTTTTTTTCTACAATGGTTGCACATTTGTAAAATTTTTCAACATATCATCTTTTGTTTTCAGGAGAAAAAGGAAACTTGAGGGTGACTAAATAATGAGTACATAAAATTTTTTGGGTGAACTATCTCTTTCAATTTTTTCAAATAGTCTTCCAATTGATGCCATTATATTGTTTATTCAGAATTATCATAGGGGCATGAACCAATAACAGCCGAACATAACCAGTCATATCACGATAGAGACCTTGTCTTCTCTCACATAACTTTTCCCCTATTCATTCTCAATTCCCCTTCTAGTAAATGGCATGATATCCTCAAGTTGCCCGTGAGGCTTTGTGTCAGAAGTCAAAGAATGAGTGTCTTCTGGTTCAAAGTAAACAAACAGGAATTGACACGTAAGTCAATAACCCACACATTATAAGCATCGGCTTTGTTTATTTGTTGCTACAGTAATCTGCGATGTGCTTATTGTGGTTGTCGATATGTAAATGAGATGTTTACATCAGTGTTATTCAATTTGCACATTGTCTCTAAATCACCCGCAGAAATTCTCACGCCCATTAACGCTGATTTGTAATTGCGCAATCGCACAATTTCTCAACATTTAGCACAGTTGCCTCAAGGTCACTGGTTCGAGTCCAGGCGTGGGTTTTCTTCAGGAGCTCTGGTTTCCCCCACAGTCCAAAGATATGCCGTAGGTGAATTGATTTAACTAAGCTGGCCGAAGTGAGTGAATGAGAGATTGTGTGTGGGTGTTTCCCTGTACTGAGGGTTGTGAAAGAGCATCAGCTGTGTAAAACAATTGCCAGAGAAATTGGCAGCACATTCTGCTGTGATGACCCCCTGATAAACAGGGAATAAGCCAAAAGAGAGTGAGGAAGTAAGAAAGCAAATAAGGTGATTCCTTGTTTTTCAAAGCTGACCTAACCATTTAATTGAGTTTGTAAGGAATTTTGTCTTCACCGTAGCGATCTTCACGACTCTCCCCGCCAGTCTGCTAGCATGCTACTAGTTAGTTAGTACTTCTAGTTAGCACAACTATGCTAGGATGAGTTACTCTCATCTTCATGCCAAGTCTCCCCATCTGTCTGCCTCTGCCAGCAGCGCTACGGCCAGAGAAAAAGACCAGTTAATAAAGCTTGACTCGTGAAACTGAAATGTTCTTATGGAAACTTATTCCTACATAGCTTTACATTGCAAATATCATTAAAATAGAATGCAGGCAGCAATAAAAAAAAAAGTAAAAAAATGAAAATTAACCTACAGTACTTTAGTGGCTTTCATCTTCATGAATCTTTGTGTGTTTTTGTGTGCTTATTGATAATAGTTGGTTAACTGACCAATGTTTTCAGATTTACAGTAGGTGAATATTTTTCCAGAATGCACTGATAATCTACAGTAATAATACTGTGGAAATAAAAATGATTTCCAGTGATGCTGATTGCCAGCTCTTACCATCAAAAGGCGAGAAAGTTCCCATATGGCTGCTAGATTGTTGGCAACTTGAAATATGACTGGTTAAAGTAACAGTTTTATTGCCATATTTTATGCCACAGATGTATTCACTGTTGATTCTGAAGCCCTCAATGCAGATTTGTTTTACACTATTTGCTGATTAGCACAGCTCTTTGCTAAGCACACAAAATAGGCTTTCCTTTGCTATACTACTTATGTATATTTTAATACATCATTAACAAGTTTCAACAGAATTGACACTTATATTGTAGTATACAATCAATTCGTGTCATGACATTAGGCATATTTTTAAGGCAATTATGAATTTACATATGAAAATGTGCTACTTAAGATCAAAACAGATAATTCGTATTAAATATAAATTTGGATTCCAATACATTTTCATTTAATTGCAAATAATATGCAGTTGAGTCTCCAAACACACAAAGTACTCTTTAAAAGCACCCACAAATTTGGTCACGGTGGTCAGGTTGGGTTTTTATTTTTAGAACACGAGCTATCCAGACATTTCCCTCTTTCGTCCTATTGTGAAAGAGTTCACGAGGAGTCGCCTGGGTTTCCTGTTAGGGAAATACAAGCACAAAATGTTTCCTTTTTAACAGAGATCTGAACAAACATTTGGGTGTCAAGTGGGTCAAAACAAAAATGCGTGATACACAAATTGTGACTCTTCCAATGTGTCATATTTCTCATTAACATCCTGAAAATATGTCTGGGCTTTTGGAATGTTATAGTGATAACAGATTCTATAATGCACTTTGAGTTATGTAAAATTTCAGATTTATTTCATTCAATATTTAATTAATTTAATTATATACAAAAACATTAATAGTAAAATATATCAAATAGTGAAAATCCTTCCTCAGTAGACCTAGTAATATATTAATAATTTGTTTAATGTTGTGTGATCATAACCTACTTTATGGCGCCATCCTATGGTTGTAAAGGTTATCACAGGCACAGCTGGCAAAATGCATTCAGACAGTTTTTTTCTCATAGGAGTCTTTTGAATTTATTTTAGTGGAAGTTTTCCAGTAATTCTCCTCTAGAGAATCCACAGTCTTAACGGACGTTACATGTGTTTTTTAAATCAAAATAATGGATGAACAGACTAGACAGTAGACCCTGCTGATAAAAAAACAGCATGCGGGTAAGGTATGATTTGTTGCTGGTTTGGTGGCCATCACATGAGCAGCAAAAGACTATGAAAACATACCTTACCAGCAGCAGTGTTTTTTTATTTTAATTTTTTTATTTTTTTGCTGGGGCCCTGGCAGCGCAAATGTATTTATAATCTCAAGATGAAAAAAGTTGTAGCCTACTGTAGAAAAGGCTGAAATTGAAAAGGGCTAAAGAAATGCTAAAACTAAAGAATGCCATTGCTTTCCTTTTAAATGGCCAGTTTGAGCAGTTCGGTTGAATGTTTTCTTTAGAGCTGAAGTGTAATTCATTGTTCCCACCATTTCACAAACCTGCAATAGATTGTCCAGAGTGCTCTGGGGAAAGATCTTTTCCAGAATAAACAAAACTATGTCTGGATGAAACTGTTGAAAAGCCTTGTTCCAAAGCAGGAAAGGCAGATTTTACATTCATTTCAAATTATACGGTTGAGTTTCTATTTATGTTTGCTGATCTATGCTTATACATGCATAAAAGCCACAATCAAATCTGTTGATTATGTACATTACATATAACTTAAATAAGTTACCCTGGCTTTTTATAGCGTTTACAGTAAGTGTTGTAATCAGATCCTGCATGGTGCTTCTATAAACACAGAAAATGTTAGCCAGTAACTTTGTTTACTTTGTGAACCTTTTCTACAAACGTGAAAAAACAAGCTGCTAAGATTTTGCTACTGACAAAGAGTCTCTGTAGACTCCTGACCAGTGTTGGGGAAATTAGGTTATTTGAAATGAGCTCAAATCAGTTGAGAGAGAGAGAGCAGAAAAACATAGAAATAGAAAACAGAAAAAGATTGGCATTATTATAAATAATACAATAGAAATAATGTGTGGAAAATGCGCATATATACATATAGTTCAACATTTTTGGGTATGGACTGAGAGGAGCATTGATTATCTATATTAAGGGTTTTACTGCCAACAGTGGCTACAATGAAACTACAGAGTGTGAGAGCCAACAGTTGCAAAAAAGGTTTCTTGGCCTTACACTGTGAACACTTACACAAGCCAAAAAGACCTGCTTATTTGAAATCTAAACAAGTCTGTCTGTCTGTCTGTGTGTCTGTCTGTCTGTGTGTCTATTGGTAGCTAAGAGGACAGGAGGCCTTTCAGAGTGGAGTTTGCATCCATCCATCCATCCATCCATCCAATATAATGTGATAAAAACATTGTTTAAGAGTTAAATGAAAAAAAGACAAGAGACAAAATACTGATTGCAAGTATTTACCCTTTTTATTTAAATCAACGTAATATACAAATTCAGAATAATCTTAGCTGGTAGTAAATGTACATATTGGAATGTGATCTGAACTTGATTTGAGCGTAATTTGACCATTTCTGAGGGACTGTTAAGTAAAGTCATAAGGCAAACGTATCAAATACTCAAACAAATCGTTACAGAAAAGACGATGGTCATAACAACATGCTTTTGAGATGCATACCATTAATTGCATAATCATTATTAGCAGCTGTAAATACCTGAGGGATATTTGCTAAAAGATTAGTTACTTAAAATTTGAGTTATATTTATGAGCATCAATTTATTATTCGTCAAAATGAATTAATATCATATGGCTAAAATTCAAAACATTTACACTGAGCCTTGTGCAGAAGTGGAATATTTTACCATAAGTATAGCTCAACTGTGAATGTCTGCTGCATATACCAATGTTTGAGTTTGAACTGCATAAGCATGTTAAAAATGCGGATGGCGGTGATCATTTTTCTCCAAATGGCCACTGTATATGAAAATATTTATATTTTGGGTATAGACTTGGGCTTAAAATGAGCTCATATAAGTTGCTGATGTCTCCTGTGTATTTGAGTGTGAGTGTATGTGTGTTTCTGTCTCATACCCTTTCGAGATCACTTGGGTTCAGCACTTTCCCAATAAAGAGAAGTGCACCTGAAGGCTCATCCCTGACTAGAAAGAGGAAAGGTCGGTCCACGCGGTACGATAGACCCAGCGATTGACCTGTGGCAATGGGTGTGGTGCTGGCATACTGTGCACCCTCTGGAGCTGTCTCCATGACAACCTTATGATGGACTGCATTCAGCTTGACTGGCTGACTGGTGATTTTGACAAGGTCTGTTTCTGCTAACCATTCAGATAGACCTGAAACAGGAGAACAAATAAGAGACACAAATGTATATATATAAAAAAAACAATACATTGATAAACCAGTAAAGATTACAAAATGTTGTTTTTGTCTCACCCAGGTCAGAGAGGGAGGGCAGCAGGTTTGTCTTATAGCTGAGTTTGATAACTGGAAGTGTGAGCAGCACCTTCGCTGTGTGGAGTGAATTTGATAGGTCCTGGACAAATTCAGCTGTAAGTGCTTCCTCTATTAGAGTCAGATTCTGAGTCACCTCGTCGGGTAAGAAAAAATACATGCTCACTCCATCCTCCATAGGAACCTGGGCTATCTGTGAAAGAGGTGATTAATGAAAAACTTTTTAAATCAAATGCACTCTGTAATTTCCTAATTTCTGAAATCCACATGACCAGCAGAATAGTGATTTAAAAGTGCTTGCTTTATCATAGTATCTCAGTAATGGAACACTTTCACGGGCTGACTGAATTTCTACAGTTGAGCTGCTAACCAAAAATTAAAAAAAAAATGTATTGTGTGTTACTGCATCCATACCACAAGGTGTCAGTGTAATTCCAAGATGACAAAAAGGGTCACTCCCTTTGAAGGGTTGTTCACCCAAAAAAGAAAATGCTGTAACTACTTGCTCAGCCCCATTGTCATCTTTAGATCACAAATTAAGGTATTTTGGATGAAAGCTCTCCATAGACAGCAACATTCCCTACGACATTCAAAGTCCAGAAAAGAACCAAAACATTGTCAAAACTTTGTATGATTACAGTTGAACCACTGAGGTCACACTTTGAACATCTTGCGACCATTGCTGTATTTGGTGAATCAGAGAGTTCTTGGATTTCATCTAATATATCTTAATTTGCTTTCAGACGATGAATGAAGGTCTCAGGCGATTGAAATGACAGTGAGTGATTAATAACAGAATTTATATTTTTGGATGAACTAATCCTTTAAAAAGGCAATTCGAATAAAAGGATAGCTCTGTCATTAGAAACTGAGAAGTACAGTCCTAGCAGTACAGTATTTCTATATTCACCAAAGCTAAAATGTGGCATGTTCACAAAACAGTTGCATGAAGTTGTGTGCAGTTGTATGGAATTCATGGAAACTTTATTATTTGGTTTGGTTATTTCAGTTGGCTTTATCATTGATTGATAACCTTGACAGACATATCTCATCTTGTCTTGGTGAGATTGTAGCTTTGCCTCTGTTCAGGCTATGCACCCTCTCACATATTCTTGTAATACTGTATGTTGTAAAAAAGAAGTAATGTGTTTGGATTACGCCATTCCTATCTAGGCCAGTTACAGTTCATTATTGAGGGATGGACATTCATGCCATGATCCATGTTTAGTCACAGCAGAATGAGTTGGCAGAGGAAGGACAATCCCACCTCCAGATCTGCTTCAGTTCCTGTTAAGCTGTGAATGTCTGCTTCAGCCTTGGGACCCATCCCAGAGTTCACTCTTGCCCAGCTGGCTGCATAATTTAGTCTGCCTGACCCCTGGTTTACCCCACTAGCTTAGCCCAGACCATCCAACAAATCACCAGATCCTCTCTGGCCAAACCTCTCATCCCACCCTGGTTGTTTGCCCAGATTCCAGTTTCTCATAAGCCTTCCTGGGTTGTCCCACTGCCACCGGCTTGGCATCCCTCAGTCCCTTCTGCCCCTCCTTGCCTCTGTAGACATTTCTCACTAGGGAGAGATTTCTGGGGTCATCAGCTAAGATTATGAAGCCATTCATTGTTTGTGTTTTATCATGTCTTTTTTTGTGTGAACGTGGTTTGTTGGCAAGGGTGCTGTAATTGGGGAAGAGATGGTTAAGATGATTTCAAAGACCCTAATCAGAAAGGGGGCCGAAATGTTCTAAAACACATGATGTTCTACAGCAATCACAGTTCAGTCTCAGTTTAAAGAAACGCTCCACTTTTTTAGAAATAGGCTCATTTTAGGCTTGGCTTAAATGGTAGAGTTGGACCATTTTTCAATCCATTCAGCTGATATTCATCTGCCGGGATGCTTTTAGCTTATTTTAGCATAATCATTGAATCAGATTAGACCATTAGCATCTCACTAATACACAATGTAAATACAGAATAGTCAAGTTGCTAATGGTCTAATCTGATTCAATCATTATGCCAAGAAAAACTAAACGTGCTGCTATGTAACAGAGATCGGCTGAATGGATACATTGTTTTTTAACTCAACTGTTTAAACCTAGGGGACTTGTAAAATGAGTCTATTTAAAAAAAAAATAAAAAATAAAAAATTAAAAAAAAGGTGGAGCGTTGCTTTGAAGCAGGGTGACCAAACTCAGTCCTGGAGGGCCGATGTCCTGCAGAGTATTGTTTCCAACATTTTTTCAGTACATCTTCCTTTGTGCTCAAACAGTTTGAAGCAAGTGAAGGGTGAGTAAATGATGACAGAAATGTCTTTTTTTTTTTGGATGAACTATCTCTTTAAGGGTGTTTTAGGATCCTGCCCCACCTTGCCAGTGTGTTTTGCCTGAGTCCCTTTATTAATCTGGGGTCGCCACAGCGGAATGAACCGCCAACTTATGCAACCCATCACTGGGAAACACCCATACACTCTCATTCACACAGATACAATTTAGCTTACCCAATTCCCCTATAGTGCATGTCTTTGGACTTGTGGGGGAAACCGGAGCACCCTGAGGAAACCCACGCGAACACGGGGAGAACATGCAAACTCCACACAGAAATGCCAACTGACCCAGCCGAGGCTCAAACCAGCGACCTTCTTGCTGTGAGGCGACAGCGCTACCCACTGCGCCGCCCGGGCATACAAACTTCTGTCATACAAACTTTACACAAATATTGAGAACATGCCATGTTTGAGAATGTGGAAACATATATTCCTGTGTATTATAAAAAACAGTACATGCATAAAACAACAGATTCTGGTACCGTGCAGCCAAGGTCAGAGTCGATACCCATCTTCACTGGGTAATTCTCCTGCTCCATCATGGGAATGACAGCAGGTACCTGTCCATCTCTCCTGAAGTTTTCCATCTTATTAGGTTTGCCAAATCTAGTTATCCATTTACCTGCAAAAAAGTCAGTGCACTCAAATCAATGCAGGAAGAACAACAACAACAAATGTCCATAATATTTTGTCAAGATTACAAAAAAATCTAATTGACTGCAGTGTCACATGTGTCATAAATTTGGCATCAATCAAGTTACCTGTTGCCTTAACATCTGTGGCCATGAAGTCATTTGAAAGACTGGTGCTAGCATATCTGAAGGACATCACTGGACCTTTGCTGGACCCCCTGCAG
>CAIGQV010018106.1:4744150-4763965 GCA_903798115.1 Danio jaintianensis | reverse complement strand
TAGCATATCTGAAGGACATCACTGGACCTTTGCTGGACCCCCTGCAGTTTGCCTATAGAGCAAACCGGTCTGTGGATGATGCAGTCAACATGGGACTGCACCATACCCTACAACATCTGGACAAACCAGGGAACTACGCAAGGATTCTATTCGTGGACTTCAGTTCTGCCTTCAACACCATCGTCCCATCATTGCTCGAGTACAAACTGACCCAGCTCTCTGTTCCTAGCTCTGTCTGTCAATGGATCACCAGCTTTCTGACAGATAGACAACAGCTAGTCAGAATGGGCAAAATCACATCCGACAGCCGCACCATCAGCCCCCCAGGGATGTGTTCTCTCCCCACTGCTCTTCTCCCTGTATACCAATGACTGCACTGCAAAAGACCCCTCCATTAAACTCTTGAAGTTTGCTGACGACACTACTGTTATCGGCCTCATCCGGAACGGTGATGAGTCTGCATACAGACAGGAGGTGGAGCGGCTGGCTCTAAGGTGCTGATGCAACAACCTGGAGCTGAACACGCTCAAAACGGTGGAGATGATAGTGGACTTTAGGAGAAACCCCCCTGCTCTCCCCCCACTCACCATCATGAACAGCACTGTGGCTGCAGTAGAGTCATTCAGGTTCCTGGGGACCACCATCTCTCAGGATCTGAAGTAACACATTCACATAGACTCTATTGTGAAGAAAGCCCAGCAGAGACTGTACTTCCTTCGTCAGCTGAGGAAGTTCAACCTGCCACAGGAGCTGCTCGTACACTTCTACTCAGCTGTCATCCAACCCATCCTCTGCACTTCAATCACTGTCTGGTTCGGCTCAGCTGCCAAAACGACCTCCGTAGGCTACAGCGAATAGTCCGGACTGCTGAATGAATCACTGGCACTACCCTTCCTACACTTCAAGAACTGTACTCTTCCAGAGTGAGTAAAAGGACTTGCAAAATCACTCTGGACCCTTCACACCCAGCACACTTTCTGTTTGAACTGTTACCATCTGGCCGGCGCTACAGAACACCGAGCACAAAAACAGCCAGACACAGGAAAAGTTTCTTTCCTCAGGCCATCTACCTCATGAACAGCTAATTATTCCCCTACAGTGCAATAAACATGTGCAATACCTTTTCATACGCACTTGTATACAGCAGTTTATAACAGTATACAATGCAATACTTTCTCCATACGCATTTGTACACAGCACCTTATAACTTGTATATTTATAACAAATCTGTACAACAATTCATCATCCAGAGCTCTGTTGTCTAACTGCATCTCTGTTTAATGTTTGTCGTATTTTATATTTTTTTCTCATATTTATTTTGTGTTGTCACTTGTCACTTTATGTACACTGGAAGCTTCTGTAGCCAAAACAAATTCCTTGTGTGTGTAAGCACACTTGGCAATAAAACCAATTCTGATTCTGATTAATATGCATGCACATTTTCATGATTCAATTAATACTGATATGACTAGTCTGTCTCTACCTCCTTGTACTGTCTCTGTTAAACTACATACAGTACAGGAGATTTACAAGAGCAAGAATTAGAGTCCACTTACCTTTGAAAAAGGCTGCTCCCACAGGCAGCAGAGCTGTGTTACGAGGAAGAGGGGAAGGAACGACTTGATCCACTTTTCCTCCAGTCTGCTGTTTAAACCAGTCATTAACAGTCTTGAGGTCCCGGGCTCCACCAGCAAGAATCTGAGGACGTTCACCATATTGCTTCTCAACGCTGTTAAGGTATTCCAGTCTTAGACGAAGTTCTGCAACACACAGGGATGAGTGAAAACATGTTTATTTCGCCCTTTTAGTTCCAAAAAGAAACTAAGATAATCAAGATTGTGAACTTGTGATATTTTGTGGATACGGTAAAAATTACAAAAATAAAGTCCCTAAAATAAAATACTTTATTCTCATATTGCTGCAACTTTGTTCTCATCATTTGCATTAATTACGCAATAATTACAATTTAATCTGAATCTTTTAATTATTAAAATTTGATTGAAAATGAAATTATTCTAGTAATCTTAGTTTTTTTTTTTTTCTTCTCATTCTTGGTATTAAAACACCACCATGCTATTGAATGGACACACAACCACACCCATTTAAAATGTAGAGCACTCACTCCTAGCCAAAAGGACGCGTTCTGCTGACTTGAAGCCCTTGGCTGATGCTCTGAGTGAAGACAGAAGGTCTCTGAGTGTGTCATGGAGCTGACTGTCCTGAAGCGTGTGATAGCGAAGGGCTCTGTAAATCTGCTTCTTGGCCCGTTCAGACGCCCCTGTGATGGATGACAAACACCACTTTAAAATTGCTGATCTCAAACTATGAACTTTTGTCAATACTTCTCCAGTTAGAAAAGTGTGGTCTTCTATCATGGAGCAAAGTCTTACCCATTGAAAGCTGTGTGAAAGCTGCTGATATACTCATGGGGGACAGAAAGACGCTGGCCTTGGGGTCACGAGCCGCCAGTTGACGGAACAGGTTGTAGCCAAAATCAGAGGTTGCTGCAGCCAGCTTGGTGCGTGGTGTTGTAAAAAGGTCAACTGCTTCTTCCTCACCTTCTCCATCTGCTGTGTCTGCCTGTAGAAATGTGGAAATTTACAGCCAGTGGAATGACAGAAAAGGGAAAGCATAATGGACCAGCTGATAGATCTTACCAACTGAGCATGTGAGAGGGAGAGAAGACTCCACAAACCAACCAGCAGGACTACCTTCTTCATCCTGATGAATGCACAGATCAAAGATTTTTTTTATAATTATACAATAGCACAGGATAATCACATTTTAGATTTTTTTTGCTTGGTATCTTAAAAAAGAAAGGAAGAAATGTGACAAGAAACAGACTGGTTCAAAGTTTGTAATAATTTAGAAGTGTTATTGTTTTTGGAAGAATTATCTTATCCTCATAAGGTTGCATTTTTTGTAAATTAACATACAGTAAAATTATAATATTTGTATATTAAACAGATTTCAGAAGGACCATGTGACAGATGCACCTAAAATTATTTTTTTTAAGAAAGTTTTCTTAGTTAAGTTTTCTTCAGTCTAAATGGAAAACTTGAATGACATCCAAACTTTTTCAATCAAATCAAGTCACTGCATAACACTTGACACAGTTCACTTCAGGCGCAGGTTCAAAAACTGTTACTGCAGCAGTTTCCAACAAGGGCTGAAACTTTTTCCATGTTTCTTCAGCACATCTGTTTGCCATTAAACGTCCTCGCTGAGTCCTTGTTCATCACTGGCGGAAAAAAATACTCCTGACACTAATATTTTTACATTCATCTAAACGGCTGCCTCACAGTGTCTGCCACGCAGTTAAAAGGGCTGAGCCTGAGTCTAATCCACTGCATAAATCTGCGCTTCAAATGTACATCTATATTCTGGAAAAAAAGGGAAAAAATTACACGTGTGAAACTTTTCATGCAGTATAAATGAGTATTAGATAGATGAAAAGGAAAAGAAAAACAAGGGAAAAAAGAAGGAATATTGAAAAATAAATTAGAATGAAAAATAAGATTGTTTACACTCGTTTTACGGTTGCATTCCTCATTTTTATCCACAAAATAAAGGATATTTATAGGTAATTTGCTTTACAAGTATATAATTAGCAAGAACAGAAGCGGAAACCGCGATAAAAACCTATATTAATTTAACCATTTGTATAAAAGTGTTTCTGCGGTGCGGTTTTTAAACCTTTGCGTTACGGTTTTTAAAGGGTCTGACCTGTTTTCCCCTTCACCGTCGCTCCGTGCAGATTTTCAGGTCTCAGCTGCCTCCGCCAACTGTGCATGAGCAGATGCTTCAGCAGTGTTTTAGAAAGGAATCCCGCCCTTTGCTGACGCTACAGATGTGGCCTGAAACTACATAGTAGTAAGTCCGTTTGACCGTTCTTCTGGATGGAAATAATCAAGTACTATTTATTCTTTTAAAAGTTTCGTTTAGAACTCTCGAACGGCACTTTATTTTCCTTTGAAGGAACAATTGATAACGACTCATACACAAACACTCTTCTAGTCAATTTATTAGCAAGGTGTAATCAGGCATAATTTCGTGTTTTTGTTGCGTTATCCAGATTTCCTTATTTCCAGATTTCTTTAATTCTTGAGAAATAGAAATAACTTTTCTGAGAAAAATGGTTATGTGTAACCATTTTTTTTTCTCAGAAAACGTAAACGTGTATATATATATATATGTTGTGTTCGCGTGGGTTACCTCCGGGTGCTCCGGTTTCCCCCACAAGTCCAAAAACATGTGGTATAGGTAAATTGGGTAGGCTAAATTGTCCGTAGTGTATGTGTGTGAATGAGTGTGTGTGGATGTTTCCCAGTGATGGGTTGCAGCTGGAAGGGCATCCGCTGCGTAGAACATATGCTGGATAAGTTGGCGGTTCATTCCGCTGTGGCGACCCCGGATTAATAAAGGGACTAAGCCGGAAAAGAAAATGAATGAATGAATGAATAAATAAGCACACACAAATGCCTAGCATGCATGTCTTTGGGCTGTGGGAGGAAACCTCAGCCCCCAGAGTAAACTCATATTTGATGATACAGTGAGAGCATGCAAACTCCTTCCTGCACTTGAACCGAGGTCCTTTTTTTGTGCGAGACAAAGTTAAATTCTTAAATTAGGGTAGTGAAGGTGAAGGTAAAGATTTACTTTTTGGGCATGATTTTTTTTTTTTTTGCTGCTACCCTCTGATTGGTGAAATTGTCTCTACAAGCATCATTGGCATCCACTAGTGAATACTGTGTATGAATAAAAAATATAATAATAATAATATATATATACTACGTATAATACGTCATCTTTGATGAAGATGAATCAAGTTTTAGCTGAGCTCTATTACAAGATTCTCTAGAATACCTAATTCTGATTGGTCAGTCATGGCATGTGGTCAGATATTCAACATCACCACAAAATCATTTAAACTCAAATCCATCTTTTCTTGACCATATATTCTTTTATTTGGCAAATAGCCATGTAACACCTGAGAAAAGGCAGTTAACTGATCATTAAAATGAACCTATGTCAGGGTCCTGTTTGAGGTTATTTTGCAATAGAGACCGCCTGACTGTACATTTTCCCTTACATATTCCCTAGGGAAGATGCCATTGAACAGCCTTTTTATTTATGTCAAACTAAAAATGGCACCCGTAAATCACAGAGCAGGCCATGAACAGCAATTTACAAACAGAAAAATATATAGGCCTACTGTACATGAACAGGTAAAATGAACTGATCGATCATCTCCTCTTAGTTCCCATCCTCTATCTCCTGATGCCCGAGGAACTGCTGAGGAACAGTTTCCTTCCACATATTTAACATGTAACTCAGCATGTTTTGATGCGGACCATCATTAAGTGTCCCATCACTCATGGGGTCTTTGCTTGACTTCATGGTGCTTTCAGTTTCAGTTTTTGGGTCATCACTTTGTTCTGTTGACGCTCCAGGGTTAGGGTTAGTGACTATACCCAGGAAAAGTGGTGTGTAAGAGGTATCATCCACCAGGGCAAAGATGAAGGGCATGTTGACAGCAAAGGTAGGTACGGTGCGCACTAGAGTGACAGAGGTCGCAGCTGAAGCTTCAGCTCCCTCCTCACTCAGCTCCATGTTTGAAGCGTGTTGTACACCTGAAACCACTAATGGACCTGGTGCCATCCTGGATAAATCAGGCCCGGTAAAAAGAAATCCCAGACCTGGACGAAAGAGAAAAGAGTATGTTTATTATTATTATTATTATTATTATTTATGAACTCTCATTTTACAGCAACATTGATTGACTTTACGTGACCATTGTAAGATTTTACCACATGGTTAATTTCACAGTCAAACTGAGATTGAGTAAAGTCATCAAAATAAGACAACAGAAATTATTGTGGCATAAAGAAAGATTACAACTACAATTTCTGGCCACAGGGCATCACTAGTCTCTCACAGGACATCACTAGTCTCTCACAGACATCACTAGTCTCTCACAGACATCACTAGTCTTTCACAGACATCACTAGACTCTCACAGACATCACTAGACTCTCACAGATATCACTAGTGTCTCTCACTGCTCTGATCTTGATCTGCTCTCCTACAGTCCCTTCCACAGTTCAGACTGTACTTTCTTAGCCATATCTTCGCCACTGAAATCTTTAACTCCTCCCCAAACTCCCGCTGCTCTCTCTTGTTCTCTCATCGGTTGTACAGGTGAGTTTTTCAGTCAGAACACTTTCACACAGCAGGATTTTGAATCACTGACAGGTCCAGTTGTTTAGCGAGACAAATATTTTATGGGCTCCTGAGACATGTCAATGATTCTTTCAGATCATGTCTTTGATAATTCACACTGAATGATTTCTTGATTTCAAAAACCAGTAAAAATCAGGACTAAAATCATGCAGTGTGAACTCTGGATTATTGTGAGCATGAACTCAAAATTTGACCTCAACAATGACCTCAAAATATTACTGTAATTTAGTAGATTGTACTGATATACAGTATATATATATTTTTTATCTTACCCATGCTTGTGAGTGCTTGTCGCAGATCTTGCTTGTACTCAAGTTTGAATTTGGGTAATTTCACATGCATGGACTTCTCACTTTGAAAATGTTCATACATGTCTGATATGTTGAGCTTGGCAGCCACGTTTGACAGATTTTCATGTTGTGGCATTGGCTTTATCACCAGAAGACTCATGTTTCCTTGAAAAGGGAACCTTGCAACCTAAGTGCATTAGGGAAGAAAATCAAACCAAATCAAAGAACATCAAACCAGTTATTTAGCCACAGGCTCCCACACTGTTAAAAGTTTTTCGTAAGTGTTCGTGCTGCCTTAAAATTTTAAGTTTACTTCACTTCAATAGTGAAGTTGTTATAACTCAGGTTAAAGTTGGCAAAACTTGACAATACAAGTGTAATGGATGTGGTCTAAGTTTAGTTAAATAGATAAGTTGTTGAAATTAAGAAGGATGTTGATGGGACTTTATAATTTAAGTGTAATGGACATGGTTTAAGTTTAGTGAACTTAAATACTGAAGTTGTCTCTCATTCACACACACACTACGGCCAATTTAGGTTATTTAATTCACCTATACCAAATGTCTTTGGGCTGTGGGGGAAACCGGAGCACCCCGAGGAAACCCATGCAAACACAGGGAGAACATGCAAACTCCACACAGAAATGCCAACTGGCCCAGGTGGGACTCGAACCCGTGACCTACTTGCTGTAAGGCGACTGGTTCATTTAAAGCACATACAAATACAATTTTAAAGTGGATTTGTTTAATTAAAAATATATTTGTTCTCATTTGTACTATTTAAAGCTCAGATGTTTGAAGCAGTTAACTAATATATATGAGTTCAACTGACTCTTTTTTTTTAAGTCTAATAAGTTCAGCCAAGTAAAACTTTGATATAAAAGTTGTCAACGCATTCAATCCAGATAAGTTAACTTAACTCAAAATATTAAGTTGTGCTAACTAATTAGCGCAATCATTTTTACAGTGCAGAAAAAATTGACAACAAACAGCTAGCTTACCTGTGTGCCGTCTGTTCTGTCTACAAACATGCTGAGTGGATATTTGGATCCCATCATCATATCCACTTTTACAGAGGTTTTTCTGTCAATGTAGAAGATATCCTTTACAGTGAACTTGGAATCAAAGCGGGATTGCCACTCTCCTAAAAGGTAAGTAACAACATTAAATTGATTATTTAGCACATAAAGCTGAATACGTCTTCCAATAATTTTCACTCCTTTTTCATTTATCGGTTCAGTGTATAATGAAAATATCCATCACAAGCCTAAATTAAAACATCTCTCAAATCCACAGATATTGTTTGACATGGTCAAATACTTTAAGACCATCAAAAATAGATTGCAGATATAATGGACCAGTGAGTCTTACATGTCAAAAATTATTTATCATGTCATATCGGTGTCAATAACCTTTGAGGTTGAAAAATGTGATTTTACAGTATGACTAAATAGTAAAACATTATAACATTATAAGAATTAAACTTATAACTTGTAAATTTTTTATTGACTATAATGTCATGTGGTATAACCATCAAGGTAAAATGAAAAAAAAAAGTATATATTTAATTCCATATTGAGTACAAAACAATACACATATCATAAAGTAGTTTTATCATATTATCAGAATATTATTATTATGTTATTATTTTAATGACATTTGAAAAAATAATTCATGCTTATCACAGAAGAGGTTTATTCAAGTTACTGTAACTTCAGTTCTAAATAAATGGATCTGGGCAATCATTTTATTGACCCTTAAAGTAAATGGCATATCATATCTAAGTCATGACATTTGAAATACAGACAAACCTTTAAAGTGAATGGCATTTATCAGCATCAGCACAACATTTGGTGGAAGACTGGATATAAAGTTGGTTATGTGACCGTTGGTGGTTTCCTCCACCCATCTATTTACATCTTCAATGGAGGTCAGTTGTGCAGATTCGGATTTGTACAAGTTCAAAGCTCTGTCCACAAAGTCTTGGTTCACCGTATAACCTTCTCAAAGAAAAATACTACTACAAAATCTACAAAAACACAAGTAACCTCAAAAGCCAAATCTAAACATGACTGTCCAGGTATAGCCTGGTCAAACAAAACCTCACCTGGTATGAGGTAGAGACGAGATGCCATCTTGACAGCTTTGGCAGTTAGTTGTTCTTGAAGACAGCTTAATGTTTCGTGAAAATTTGGCAACTCTTTGGCATGAAGGGCTTCCAACAACTTCTCTTCTGTATTGTTCCTTGCACCTAATGATTTAAAGTGCATATATATATAAAAACATTATAGCATGTACATCAATGGAGAGGCTACATTAGATTGACACTGCGGCCCACTCAGACTGACAGCTGGTTTAGTTAATCAAATCAAATGAGACACAATTGTGCAAAGAAAAATCCTGCACAGTACACACATGTAAAAAAAAGAAGTAATAAGATCCTGGCAAATGTTTTAGTTTCTCTTCATTAAACTTTCCAACATTTACAAAAGACATTCCCATATAGAAATCTGATATATGGCAATATGTGCAAATTACATATATGACATGTTCATATTTGGATTTCGTCTATATAAAATATATGTCATATTTGCAAACATATATTTCAAAAATCTGCAAAAATGGTCATTTACATATTTATTTTTCTTCAATCATTGGAATTATATGCATAATTCAACCTGAAAGAGTTGGAGCTCATCGCTAAAGAAAAATGGGCAAAATTATCAGTGGAGACATACAAAAAGCTGGTCAGCCATTATAGGAGGTGTTCTATTGCTGCAATAGCCAACACATGAACCCCCAATTTCTCTGACAATTGTTTTGAACTGTGGATGCCCGCAACCCAATACAACCCTCAATGCTGGGAAACACCCACACACTCTCCAATTCACACACTATGGTCAATTTAGATTATTCAATTCACCTACCACAAGTCTTTGGACTCTGGGGAAAACCAGAGCACCCGGAAGAAACCTACGCACACATGGGGAGAACATGCAAACTCCACACAGAACACAACCGTGCTAACTACTGAGCCACCATAACGCCACGTGTAATTATCCTTAATTGTAGTAAGGACATAAACAGCTTAAGCATTAACCCCTGCTCTGATTTTTGCCCAAAGTGTAAACATGAATCTGTGATATGTGACAGGTACTGTGGATTTTAGCACATTCAGAACATCAAACATTTTGCTGGAAGGGAGAAGGAAATAGCTTTCTTGACCCTAGGGGTGTCAAAATGTATCATTATGGTGCATCCTATTGCAGATGAGGATGAATAGTATTGGTTTAGTAACAGACTACAAGCAGTTTTTTTGTATTTACAGTTTTCAGTGTCATGCTGGCATACTATGATGAGGGATGCAAGATGCATGTCAAAGTATTTAAAAATGCTCCATTTGCTGCATTTGAGTTGACTTGCACAGTCTTTCACTGACACTGAAGGTATATCTCCCTCCTCTGACATAACAACTGAAATTAGTTATTTTTCTATGCTAATATTGTTTTGACATCACTATGTGGAAATATATTTATTATTTGTAGCGTTATTGATTTTAATGTAAACCTCACCCCTGACTTACTGTATATACGTACGCTTTTTGCATTTATTCATGTGTGCATATACTCACCCAAAGCAAGCTCAGCAAGTGCAAGGGAAACACTCAGAGGTGATATGATTATATTTGGTTGTTCAGAGCCAGTCTGGAGTTTTTCTAGAAGTGTCAGTCCCAGTTTAGCCACTGCAGCACCAACTTCTCTCTGAGACTCCAGACTTAAGACATCATTGCATTTCCCTTTGGCATCGCCTGTTTCATTTGATGCCTGGAAGGACGAGAGCACCAGAGGTGATCAAAAGGGGCTTTTTAGAAAATGAAACCATCAACTACAGAGCTTTTCTTACACAGCATCATTCTATAAACCCCATAAAGGGCTTTAGGTTTTAAACTGCACACAATTTACCTGCAGTTAATATTTAGAAAATATTTATTCAAAATATAGTTGAGAGCAGTGAGAAAAACCCTTATGTGGATGCACAAGATCTAGAAAAAGTATAATATCTCAGAGTTTCTTACCAACAGTCCAAAATTAAAGAAAAAGAGCAATACAAGCACTAAAAGGCAGTGCTTCATGTTCTTACTGTTGGCCTGGAACACACAAAACAAAATAATATAAATCTTTACACATACAGTTTTTACAGACTCTTACAAATGAAGGTTCTTTATTAGCATTAATGGTTCTGACATCAATGGAACTTTTTCATTCCACAAAATGTGCTTTAAAGTGGTAAAAAAAATTATTTAGATTATGAAACTGAAACAATAGTACTACAAAGAACTTCTCACTGAACGGTTCTTTTATGGCATCTCTATGGAAACCTCTTTTTAGTTCTTTCTGGGACCTTTTTTTTTTTTTGAGGGTACTTATTTGCAAGGCAATAATCAGTGGTGTAAAGTATTTAAGTTAATAGTAGCTAGTTATTGTTTCTAAATATGTTTTTGGCTACTTTGTCCTTTTACTAATTATCAAAGATTTAAGCAACTTTAACTCTACTTGAATACATTTTGGGGTAAGTAGGTGGTCCCAATTCATATTAAGTGGCCTTAACTAATTTGTACTTACATCAAAATATAAATACAATGTACTTAGTGTGTTGCAGAACACTTTTAGTGCTATTGAGGTGGGATATATGGGTAAGGTTAAGGAAAGGTCTGCTGGTATGGGTAGGTTTAAGGGTGGGTTAAGGTCTAAGGTATGGCCAGCAGTGTAATTACAGGTGTAATTACATGCAAGTATTTAATCAAGCACACAGTAGGTACAATGTAAAAACATGTATTTATACATACACTTATACACTTATACATAAGGCCATTTATTAGTTAAGGCCACTTAATAAAAAGAGGGAACAGAGTAGGCTATATATACTCTTTACCCCTACATATCTGTTATATAATCCTCATTATCTTTTAATCACAAGTGTTTTATATTTGAGGTGAGGTCATGGTTGCACCAGCAATAAGGTCAGCATGTCCAGTGAGATTAGCCTCTGCTTTCTTATTTTTCAAGCTTTAATTATAATTAACAATGTTTTATTTGCACATTACAGTCAATAAATAAAGACTTGTTGCTGTTTGGTTGATTGAAATATGACATTGTTCAAATTAATTTAGATATAGAAAATAAAATATGTATTATTGCTCTCTAACAAATCAGTGTTGTTGTTTTGTTTTGAAATGTGTTTTTGAGGACTAATACTGTTATTCTTAAATCAGATAGACTTTAACACAAGTACATAAAATTGTTGATGTATTTTATTCTTATATTCTAATTATTGTAAGCAATATTTACTTAAGTATGGTTATCAGGTACTCTTTACCCCTCTGATAATACTTAACTATTGTGGTGGTGCCATGTTATTTTATAGCTTTTCATTAGAAAGTCATTGTATATGTTATTCAACCGCAGTTCCAGGAATGGCCAAAGATGAACAAAGGTAAAGTTCCCACCCCCTATAATGTAATGTCACCCCAGAATTACGTAAATAACATTTACAATAAATAAATACAACTGAATGCCACAACCTTTTTTGTGATGTACATGTATGAACATTGTGTGAAGATTTACATTGGTTTACTGGTAATTTTTTACAAATAAATTGTATTCAGTTGACATCTTGTTTTTCAGCATGCACTGCAGCATGACTTTTTTTTTTTTTTGCATTTATTAATGAATTAATTCATTTATTTTAGCTTTAGCTATTTATTGTTTATAATTAAAAATATTTAGAGATTTAATTACTTTGAACTTTGTTTTTGTTGTTTTGTTTGGTTAAAAGTTCTTCAGACATAACAACATAACACATCAAAAGTGCTTTAAAATCAAATTAATTGTGTTTTTAGCAAATTAACTACAAAAATCCTTTTTTGTTCGTAAAATGAAAAGATGTTTTTGAAAAACACAAAATATGCTATCAGATGTGTACCACAGCTGAAAATAGGTGCATTTTAAACAATTTAATTATATTGCACAAATGATTTAAGAATAAAATAAATTAATAATTTAACATAATTATGTAATCTCTGATAAGCAGCCTTAATCCCAGTTTAGAAAACTACCTGCAAATAAACAATATATATCAAAAAAATAAACTTACCAAACCAAATTTTGACAAGAAAGTGGAGATAAATAGAGAGAGGGTGAATGATGTAGGTCCAGAACAGACGACTAGAGTACAACTGCGCTGTTAGTTAATGTTTCATCATTGCTTGACTTGTGTCACCATTTAGTTTTAAATGTAAATATAAATATATGTGATCCTGGGTCAAGAAGCCCACCACCAAAACAGAGACTTTTCAGGTTATGTTAGAAATCCAAAAGTGAAAAAAAAATTTGAAAAGAATGTGCAAATAATAATTTTGCAAACAATAAAAAAAAGGTTTGTTGAAGGAAGTTGCTTCAAAGGACATAAACAACATTGAAAAATAATCATATTTTAAGATTTAAGACTTTAATATTAGAGGTAAAGGAAATAGTAAAAAGGTTGTGTGTGGCACAGAATTACCTCTTTATATCCTAACCAATAACAATAAACAAAGAAAGAAAAAGAGGCAACTAACTTTGGTAATCTTTTGTGTAATAATAGACATCTAACAAAAGAAAAAAAAACTATTTAAGTGCAAAGTTTGCATGATGGTGTTAGTAAATCACCCTATCACAATTATACTACTGGAATTTAAAATGTTTGCAAGCAGTTTGAAAATGCTTAAATGAAGTTTATTTGCCCAGTGTACCCTGGCCTGTTCCAGCTCTCCACCCACGCAAAACCTTGAGTTCAGATTCCCTCCCCGTTACACTCAATGCCCACTGAACTGAACTGAGACCAGGCCTCAAGCTGAAAAAACTACTCCATAGAGATTCAATTTGGCATGTGCAAATAATAATGCACCATTCATTGTGCTACTTAAAAAAGTAGATAAATAGCCCTTACTGGAGTTCAAAGCCTTGGTTAAACTTTTACAGAATGTTTAGCTTAAAACTGAAATCTTATACTCTTAAAAATAGGTGAATTTGGATTAAAAGTTAATAAAAAAAATAAAAAATTGTTTGTCCATATTTTAAAGTTGGGTTGGAAACACCCACTATATTTAGAGTGTATAAATATTTACATGCAGTCAAACCAAAAATTATTTAAACACTTTAGTTTTTTTACTATAGTGGGTGCAGGACACTATAGCTCATGTATGTAAGTGAGGATAACAAAATAAAGTAAGCATATAAAGTAAATAAAGTGGTATATTATATCCAAACACTCTTCATATAGTGGACTAAGAACCAACAGTGAGTAGGAAAAATATTGAAGTTCAGGTTTGCATGAACCTGGTTGACTGCAGGAATTGTTATTGAGGCCCAACAAAATATCGACAGTTGTGTAAATATTGTCATACTAACAGTTGTCTGAATTATTTTTGGTTGATTGTAATCCATTACATCTTTCCTGAACTATCATTTATGTAAAATGCTAAATCAATTCTTCTATTTCAAATTGTATTTTAACAGTTTGATAGAATAATTTGAAATAAATATGGCAGAGATTCATCTGAAAGGTACAATTATTCTACAGATTAATATGTACGCTTAGTTGCTTGTAATAAAAAATGTCATAATAGCAACACTAAATGGAAAATAAATTAATTGTAAAATATCTAAAATTTGGGAATGTAAAAAGTATACTCAATTGAAACTACAAATACTTGGTGAAAAAAGTAAAAGTAATATTCACCTTATTTTGCAATGCGGAAGAAAGCTCTTGTAAGTTTAAGTTTACTGACAGATGCTGATAATCTTAAAAATAACTAAAAATATACATGTTGTGGTGGGTTACTTGGACCAAGCATCCCAGGGCTGCTTTTCTCTACCCATGTAGTGTTCTTACCTTTTTTTTTACTCCATAAAAAGGTATCTGGGACATAGTTAGCCTGCCTAACTCTACCATTTAATTATATTACATTGAAAAAAGAATACATTTTTGATATTTGATGTATGAACATATGAACAAGTTTGTCATCACAGTCCCACTATAAACGGCATAACTGTATTAGAATAGATATGCATCATCAATGTGGCACATTGTGACTTTGGCTAGTAAAATGTGATTACTGAAAATTGTTGAGATTCATGTTGAACACTATGGGGCGCCACAGCTTAAAAAATAAATCTGAAGACGGAGATAACAGACTGTCCTTAAACCCTTGCAGGTATTTTGCGGTACAGACGTGCTTGTAACATTAAATATTGTGGCTTGACAGAGCATTATGGTATCTTTTCACCATTAGCAGTTAGGCCACTAGTATTTTCACCAATTAAAAAAAGAAGCTTTTAAGTCAGTTATTTATGTCTTTTGGTGTGTGGTGTGTCAGTAGGAAAGATGGGTTTACAATTCCAAACCTTATTTTTGCAAATAACTGTAATAATCCTGTGAGAGTCTGACAACAGCCAGTGCTCCACACAGAGATCTCACCATCACCATTAGGAAACAGAACAAACTGAAAGACTAAATCCAAAAGTCACATGGCAACTTCTCCAATACACTTAAAAACACCAGCATACCAGGCTTCCTAGAAGAAAAAAAAAGTGTACTGGCAAAAGTTTTAATAAAAGTTAATAAAGTTGCTTGATATTTGATAAATAAGTTAATTGATAAAAGATATCTATTTTGAAAACATTCTTTTTGAAACCACCCTTACATTTTTACACAAGTACCTAAAACTTTACTGTCGCTTTGCAGGCTTTATCTTTTAGACAAATTTTAGATTTAATCTCTACACTGTAAAAAATGCTGGTTGTCTTAAATTTTTTTAAGCTGAATTAAATAAGTCATTTGAATTTATATTATATTAAACGGACTTATATTATATAAAACAGCTACTTTAAATTAATGAATTAAAAACATATGTTGTCATGACTAATTGATATATTTTTTACAGTGTAGTTTTGAAAGGACACTTGTTTGGTTCACATTCATGTTTAAATTGTCTAAGATTTAATTCCAATACTTAAACTTCCAGTATTAGCTTAATATATTTTGTTTTCCATCTTAAGAGTAAGAGGATTAAGAGGATTTCAAACATAACTTTTACTGTTTCTCCAAAACTTTATGTCTTAAACATATATTAAAGTCTAATGTTAACATTTAAGGTATAGTTCATCTAAAATGAACATCTTCTCACTGTTTACTTCCTCTAAAATGGCTCCAAACCTTTTTGAGTTTCTTTCTTCAGTTCAACACTAAAGAAGATATTTTGACGAAAGCTCACGATTAACTTCTATAGTATGAGAAACAAATATAGAAGTCAATGATTACAGGTTTCCTGCTTTCTTTTATGTTTAGCAGAAGAAAGAAACGAACAGGTTTGGAACAAGTGAAAGGAGAGTGAATGATGACAGAATTTTCAATTTTGGAACTGTCCTTTTAATTGAGATAAATAAATGCTATATTAGTATGTATCATTATAATTTATATTAAGTAATGTAGTTAAATATGGTGGCATGCTGGCTCAGTGGTCAGCACTGTCACCTCACAGCAAGAAGGTCGCTGGTTTGAGGTTTGAGTCCTGGCTGAGTCAGTTGGCATTTCTGTGTGGGGTTTGCATGTTCTCCCCGTGTTCGCATGGGTTTCCTCTGGGTGCTCTGGTTTCCACCACAGTCCAAAGACATGCAGTATAGGTGAATTGGATGAACTAAATTGTCCGTAGTGTATGTGTGTAAATGGGAGTGTATGGGTGTTTCCCACTGGGTTGTGGCTGGAAGGGCATCTGCGTAAAACATATGCTGGAATAGTTGACGGTTCATTCCGCTGTGGGGACCTCTAATAAATCAGAGACTAAGCCGAAGGAAAATGAATGAATGAATGAATAAATAATCGATTTGTGTTGGGACAACATGAAGGAATTGTGTGGAACGCAGCATTTTTTACAGTGAGTTACAGATCAGCTGAACAATTCTGACAACAAGAATGACCAAAAAAATAATGATAAATATTTTTTAAAAGGTTTCGTGTTTCTTTGACACTGTGGTGTACACATTTAAAAATAACTCATTGGATGAACTCAACTGCCCAACATGATTTTATCAAATAAAAGTTTAAATTCATTTGTATTTTTATTTAACTTAAACTCAAAGGTCTGATAATATCATGTATGTCAATTATACAATATGTCATAGTCTCTTAGTTTTATTTGAAGTTATCCTAAATGAACTAAAAGGGCCATTTTTAAGCATATTTCATGAGTTACATATACAGTTAATTGAGACTGATCTCAGAACTAATATTTAGGACAGTTATTGCTCACTGAGCAAAGCAACAAACTGCATTTTTGCTAATTAAGCTGCCAACACCCAAAGCATGGGTGCTTCTGCAAGGTGGTAATCTCAAAACTAAAAGCATTACATGAAAATCTTCTAAATCTTCAAACTAAAGTGAAGTTTAAACTCTAACAAGTCTTTCTATTAACTTCAAACACCTTAGATTACTTTTATTGTCAACATTTCCCTCTCTTCTTTCGATCCCATGCAAAGCATGCTGGGAACTACAAATCCCCTAACCAAGTAGTTGGACCAACACAAGCGTTTTGTGTTGGGACAACATGAAGGAATTAAGTTAGCTTAATGGTTTACAAATTTAAGTGGACTGAACATAAAACAATTAAATTGGCAATTAAATAAAACAATTAAATTGGCAAAAGAAATTATAAGAATTGTGTTGTTTCAGCTCATGTTTAACAGGTAGTTTGAACAAGCAGCAGTAATTATTTTTTTGAGTGTACTTTGTATTGTCTGTTAAACATTTCACGATAGTGCTGTAAAACTATAAAACCAAAAGATGTCCATGTTTTTATCCATTTGTGGATAGAGTGGGAAATAAATCAATTAAACCAAAGCTGTCCAAGGTCAACTTTGATCACTTTTACTTTCCTTTATTACAGTTTGGCTGTATAATAAATAACTCATCCATTTATTCTAGTTGTTGATTCTGTGTTTTATGTTTTTTACCACCTAGCAGCAGCAAAAAGTTTACCTGCAACACAAAACCTGTTTCTTGAAGATTTCCCACAGCTCACTGATGACTATAGGAAACCTCATCCTCGCCTCTCACAGAGGGCTATTGTCCATCTCTCAGCAGGTCTGCGAGTCTGGCTCCATGCAGCTTCTGTGTAGAGTTTCAGCAGTTACAGAACCTGTTTATCTCTGTCATTCAACATTGTTCAAACAAGAGCACATCTTTGTCTTCCCCTTGCTCTTCTGCATCCAATCTCACCTCCAAGTTCCTTCAGGTTGTGCCAGTCCCTTGTCTTCAAGACTTCTGTGAAAACCTGTGAGCATAGTAAAGAAAATGTCAATAATTACCTAAAGAAGCTGTTGTGAGTATAATGATTATTTGAAATATATTTCACAAGAAATGACTATTTCAGTCTTTCTACTTACTTTCTAATTCCAATGACAAAACAGGACTTATATTTTTTTGACATTTCTCTTGACATTAATCGTAACCAATGATATTATGAAGTGTTGGTGAGAACACCAGCTCTGATTGAGAGTCTAACCGTGTCTATCCATGGGGCTGTAAAGGCTGAAAATCCCTGGATTAGAGGATAAATGAGGTCTCTAAATCTTTTGGAGCTTAATAGGTCTTTTTGAAGTTAAGGTTGGCAGAGCAATTGGTAGTTCACTCTGCTGTGGCGACCCCTGATAAAGAAGGGAATAAGCCGCAGGAGAAAATGAGGTTGGCAGAGGAATTGTATCGGAAGGAAAAATGCATTTTTAAGCAGAAAGTTTTTCTAAGAAAATTAATATATAAACTATATTTATATATTTATACTATATTGGCTTGGAAATTATATATATATACATGGCTAAATTTGACCAGCCTGGTGGCTAGTCTTCATTGATTTCCCATGCCACCAGTAAGAGCAGTGTAGAGTTTTAATTAGCAGATTAAAGTAATAGCACATTTTGCTTAAAATTTTGCAATTCACGCAACATTATGGGTGACATATCAAAAAGTTCAAAACAGAACAAATTGTTGGTGCTGGTGCATCTGTGATCAAGAAAGCGAATATTGGTGATGTATCAAGAGCGAGTCACTGCCAAGGACATAGAGACTTCACTGTCTTTTCCACATCCGGGAGAGTTACGGTGTGGAGAAATCCCAAAGAAGCATACCACGCAGACTGCTGCATGCCCAGAGTAAAGCATGGGGGTGGACCAGTGATGGTTTGGGCTACAATATCATGGCATTTACTAGGCCCAATACTTGTGCTACATGGGCACGTCACTGCCAAGGACTACTGAACCTTTTTGGAGAACCATGTGCACTATTCGCCTATTCAAGTTTCTTAATAGGCGTAAGGAATAACTGGCTGTTTAAATTAATTTTGCATCAAAAAAAGCATTTTGATATCGGTAAAAGTGTCTGCAACTTTAGCGAAGCATCAAATCCCCGGCATATTAGCTGTCAAAACATGTATGTTGACTACATAAATTATTATTCCTTAAAAAAAACAGTCGAATATTGTGCATGTCTATTATTATACTCAAATTGTATTAAAGTTGGTTGGTACCTTAAAATAGTACGCGTTTGTATCTAAAAGTCCATATTAATAAATATTGTCTTTGAACCTCTTGGGGAGAACCACCCCCAAGGTGGTTTTGTACTTTCATTTCCAGTGCAGATTGCATAAGTTTTATTTATATTTTTTTAAGCTTAAACTATATATATATATATATATATATATATATATATGTACAGTTGCAATCAGAATTATTAAACCCCCTTTGAATTTTTTTTCTTTATTAAATATTTCCCAAATGATGTTTAACAGAGCAAGGAAATGTTCACAGTATGTCTGATAATATTTTTTCTTCTGGAGAAAGTCTTATTTGTTTTATTTCGGCTAGAATAAAAGCAGTTTTAAATTTTTTTGAAAACCATTTTAAGTTCAAATTTATTAGCCCCTTTAAGCTATATTTTTTTTCGAAAGTCTACAGAACAAACCATCGTTATACAATAACTTTCCTAATTAACCTATCCTGCCTAATTAATCTCGTTAAGCCTTTAAATGTCACTTTAAGCTGTATAGAAGTGTCTTGAAAAATATCTAGTAAAATATTATTTACTGTCATCATGGCAAAGATAAAATAAATCAGCTATTAGAAATGAGTTATTAGGCTGGCTTGTCAAAGCCAACCTACTGAAATCCTTTCTAAACTTATTATTATTATTATTATT
>CAIGQV010018106.1:4720400-4739150 GCA_903798115.1 Danio jaintianensis | reverse complement strand
GGTACTGCCCCAGTGACAGCTCCTGTACCTTTATTTCTGAGAGTGTAGAGTTGACTTTTCAGTATCAAAATCAACAGAGCAGATATCAACATCCCATAATGCAATTCACATCTGTAAATAAACAGAAAACACTTGTGAATCACAAAATAGGGAAACCATTAGATATTTGTAAACAGTGTATATATTGTTGCAGTGTTTCATTATGTATATGACTTAAGGCCAACATTTTTAGAAATAAAAGTTAGTGTGGTGGTAACATATCAAATAGTACATATTTATATTTTTACTAGGCTACTAAGATACAAACTCAAAAAAAATTTACCTTTTAGGGACGAAAATGTGCATTTAAGCTACTAAAACTTTTAAGGTGCCAATCGGGACTCTATGTGTAATTATAACTATAGTGGTAATGGTCCAGAGATACAGTAACAGTGCAAAAAACAATTGATTTAGCTTTTTTAAGGATAGAAATATTGACTGTTAACATAATTTATTCTGCTTTGAAGAGCTTGAGCATTAAAGCGGCAGGCGACAGATATGTAGCACACTTATAATAAACAGAACAATATTGTCCATGGTGTGGATGCCAATATAGTTATCTTTATGGTTATTGTTCTTTGTGTAAAAGGGCCTTTAGGGTAGCTTTCTTTTCCGGCTTTATATGTGTTTTGAAACAACATATTTATCTACCAGCATAGCCTTATGCTGGATCCCCACTTGTCCTCCTTTTAGATTATCAACTTATCAGCTCATATATTATCAGCTTTGTCCAGTAGTTTGAAATAATACAACCCCAAATTCCGGAAAAGTTGGGATGCTTTGTATAATGCAATTAAATCAATAACTAGTTTTATTTTAAGGTACAGTAATTGCTATTAACAAATAATTAACTAAGACTATTAGCTCAATAAACTACTCATTTAGGGATTATTAATAGTTAGTAAGATAGTAGGGTTTAGGTTTTAGGATTAGACATGTAGAATAAAATCATACTTTATAAGTAAGAATAAACAGCTGATGTCTTAATAATAAGCAGGTAATAAAACAAATGATACGTTTAAGCATGTTTACATCAACTTTTCAGCTGTCTGATCCTGGATGTTCAATATTTTATATTTAAGACATTAGTCTCATAATATCTATTGAAATGGTAGAGTACCTGCAATTTAAATGCGCATACAGCTTTTTGAAAAAGACTAAAAAAGTTGCCTTTATAAAGAAAAAAAGAGTCTACATTTTTTTGTAGTGGTCTTGTTTTTATTTGATTTGAGGGTCCCTAATGGAAAAAATATCATTCTGTTACTTCTTGTAGGTTTGAGATTATTTTTCAGTTTTTATACTAAAGTAATAGTTCACCCCAAAAAAACACAAAAAAAAAACTGCCCCATAATTTGTTTACCCTCAAGCCATCCCTCAGTATATATGACCTTTTTTTCTGTCAGACAAACACAGTCAGAGAAGTTTTAAAATGTATCCTGGTTCTTCCAAGCTGTACAATGGTGTTGCTTCCAAAAGAGAATTAATCTGTTGTAAAACAAACCCATAAACTGCAAGAGGATTAATGCATGGGTTTGAAGCGGATCAGTGTGTTTTTGTGACAGAAATATTTCTAATTTTTAAATTATAAACTCCAGTCACTGACTTCTGTGAAATGCATGTTAATGCAAGACTGATGTATATGATGTATGGTGCATTACATAAGATGGATAGACACATGTACGCAACATTGAAAGAATTTGACTTCTTATGTCATATATTGTAAATGTCAGTTGCGCATAGCATGCATTTGGCTACCACCGGTAGTCAATGATTAAAGATTATAAATTAAAAATGTTACATATTTTTGTTACCGAAACACATCAATTTCCTTCATAAGACATTTGTTAACCCCCTGGCGGTGTATGGGTTTCTTTGATGATGGATTTATTAACTTTTGGAAGCTTCAAAATCTAAAAAAGCCCCTATCTAACATCATTATACAACATGGAAGATAAAAATTAAAACCACACTGACTGTGTTCGTCTGACAGAAAACAAGGTTATATACACAAAGGATGACTTGAGGGTGAGTAAATTATGGGGTAAATTTAATTTTTTGGGTCAGCTATTGATTTAAATCTTTGTTGGTTTTCTAGAAATGGCCACCTGAATATAACTCAAAGTATATATCTGATTTATCTGATGTACTGTATGTGATATAATACTGTATGTATACTGTATACTGTGATACTGTATGTATGTGGTACAGGTATGTATGCAGTACCTGAAGGACACTAACATGCTGTTTCTTGGTGGCCTGATGGTGGCCGTGGCTGTCGAACACTGGAACCTGCACAAGCGGATCGCCCTGCGGGTGCTGCTTATTGTGGGTGTTCGACCGGCTCTGTAAGCATTTGGGAATCAACTGAGAAGCTTCTCTTTGCGAACAGCAGTACTGTTTGACTAAGAGCTCTTCTGCCTTGCTGCAGGCTGATGTTGGGCTTCATGGGTGTAACAGCTTTCCTCTCCATGTGGATCAGTAACACGGCCACGACAGCCATGATGGTGCCCATCGTTCAGGCGGTGCTCGAGCAGCTCAACAACACAGCACAACAAGAACAGAGCTCCATTCCTGAGACTGAGGAAAAAAATACTGAGAAACAGCTCGAGAGCCCGGGTGAGGAACAAGGTCTGATGGAAGACTTCACTCATTAGATATAGTCTTAATATGTCCTAACCATCTAGTGAGGATTGTATATGCACATTTATTAGTGTTTTTGATTGGTGAAACTATAATGATTTGTTTAATAATTTTTGAATATTTTGAATTGTTTTTATTTTAACTTATTTACATAAGTTTAGTTACTTTTAGTTTTGATAATGTAGATTTTGACCATTTTAAGATAAAAAAAATCTGTATTTTTTATTAATTGTTTTTTAAAAATAAAATAAAATAAAATAAGGGAAATTTGCTATTTTATCTAGGCGTGTAAACAACTTTTTCTTTTTAGCTTTTTATAAGCACAATTCGTTTCTGTTAAAACTTATTTTAAGTAATGAAATTTACTAATGTTTACAGTTTTATTTTAGTTTTACTAATTATTTCTAATTTAATTCTACTGCATATTTTTTGTTGGTGTATTTATTTATTTATTTGTTGATTTATTTGTTGATTTAGTAAATAATTTATTTATTGATTAGGTAATATTTTAAGGCTGCCAAAGTACAAATCTTTAACATTTATCATACATGGTCTAGTGTAATTTCTCATCTCTCATATTATTAGATACTTTGATTTGTTATGCAGATGAGTTGTATAGCTTTACAATTAAAATAATTTAGAATAACCCTTGTGCCAACCAACTGAAATGAAAAAACGGTTTTTAAAATTTAATAAATTGTGACCATTTTCGTTAATTCTTTTTCTATTAAATGTATAAATGTATTTTCTTTTTTTCCTTTATTTTTCTTTCAATCAGTGAAAATGATATGATTTGGTTTTTATTAACTCTATAAATCTGCAAATAGAGCCTAAAACAACCTAGAGTATGTATGTTATATTGTACACAGTGGTTCTGAATGGCGACAACTTCTCAATGGAGTCTGACCCAGAAGAGCATTCGCGAGACGCAGAGGAAAGGCTGAAGATGTCTAAAGGCCTGACCCTGTGTGTGTGTTACGCCGCCAGCATCGGCGGGACAGCAACGCTCACAGGCACAGGCCCAAACCTCGTTCTTATGGGACAGATGAGCCAGTAGGTACCTCACAGTTTTTATCTTAATGACACCATATTACAGTCCAACCTTGTGCTTATCTACTATTAGCATATTAAATCAACATTTGCTTGTCCTACAGACTGTTCCCAGACAACCCTGACATCATTAACTTTGCGTCATGGTTTGGATTTGCCTTTCCAAACATGATCATCATGCTCACGCTGGCTTGGCTGTGGCTACAGATCGTGTTTCTGGGTTTAAAGTGAGCTTCCTTTCATTCACTTTCAACTGCACCTTTTCTGCTCTCCAAGGCATTTACTTGATCAAAAATACAGTAAAAAAACTAACAAAAAAAAAACAATAAAACAATAATAATTCATGTTATTGCAAAATAAATAACTGTTTTCTTATTGAATGTAATAACATTTAATTCACTCAAGCTGAAGTTTCAGCATCACTGCTCCAGTCTTCAGTGTTACAAGATTGTTACAAGATTCTTCAGAAATCATTATAATAAACTGATATGTTGTTATGATCAATTATTATTGGTATTCAATTAATCACTGTAAAAAGTGATTAGTTACTTTACTTAAAACAAAATTCAGTGAACATGTTGCCTTAAAAGCAATAAGTTGACTTTACTTTAAAAAGGTGAGTAAACATGTAATTTGGAACTGTTAAGTTGACTTAACTTAATAATTTTAAGGTAACAGGTTTTCTAATTTTTTAAGTAAATTCAACTAATCCTTTTTTTACATTGTTACTAATGATTCTTATAATAATCAGTTAAATACATTTTTTTCTGATTTATAGTTTGATGGAAACTAGAGTATTTTATTTTACATTATAAATGTTTTTATTTTCACTCTTGAACATTTTATTTTGAAATATTTATTTTTGAATAAACATTTTTTTCATGGTACTTTTTAATGGTGCAGTATCAGAGTTTCCATGAACAGCTCAGTTTTCAAAACTGATAATAATAATAATAAATGTTTCTTGACCAGCAGAGTATCATATTAGTATGATTTCTGAAGAATTAAGTGACACTTAAGACTGGAGTAATGACGCTGAAAATTCTGTTTATATCAGACAAATAAATTATTTTTGAAACTACATTCAATATGTAAACAGCTATTTCAGATTGTAATATATTTTTACTATTTTTACTGTAGTTGTGATCAAAGAAATGCAGACTTGATGAGCAGGATATGCTTCTTTTAAAAACATGACAAAAAATCTTACAAAAAGTTTAATTGCACACTTTAAAAAAATACTTTACTACCAACTGTAATTGAAGCTTACATGAATGGAGTAAATACAATTTCATTTTTTATTCAAAACTTCACTTTTTATCCTGTATTTTATTTGCATTTTTTATTGTTTCTTTACTATTTGACAATTTTTATTGTCATTTTAATAAATAAAAAAATGGAGTCTTGGTGAGCAGAATATGATTCTTGTAAAACATGAAAAATCTGACACTGTAACATAAAATCTTACACTGTTAAAAAACGCAGGGCTCCACAAAATTCATTTATGTTGTCCCAAGACAAAGTTACATTGATTTAATTGTTATTACAAATTTCAGTGGGTTGAACATGAAACAAATAAGTTGTCCCAAAAAAATCTTAAGAATTGTATTGTTTCAGTTAGTTTTAAATAGGTATTTTGAACAAGCAGCAAACATCTTTTTTTTTTTTTACTGTAATGATCCCAAACCCTTTTGACTGCTAGTGTACAGTATGCTTATGCCATAATGTAATTCAATAGCTTCAAAAAGACATGGGGCTGTGGGACGGTGAAGACGGAGAAAGAGATCGCAGCCTATAATGTGATTAAAGAGGAGCACCGCAGTCTCGGCCCCATGACCTTCGGGGAGCTGAGTGTCCTTGCCCTCTTCGTCCTCCTGGTGGTGCTTTGGTTCACTCGTGATCCTGGCTTTGTGGATGGCTGGGCGACACACTTCTTCAATGCTGACAAAGAGTAAGAATGAAAACAAGTGTGAAAAGTGTGCTAATACTTTTTGGGTCAACCAGGCTTACAGTTTACATCTGGCAGATGATGAAACACCTACAAATTCTTACCAAACTTAATAATAACCTGCTAAAAAAAACAAATTTATAACACCTTTGAAAATGGAACCACACATAACAGCATACAGAATTTCCATAAAAAATTATTATAAAGTAAATAAAAAAATAAGTTTAATAATAAAGAAATACTACCAACTGTAAATGAAGCGTGCATTAGTTTAATAAATACAATTGAATTTTTTTTCTCTTCTTCAGAATTTCTCTCCTTTCAGATTTTTTTTATTGTTTCTGAAATTTACTACAAATTCAAAGTGAATTTTTTATTAGAATTTTATTTTTGTCAGTTTGATTAGCCAAAAGCAAATGAAAAGATGGACAAATGGATGGATGGATGAATTGATGAGGTTATTACTACTATTTAGAAGGTGAGCACCATCATGGTAACACAAATCTATTTAAAATCATGCAATAAACAAAAGCTATTTTACATAAATGTTAAAAAAACATTGGATGTGTCACACAGGGAGCTCTGGGAAGTTTTTTTTAATTATAAGTAGGCTTATTATTCACGTCCAAAAAACATGAATGTCACAGTATTTTAACAGTATTTTTTTATTTTACCATAAATAATAAAATACGTATTATTCGCTAATATTAAGCATATCATTTTAACAATCTTTTATCATTAAGATCTTGGCAACACTTTATAATGAGGTATCATTAGTCAACATGAAAAAATACATTAAATAATTTTAGTTCATTTCAACGTTAACAAATAGATCTTTTGATTTTAATAATGTATTCGTAAGTAATATTTAATGAAACAAAGCTAACATGAACTAGCAAGCAAGAGCTGTATATGTTTGACCTACCTTTAATAAAGATTAATAAATCACGCTTGTTAGGGTTTGGGTTAAGGTAGGGTTTTAACTGATTATTAAATTATTATCGTTAGTTAAAATCTCATTTATTTTTTAGGATAAACAAACTATTTCCCATGTTTAGAATTCTCAAAAACTTTAAATGAAGAGGAAACATTAATAACTGGAATATGACCTGAAAATGTTCCAAAATTCCAAATGCTTGGAAAACTGACTGAAGCTTTGCTTAAGACAAACAGCGTGTTCTCCTGTTATCAGCTGTGGCATGTTGCTTTATTTGTAGGTCAAATGTCCAGCAAAAATGTGAATGAAGTTTCCCCACGTGCAAACAGCATTTGTGTACATTTCCTGATGACAGTCACATGAAAAGAGATTGAGGATTTAAAACTAAAAACACTGCGAATCTGTCTAGGTGAAAGGTCTAAACTAAAACGGAACAGAACAAAAAGCACACAAAAACCATTTAACTTCATATCAGACTATGCAGACTGTATATTCTCTCTATCATATAACAGCAATGCATCTCTGTTTTATGAAAACCTCAGGTAAAAATGAACTAATTGTTGTTGCCTTTAACCATTTCCATTTTGGATTTCTGTGCAGGTTTGTGACAGATGCCACAGTTGCAGTGTTTGTGGCTGCGCTGCTCTTTGTCTTTCCCTCTAAACCACCACGACTGTGCTTCTGGAGAACAGAGAGTTTTGACACAGGTCAGTCAAACACCTGCCTCGCTAAAGTCCTGTTACAGAGACGGTGCGTCATGCTTGTAATGTTTCCTTTTCTTTGACTCAGCTCCGCTCAGCTCAACTCAACTCAATTTATTTATAAAGCACTTTCAACGCCACAAAGTGCTTTACAGAAAAAGGAAAACAAAATATTAAAGAAAAGAAAAAAACAGACAAAGATCATTTTCAGGATTTTCAGTTTAAAATCAACTCTGCACTCTGGACAGACAGAAGATGGTCATTCCAGATCCTTGCAAAAGAGAGAGCCCAAAAGAGATCCTTGCAAAAGAGAGAGCCCAATCACCTTTACATTTTAGGCGAGAACATGGAACTGCAAGGAGCAACTGATCATTAGAATGAAGTAATCTGGGTTTACAATGACTAATCAAGTCAGCAATATACTCCAGCGCTATAGGTCATGAAGGGCCTTAAAAACATACAACAACACCTTTTTATGAATTCTGTATTGGGTAACCAGTACACATTAATTAGCACCAGAGTAATATGCTCTCTTTTCTTAGTTCCTCTTAAGAGTCTCGCAGCTGAACAAGTTGCAGAGGGGAGAGAGAGGCCTGACTCACACTCAAATACAACACATTAAATAATCCAATTGAGATGACACAAACGCATAAACAACCTTCTTTTTTAGATGTTGATCTAAGGTGAAAAAAAACATTCTTAACAACAGCATTGATCCGTCAGTCGAGTTTGAGTAAAAGATGACATCAAGGTTTCTCACATTAGAGAGTTTTTTATGGGGAAGCTTCTCCAGACAGTCATAGACCCCCAAAACTTATGTCTTATCCTCATTCAGTTGAAGAAAAGTTACTTGCCAACTAACACCTCACTTCAGACAAGAAACTGGATGGTACATTTATGTCCACGATTCAGTGGTGAATAGATTTGAAAATGATCTGCATACAAATGATAATGAATCCTATATTTCTCAAAAATAAAACAAAGGAAAACAAGATTGGACCCAAAATAGAAATCTGGAGAACCCCACATACAATGGGGAAGCAGTTGAAAAAATCCTCTAGATACATTTAAAAGGTCCTATATTTCAAATAAGAAGAAAAACTATAACAAAGTTATTTCCTGAATGCCAACCTGGTCCTTGATTCATTCAAGGAGAATGTCATGGTCGACCATATCAAAAGGCACAGTAAGATCCAACAAAAGTAAATCAACAGAGCCTCTAGAATTAATGCTTCTTAAGATATCATCAGAAACCTGACTGGATTGTACCTCAAATTTTTTTATTTCACTAAAAAAAAAAGTCATTAAGCTGTGTAATTTCTTTTTTTGTGTTCAACAAGAAAGAAACTTAAAAAAGTTTAGAACCACTTTAATTTGATTAATAGTGAGGAAATTTTCATTTTAAATTCATAGAATTACTTTACATTTGGATAACTAAGTTATGTAACAATAAAATTGTTTGTTGAGTAATTTTACTTAGTGTTTTGAAGTTTACTTTGCATTATTTCACATTTAAAGTACATTTTACTCTATGTGTGTAAGTTTTATTTTGACATTCACTTTTGAAGTGTTTTCTTTATCTAAAAACATTCACAGCAGTAGATTTCTTGTTAAAATCCTAATAACAAACCAGCACAACAGATGCATGGAGATACCTAACTAATCAAAGACAGTGTTGTTTGAATATGATTGTGTTGTAGCACATTACTATACCCAACAACAAAAGCAACATAAAACAGTGTAAGTAAGACAGGAAAAGTGGTCTTATGTGCATGGGTATATCTTTCTTTTATGCCAAAAATCATTCATGTTCCACTGAAGATATTTTGTAAATTAAATATATCAAAACTCAGTTTTGGATTAGTAACATGCATAGCTGCCCGTGTTGGCGTGGGTTTTCTCAGGGTGCTCCGGTTTCCCCCACAGTCCAAAGACATGTGCTGTAGGTGAATTAGGTAAGCTAAATTGTCCATAGTGTATGTCCTGGTCCTCCAGATTGGGGGTTGAGCGTTGGGCTAACAACTCACTAAATATCACCTTTGATATAAATGGCCCTGGGAGTAAGTAAGTAACATGTATAGCTGAGATGTTAATTTAGACACTTATAAAGATGATTTTCTCAGTATTTAGAATACATATATATTTTTTCCTTCAGATTTCCAATAGCTGTATCTCCATCAAATACCGTCTTATCTTAACAATGTGCATCAATGTAAAACTTATTTATTGAACTTTTAGATAATTGACTGGTTTTGTGGTCCAGGCACACAAATATCTTAAATTTTAATAGGTTTTACTTAAAGGGCACCTAGTTTACCCCTTTTTCCAGATTTAATATGTCTTTTGTGTCTCCAGAATGTGTCTGTAAAGTTTCAGCTCAATACACCCATCAGATTATTTATTATACCTTTCAGACGTTTGCAATTTTTAGCTCTGAGCATCTTGTAGCTGTTTTGGTGGACTGTGCCTTTAATGTTAGTCCTCCCCGCCCACCGTTCCCACGTGCCTGTCAGTGTGCCTCAATCTCCGCCCTCGGCTGCCTCAGATAGCAGACAGACATGAAGGAGGCAGATCTCAAGTAACGTTTGTGAGAAATATTACAGTAAGAACTTTCCCAATGATTATTTGATGTATTTGTTGTGGAGTTGCAACGATGAGTCACACACAATGTCATTACAAAGTTCACGCACACACAGCGGACACACGCACGCACGCACACACACACACACACACACACAAACACAGACAGCACGCGCATTTAGCTTTGCACTGTTTTTGCACGGCAAATGTGACAGGATACACATTAATATCCACTGCTGTATGGATATCCGTTATGTTAATTTACAAAATAAAGCTGATTTAACGTCCACAACCCGGGATTGAAGCGTCTTCTTTTATAACTGTACTGACACGCGGCTGTGGTGATAAAGTAAAGCTGAAGTAATTTGCTGTAATTCATTACAAACATGCACTGTTTTAAAAACGTGTTAAACTTGTAAAACTCACTCTTGATCACATTTGATGATGATTGATGATCCTAGCAAACTGAACTTGAACTTGCTTTGCGCACGTCCTGTCTTGTTGATATGATTATACGCGTTACTACGGAGACATGTTAATACTCAGTTGTAAATCAATTCGGTGGGCAGGGAAACTGCATTTCTACGTCAAGTTGCGGTCGGCCTCAAAATGGGAGGGATTTGGATGCTATTTTAACGTCAGGAAATTTAAACTTATTGTCTTTATATCACCCCAATATGACTGTGGACACACTATACATACACACAGTTCTGTCCAAACATCTTAAATAAGATGATTTTCATCATAGGTGCCCTTTAATTATATTACTTTTATTTCCTCAAAGAATCGTTGTAATTATAACAAACAATTACAAGTAAAATATACCCATAAATTTGATTACTAATATAGAATTTCCTTTTTAAATTTTTATTCTTAAATGAACCTAATGATTTAATGTTTCATTTGCACAATTGCATTTGGGGTTTTTTCTGTAGCATTGCTTCATCACAGAATAATTTGTATTAGTGTATGTAAAAAGGGAAAGGAGGATCCAGTTATAAAACAGCTCTACAAAAGACAGTATTATAGTGTCATCAGGCAGCTCATTTGAGTCTCATTCAACAGTGGCAGTATTATGTCAAGTAGAAGCTGCTGCTCTTTTTATTGTTATATCTGTTTCTTTTGCTTTAATTGTTTCTCTGATAAAAACCAAGAAATATCAAAAATAACTGTGACTGTGATCTGTATCAGTGCCACAGCAAGAAAGTGTCCCAACTCCAGCTTTGCTGACATGGAAAGTGACACAGAAGAAGATGCCATGGAGTATTATACTGCTGCTGGGAGGAGGCTTTGCCCTGGCTAAGGGCAGTGAGGTACAACTAATGTGTGTTTGTGTGTGTACTTGTTTTGTCTTTTGGATTGGGCTGTTTGATGTCCTCAGCTGTCAGGGGTGTCACCGGTGTGCTCTTCTTCTTCTTCTTCTTCTTCTTCTTCTTCTTCTTCTTCTGTAGCTCATCTGCTTTAAAGTTTTACATGTTGTAATGTGTTCAGAAATGCCCTTCTGCTGATGTTGTAACTAATAAGGTTATCTGAGTCACTGTTGTCTTTCTATCAGCTGAACTGGTCTGGTCGTTCTCTTCTGACCTCTGGCATCAACGAGGCATTTTCACACACAGAACCGCTGCTCACAGGATATTTTCTCTTTTTTAGACAATTCTTTGTAAACCCTAGAGATTATGTGTGAAAATCTCAGATCAGCAGTTTCTGAAATACTCCCCGTCTGACACCAACAAGCATGCCATGTTTAAAATCACTTTTTCCCCTCATTCTGTTGCTTGGTCTGATCTTCAAAAATTCAATGACATTGAGATGCTTTCATGGGATTGGCTTATTAGATATTTGTGTTGAAAGAACACGCCACTATTTAAAAAAAAAATGCCCCTAGAGTTAAACAGTTGAGTTTTACCATTTTTGAATCCATTCAGCCACTCTCTGAGTATGGCAAGAGCACTGTTAGCTCAGCTCAGCATGAATCCCTGAATCAGATTAGACCATTAGCATCTCACTCAAAAAATGCAAAAATTTGTTTCAATGATTTTCCTATTAAAAAATGTTATTCTGTAGTTACATCATGTACTAAGACCGACGGAAAATGAAAAGTTGCTATTTTGTAGGTCGATATGGCTGCAAACCATTCAAATACCATTCAAAACTGTTTAACTCTAGTAGACTTGTAAAATGAGCCTTTTTCACAGTGAACACATGATACATGAAGCAAGGACACAAGAAAGACTTAAGATAATCTGCAGTTCTTTAGTAAATACTACTCCAATGTCAGCTTATTCAGTGATTGTGTTTTTATTATTATTATTATTATTCTCTGTATTCAGATCTCAGGGTTGTCCAAGTGGCTTGGAGATCAGATGTCTCCTCTTCAGAGCATTCCTCCATGGGCGATCGCCATTGTCATATGTCTGATGATCGCAACCTTCACTGAATGCACCAGCAATGTGGCCACAGCTACATTATTTCTACCTATACTGGCATCTATGGTATGTACATCTCTGACATATGGCATGATTGTTATTTACAAATCAATAAATACATGTTCATTGTACGCCTTTGTAGAAGACTGAGAAGGACATTGATAAATGGAAACCAAAATGTCTGCCGTTACAGCCAGACCTTACAAGAATTTGTATTTGCTTATAGTTCACATGACTTTTTAACATTTTTCTAAGCATATGATTTCTAATTTAACACTTGCTAAGTCTTGAATCGGGCGACACGGTGGCTCAGTGGTTAGCACTGTCGCCTCACAGCAAGAAGGTCACTGGTTCTCCCCGTGTTCGCGTAGGTTTCCTCCGGGTGCTCCGGTTTCCCCCACAGTCCAAAGACATGCGGTATCGGTGAATTTAATATACTAAATTGGCTGTAGTGTATGTGTGTGAATGAGTGTGTATGGATGTTTCCCAGTGATGGGTTGCAGCTGGAAGGGCATCTGCTGCGTAAAACATATGCTGGATAAGTTGGCGGTTCATTCCGATGTGGCGACCCCAGATTAATAAAGGGACTAAGCCGAAAAGAAAATTAATGAATGAAAGTCATATTTTGTATACTTTTATTTTGCTTTTTTAGGGTAGAATTTGAATCTCAACATTCAAATCTGTTTAAATTCACAAATTCACAACATTCAGTCTGTTTAAAGTGTTGGACCTACCTATATTCATTCTATCTTCATTTATGCTTTTAGAAGTAAAAACTTTTTCACACTTTAAAAGGGAATGGAAAATACATTTGTTCATCTGTCACATATTTTATCAGACACAAACAAGCAAGTTGCATAATAGTTTTGTAAGTAAAGACTCTTTCTCCGTGAATCTCCTGAAGGGTCTCTGGCTGTGCGGTTGGCACATTCTGCCCTCTTATGAATCAGCCTCTGCTGTGAATGGAGGGATTTGTAGGGCTAAAGCTGAAGTGGCTCATATGGAGATGTGCTATTGTTGTTTTGTTGAGAAAAAAAAGAGAGAGGAAGAATGAGGAGAAAGCGGCCATTGGGGGAGGGGGCTTTTAACTTTACTCGCTCATTCATTAGTAGCTGAAAGCAGATACACAGACGCTGTAATGAGTGCTAGTGTTGTTCATTCCTGCCTTTGTGTTACCTGGAACACAACTGAGGTTTGAGGACAGAGACAGATCACTGTGCAATGTGCAATGTTTTGTGTAGTTTTGAAGGCTCATAATGAAGTTACACCTGGACTGATTCCAAAATGAACTGCAAAAATACTACATTTTATGCAGATAGTCAGTACCGGAAGCTTCGGTTCCCTAAATAGATTATTTTACATTAAATAATGGCTAACACTTGACTTGAAGGGGTGTTTATAAGACTATAATAAGAGTTTATAAGTTTTCTGATTGTTTTGAGATATTTATGTCAAATACTCTAACAGCGTCATTAATATTTAATGACATTTTAATCATAAATTCAATTTGAGGTCAAGAAAAATATATAAATTTCCTGACACAATTATAATAGCCGTATGAGAATCATGTTTATGACAGATTTATGACAAGTTATGTTGTCTTGGTAATGTCAAGTTGTCATGAAGAAGAAAAGGGCAGGTTAAGATGTATTTGGTTATGTCAAATTGTCATAACAAAGACACCTCAAACAATGTCATCTTTGAATTTAAAATGGAATGAATGCCATTTAATGACAATTGTAATAAGTATGTGTAAAAGTCTTATAATCACCCCCTTTAAGTAAAGTGTTGCTAAATGTTGTGATCAAAAATGCAAATATATTCATTTGTATTAATAAATAATTAATTGTACCATTTTACACATATTGAAATCTTATTGTGTACCAGTATAAGCATATTTTACAGTAAAAGATCATTGTTTTGTTGTCTCAGTCTCAGTCTATAGGTGTGAATCCTCTGTATGTTATGGTGCCCTGTACTCTCAGTGCATCTTTTGCCTTCATGCTCCCTGTGGCAACTCCTCCAAACGCCATAGTCTTCTCATATGGATACCTCAAGGTCTCGGACATGGTGAGTGTTTATCAGTAATACATTAAAAATATAAACCATTAATGACAACTGCTTGGAGTGATTAAACATGTTTAATTTATGAACTTTTGGTTTATCAGTGAGCACTTTAATAATTCATAAAAATAGCATGCATTTAAAAAAAATTTTTTTTATTATTAATGACTTTTAAATATTTTGTCTTAATGTTAATATATGCACTGTAATATATTTTTTATAAAAATAACTTTTTTAATTTGTGAGAAAAACGTAATGTAGCAAAAAGTTATATCTGAATTAATAAATATGTAAAGTCTGTTATTATTTCTTATAATTAAAAAAGTTTATATTTTAGTTATGTTTTCTTTGGTTTCGATTTTAATTGAAAATACATTGTATTGGTCAAAATTACAGATCTTTCTTTTATGCCAAAATCATTAGTATATTAGGTAAAGATCATGTTCCATGAATATATTTAGTAAATTTCCTACTGATCACCCTTAGATTCTAGATTTTTTTGGCCAAATATTGGCTAATCCTAACAAACCATACATCAATGGAAAGCTTATGTATAAATCTAAATATTAAATTACACATATAAAATACACATATAAACTTGCAAGAAAAGTCTGAATTATGAGATATGAACTCGCAAAGGAAAAAGTGTGAGATAAAAAAAGGTTCCAGTTGTTTAATTAATTTGTTTGTTTGTTCATTCGTTTGAGGGTTCATTCGTTTGTTCGTTCATTTATTCATTCATTCATTATGTAAAGGACACCATTGAACATTGTTTCATAGAGTAAAAATAATAGAGTAAGCACTTTATTACTTTCAAAAAGTAATTTATCCAAATATTGATTTTCATCCACAGGCCAAGACCGGGATTGTCATGAACATCATCGGCATCCTCTCCATCACCTTAGCCATTAACAGCTGGGGCAGAGCCATCTTCAGTTTAGACACGTTCCCCAGCTGGGCAAACACTACTGATGTCTGAGAGACTCCACCTAGAGCCGGTCTGCCCCGCTCAACACTGTCCACTTGTGAACTTCAGACTGTTTCCAGGTCTTATGTGAACTGAGAAAACTCTGATTATGACCACTGTTCAGTCATATCACACATTCATGTCAATCTTTGACAAATCTGTGATGTTTACTACAGTCTCTGGACTTTCTGACACCAATATTTGAATGATTTATAAAACACTATCTGAGATTAGGGATAAATAGTATATTTTTAAACATCATGATTTTTCAGTAGTATTACAGCACACTGTGAGTATATATTTAGACCCTTAGTTGTTCGCTTTTGGAATCTGAAAGAGCATTTGGTCGCAGAAACTCAACGTCAGACTGAGCAAGCATATTGTCCCGTTGTGTCCAGACTGAGAGCCAGTGGCCGGTTTTACTTGAGACCATCACTGTACTGTGACGGTTTAAATCACTTCATGTTTATTCATATGCGTAACTTAATAAAGTTGCTTTAAAAGCAGCTACATAAGAGCACATGTGGAAAAAGCTGAAAGGCTGAAATTGTGTAAATATCATCTAGATTTTTAAGCACAAAAATATATTTACAGTATATATATATATATGGATAAATTTATATATACCTCAGATATGCAGAGCTGCTTTGACAGTGTAATCATGTACAGTTCAAAATCAATTCAAACTCTATTTTTAATGTACATTTATTAAAATACTGTATTTTGTTCAAATTTACTACTAATAAATTTTAATTTGGTTTACTCAGTTTCTTTGTCTGTAGCATATCACTAATGGCTTAAATTTGGATGATTTTGTGGTTATTTCACTTAAGTGACATTTATAAAGGACATCCACTGTAAAATAATTTGTATTATTATTATGTATTATTTTTGTTGAATCAATTTGACTTTACAAGTCATTCACTTTACATACATGCATATAGGGTGAGAGAAAATAATGTGCATTTACAGATGTATGTAACAATTAGATTAGCATAAGAGGATGGTGAAGATGATGATGATATGTTATTCAATATTTTATGTGAGGAAACAGTCAAAATGGAGTCGTATTTAATATTATTTCAATATCTGTTTTATATCTGCTTGTTACTTTTAGGCTTAATAACAAATTATGAAAACAATGAAAGAAAGAAAATAACCCTTAGTCAGTAGCTTAGAGTTACTGTTATATTTTGTGATAGTATTCCTAGAAATTTCTAATAACTGACCAAAATCATCAGGGATTTATTTATCATTGTAAAAATGAACAAATAACACAATTATTTACATCTATAAAATCAGAATAACAAAGATACCATATAACAAAAATATGTGTATATTTTATTCCCATTTCATTCATTCATTCATTCATTTTCTTTTCGGCTTAGTCCCTTTATTAATCTGGGGTGGCCACAGCGGAATGAACCGCCAACTTATCCAGCATATGTTTTACGCAGCGGATGCCCTTCCAGCCGCAACCCATCACTGGGAAACACCCAACACTCCCATTCATACACATACACTATACCGCATGTCTTTGGACTTGTGGGGGAAAACGAGCACCCGGAGAAACCCCACGCGAACACGGGGAGAACATGCAAACTCCACACAGAAATGCCAACTGACCCAGCCGAGGCTTGAACCAGCGACCTTCTTGCTGTGAGGCGACAGGGCTACCCACTGCGCCACCTCTTTAAGATTCTTGTTTTAAAAAAAATTAAAAATAAAATAAATAAATAAATAATAATAATAATGTAATTCTTCGATAATTTCACTTTGTGAGATTAACCTAAAAGCTTGTGTGAACGGAGTTTGGAAAGTTTATAGGGAGAAACGACGATGAAAAACTTCAGAACAATCTCCCAACAATTTCAAATCTATACGGCATAAAGTCATTAAGCATACATCACCGCATAGGCCATAGACATTATAATTATGGCAAGCCGTTTTGACATTTAATCAATAGCTCGTACTAGTAGCTATTTTCATGTTACTAATACTTATTTTTTTGATACTAGTATCTTTTCCATTAAGTACTAGTACTTATTCATTAGATACTAGTGCCTATTCTTTAGATACTAGTGCTTATTCGTTAGATACTAGTGCCTATTCTTTAGATACTATCTATTAGATACTAGTACCTACTAAATAGATACTAGTACTTATGTATTAGATACTAGTACTTATTTTAATAGTGACTAGTAACTATTCTGTTGTTACTAGTAATAAATTTAATTTTTTTCCATTGATTTCTATGAGATCTGTCATTGAGATATCAGCTTTTCAGTTTTGACTAGTATGTATTCCAGCTGGGACTTCCAGCTTAAATACTAGTACCTAATTAATAGATACTAGTACTTATGTATTAGATACTAGTCCTTATTCATTAGGTACTAGTACTTATTCATTACTAGTACTTATTCATTAGATACTAGTATTTATTAAATAGATACTAGTACTTCTGAAATAGATACTACAACTTATTTAAAAGATACTAGTACACATTTATTAAATACTAGTACTTGTTTGAAATGTTAATAGTAAAAATGTTTATTTTACTAGTAAAATGTTTAATTGAACTCTACTCTTCCATTAGGACAAGTCATAACATAAGACGAGTAAAAAAGCAGAACTGACTAGTAAAATAAGAACTGTTACTAGTAATAGTTATAAAAGATACTAGTGTCTAATAAATAAATACTAGTACTAATGAAAAACTACTAGTGTCTATTTAATAGTTTCTAGTATCTAATGAATTGGTACCAGTATCTATTTAATAAGTACTAGTATCTATTAAATAGATACTAGTATCTAATGATTAAGTACTAGTACCTAATGAATAAGTACTAGTACCTATTAAATAGATACAATTATCTAATTAATAAGTACTAGTACCTAATGATTAATTACTAGTACATAAAATGTGTACATATGTACTAGTCCAAGCTGGAATACATACTAGTCAAAGCTGAATAGTTGATATCTCAATGACAGATCTCATAGAAATCAATGGAGAAATTTGAAATTTATTACTAGTTACTAGTCACTATTAAAATAAGTAGGCTACTAGTATCTAATACATAAGTACTAGTGTATATTTAATAAGTACTAGTATCTAATACATAAGTACTAGTGTATATTTAATAAGTACAAGTACCTAATGAATAAGTACTGGTACCTATTAAATAGATACTAGTATCTAATGAATAAGTTCTAGTATCTAAGGAATAAGTTCTAGTATCTAATACATAAGTACTAGTATCTATTTAGTAGGTACTAGTATCTAATAGATGAGTACTAGTATCTAAAGAATAGGCACTAGTATCTAAAGAATAGGCACTAGTATCTAACGAATAAGCACTAGTATCTAATGAATAAGTACTAGTATCTAAAGAATA
>CAIGQV010018106.1:4693434-4720390 GCA_903798115.1 Danio jaintianensis | reverse complement strand
AATAGGCACTAGTATCTAATGAATAAGCACTAGTATCTAATGAATAAAGATACTAGTTAATGGAAAAGATACTAGTATCTAAAAAATAAGCACTAGTAACATGAAAATAGATACTAGTACGGGTTATAGATTAAATGTAAAAACGGCTTGCCCTATTATAATAGAAAGTAATTATCTATTAACTATTAAACTATTTATTAAAATGTCTATGGCATAGGCTACGTCATGAAGTAGCCTACAACAGGCTACAAAAAATGTGACTCAAACGAAAATGACAAAAGGTGCAAATGTCGTGAAACGCTTTTACGACAGCAGCACTGGTTTTCTGGCAAATATGGCGTCAGCGGTCTAGATCCACATAAACAAGGGGTCATGTGTTGTTTTTGGTAATCGCACTGTAAAAGTCGTTGAATATTAAGCACTTTCAAGATATTTCAGCATCGTTTGAACTCTCGTCGTCCGTAATGGCTGGCGTCATGGAAACAGGTTTGTTGATATTAAATTTGAACTTGTTATTTCGCAAATCTTTGCCCACGAGATTCCAAGCAACGTAAACACAGTTGTTCAGGTACTTTAGTACAGTTTTGATCATATTATGCTATGCAGCGTACTAACTTTATTACACTATGCGTTATTTTCTGTACGCATTACATTACTAAGAATTACATTTGGCGTGGTGCATATATATGTTGTTCAAGCTATTATTTCGGTAACACTTATCAATAAGGTTGTAACGTTATTAGCTCATGTTTGCTAACATGAACACACAAGGATCAAAACATTTATTACAGTGTTTGTTCGTCTTTGTCAAAATTATTAATGAAAATAAAGTTGTTCATTGTTAGTTCATGTTAACTCACGGTGCATTAACTAATGATAACGAGCATGAATTTGGATTTGAATAATGCACTAGTATAAGTATTGTTCATTCTTAGTTCATGTTAGTGAGTACATTTACTAATGATTATTGTAAAGTGTGACGGTTATGTCTGATTAAACACAAACACTTCCTTTTGTGGTTTGACAGAGGAGCAGGCGAGACAGCGCTTTCAGCTGGAGCTGGAGTTTGTTCAGTGTCTGGCAAACCCAAACTACCTCAACTGTAAGAACAACATTAGCTCTTGGTTTTTTAACTGTTTGGTAAATTCAGTCATTAGTTTAATCATTAGTCAAATTCAGTCATTGGTTGTTTCAATCTCTAAATTCAAGGTAATTTTGTTTCTGTGGTTGAAATGTGAAGATGGATCATGGTTATTAATCTTAGCTTCTTCTCCCCCCCCCCCCCTGCAGTTCTGGCTCAGAGAGGTTACCTGAGAGAGAAGCCTTTCGTCAATTATTTGAAGTATCTGCTTTACTGGAAGGAACCAGAATATGCTAAATTCTTGAAGTAAGTAACATCATGTTGTTCTTGATAATATAATTTTAGTTCATCCCTCCAACATTTCTTCTTAGGATCATGAGTGCTTCTAATAAAAGAATGAAAGAAAGATATTAGATTTGTCCAATATCGTGTAGCCCTAGTATATAATATTTTACTAGTTATTTTGTAAAATACTAGTATTCAGCTTAAAGTGCAGTTTAAAGATTTAACTAGCTTAATTATGTTAACTAGGCTAGTCATTTGGCAACAGTTGTTTGTTTTGTAGACAGTCGAAAATAATAATTTCTTAAGGGGTTGAAAAATATAGACCGTAAAGGTTTGTTTAAGAAATTTTAAAACTGCTTTTATTCCAGAAAGAATAAAGAAATAAGACTTTAAGTCAATAAGTCAAAACATAATAGGAAATACTTGTTTTGCTAAGCATTACTTGGGAAGTATTTGAAAAGGAATGAACAATTTTGCAAGAGGTCTAATCATTTTGCTGTATATGGTTGTATTTAAAAAATCAAATTCACTCAAATTGAGTGTGTGCTGAATCTACACAGTTTACATGAACTTAAAATGTAAAGTTCTTTTACTGTTGACAAAATGAAGCAAAATCAGGCAATATTGTGCCTAAATGTAAGTCACTTAATATTAGGGCTGTGCGATATTGAACAAAAATAAATGTGGTAGCAGGCTAAATAATGCAATGCAATATTTTAGAAAATTATCAAATCAACGTAATATTTTATATTATTTAAGGGAAAATAGAGCATAATTTCAACTTTTGAAAGTGAACAGCCATGTTTAACAGAAACATTCATTCAACAGAAACAAACATTCAGAGAGATAAGCATTTGACGTCATTTCTACAGGGTCTGATGTGGTTTATACATATGCAACTTGGGTAAGGCTTGTAGCCATAACTTCTGGAAGGACGTACTCTTCCTCTCTGGGCCACTGTTGAGGTCTCCTGGAAACTTTTGGCTTTTACATGGTCACACACATTTTGTTACTATCAACAACCCTTACAAGCACAGATAAAACATAGGCAATTTATTTTACCTCCAAGGTTGAGCTACAATACAGCTCATCACTAGAACAGAACAATACTTTCACAATGAGCAAACCTAAACTCACTTGAATTTAAAATAAAACTAAAACTTCTAAATAAACACTGTTACTTTGTACCTGACATGTCTGACCCTGTCTGTTTCAATCTCATCAAATAGAGACATTGATCATAACAGAATACCACCTGAATTGAGGAGTGGATTGTAAATCTCATTCAGTAATTACAAGTTTAATAGTATTGTATTATTGAATATCCATTACTGGCAGTCATTTTCACAATGTAGAACACTGATGCTATTTATGTAATTTTCCTCTCACAGTAATTACTTGATCAGAATATTTCACTAATGCAGTCTAAATTTTTGTGTATGCTAGATATCCTCATTGTCTGCACATGTTGGAGCTGTTGCAGTATGAGCACTTCCGGAAGGAGCTGGTGAACGCACAGTGTGCCAAGTTCATAGATGAACAGCAGATCCTGCACTGGCAGCATTACTCCAGAAAACGCACCCGTTTACAGCAGGCGCTGGCGGAGCAGCAGCAGCAACAGCAGCCACAGGCCCCATCCCACGCCAACACCACCTCCAAATGAGACTCAAGCGTTTTCAGATGGGTGATTACAAATTTTCCAACAGACTTTGACTTTCAGACTGCTCTCTGTAGGCCTATAATGTTATGTGTGTTTGTGTGCGACAGGAGAGAAAAGTTAAAAAGAAGGTAAGAAGAGAGGAAAATCATTTGTGTTACACTTTTGTGTTATAATATACATTTTTGAATAAACTGTTAAAGAGTTACGAATTTGAGTTTAAAATGAAAATTAGTTTTGTTTAGTTTTTTTTATCTGTCAGCTCAAACTCCACTTGTTATATGTTTTAGTAGTTAAATATGTTTATTATGCTTGTGTACATTTTGGACAAAAACAAACAAAAAATAAAGTGTTTTTTAAATAAAAAAATAAAAAAAATCAGTTATTCAATCTCAAAAAAGAAAAACAGAAACTCTGAGAGAGGTCTGGATGCAGACTGTGTGCAGCTGCAAGCTAAGCTGCATGCAATGTTTTAAATGCGCACACCTAACCCCACCCCAAACCCTACTCCTCACAATGACGTCACTAGTTCCATTAAGTGCATTGTGTCTGATGTTGCATGTCTGAGACTGTCTTTCTCAGCTTGCATATACAAGTCTGCATATTTGAAACTCCACTGACTGACCCTCTGTCCACAAGCACCTCACATTCTTTAGTGTAACCAACACAACAGGCCTTTTACAAACCTGAAAGAGTGAAAAGTAAGCCCTCCAGTGGCCGCTGGAATAAAGCACAGACATGCTGAATATCTCCCCCTTCCTGGACCTTATTAGTCAGACAATGTAGTCCTTTCATTTTGGACCAATAATAAAGTTTAATCAATCGACCAAATCAATTGAATTCTAATTAGAATCCACTTTCGGCATCTAAAGTTAGTGTCCAGCCTGATTTCCTGACGTAATTGAGCAATTAAACTAATTGTTTACACGGTTTACAGAATAATGTTTGTTTTTCATGCACAATTATACAACAAAAATAAAGTAAAAACAACAACAAAAAGTCACATGAAATCAATATTTTTAGAATATTGCAGTTCTTATTATGATGATATGTCTGTGCACATCATTACTATTCTTTTTAAATGTGTGTCTTTTCGTAATTGGTTCTCAAACTAGCTTCATCAACATCTCTTCTCTGATTGGTGTTCACTGATGCAAGGGCGGGACAAACTGTCACTCACATGAGATACACTGTTCAGTTATGTGTAAATGCAGATCGTTATGAAAACGTTGTGTAGAAATGAAACTTAGAGGAAAAAAAAAACGCAAGGGAAAAACTTTTCAGTTTTTGACAAAATCATTGTTGTGTAAATGTAGCCTAAGACTGTGTTTAAAATAACAGACATTTACATTAGTTTGTAATTACATTAGTAATTACAAAAAAAATTATAATCCAGTGAGTGCCACCTTGTGGAACCATCACAAAAAAGACTCTAAAATACATTCCAGAACATGTACTATTCATCACTGGTGGAAAAATCTCCCAATCCCATATGGACTGCTGGATCCCTGGCAATATTTAAAGGGCATATTAAAAAGCTAGCACCTTAAATAAAAAAAATACTTTTTTAATCCTTGCCTACTCTAGTTTGTATTTTTATAACAGTATCAGAAGCTTTGTTTAGTAGTACTTGATTTTATACTGTCTCTTTACAATGAATCGCTTGATCCCTTCCTCATTTTAAGGGGCTTTGGATAAAAGCATCTGCTAAATCACTAAGGTAAACATTTTTACTCCATATTTTGTCTTGTTTTTCAATTTAATCATTTAATTGTTAAACTTGTGCTAGATTTTAAAGGGATAGTTCAACCAAAACTGAAAATTCTGTCATCATTTATTTACTTGCCCTACTTGTCACAAACCTGCTTGACTGACTTTCTTCTGTTGAACACAAAAAAAGATATTTTGAAGAGTACTGGAAACCATTGACTTTCCTATTTGTTTTTGGAAGTCAATGGGTTACAGGTTTTCAGCTTTCTTCAAAATATTTTGTTTAGCGTTCAACAGAATAAACTTTTTAAGATTTAGAATCACTTGAGGGAGAGTAAATAGTGAGTAGATTTTTGTTTTCTGCATGAACTATCTATTTAAGGCTTGTTTTTCAAGTAAGTTTTTTTTTTTTTTCCTATAACTCACAAGCATCTTTGTTGAACTACATAATCTCTATGAAAAAGCCTAAAAAATGATCGAACAAATTGTTATTTAATTTTATTTATCAAGCACAAAGCAAAGTGAAATCTTCATCTGTTTTCTAAACATTCTATACTGTAAAAAAAAAAAAAAAAAAAGTATGACAAAGTCATGACAGCAAAATATTTTTGTTTCAAATTTTTTTTTAAGTCATACAAATTTTAACTTAATATTTTTAGTCAGTTTGATTAATGTAAGCTGAGATGACTAAAAACATTCATTTGATTCAACTTAAAAAATTAAGGCAGCAATATTTTATATATATTTTTTCCATGTATCAGTTCCAATCAAATGTCAAGTCCTGCCCTTTTCTTTTTTTTTCTGCCCATTTCACGTCTGTATATATACACTTAAATGCCCACTATATTAGGTCACCAGTTCAACTGCTTGTTAATGCAAATATTGAATCAGCCAATCACAAAGCAGCAACTCTAAGCATTTAAGCATGTAGACATTATAAATATGACCAGCTGAAGTTCAAACCAAGCTTCAGAATAAAGATGTACATAACAAATAGGAAAGAACAAACAATCACAACTTTGTGCCAACCAATAATGAAAATGGATCAATACATCTTTCCTTAATGTCGTTTAAGGAGTGCTTGATGCCTACAGTATATGAACTTCTAAGGTAAAACGTTGTAGATAAAAGTTCTCTTGTTATGTTTTTCTTATCTGCACCACAATGTTTCTAGAATGCAAATGTGCAGCAAACTCGCACAACCATCAGCGCCACATGAAGAACTGCTTTGAGCACTGAGGAGCCTTCAGTGATAGTGGATGTTATTTGGGGAGATGTCGGGGGCCCTTTAATGAAACCTGAGCTGTACATGCAGTGACTGCTGTTTATATACTAACCTTGTGTACTACCACAGGAAGCTGCTACTGCCAGACAGTGTTTTGATGGTTTAATTTTAAAAAGGCTGATATTTTAAGGTATATGTTTGATTTAATATTTCAAAAAAATTTATGCAGATGTATTAGTTTATGGCTAACTAATAGTGTTTTTTTGTTTTTTTTATTACACGGCAAAGGAGTTTAGAAATGGAAATGAACAGTATTTATATGGAAGATCAGTTAAATGGATATCAAAAAGAGGAGAAAGGTGAAGATGCTCAGTGGACTTCGAGAAGCATATGTGCTGAATGTCAAAGAAAACTCAGAAGATTGCTACCAATAAATTATAAAGAAGAAGTTATAGAGCTGCTAAAACTTGCTGGACCGGTGGTAAGTCTGACTATTATTTTAACAACGTCAGAACTGCTGCTAAATGTGAGCTAGATAAGGTGGAAAATTTATTGTGTATTTTTAGTTGCATCATACCTTAAAAGAAATCAAAACAAAGTGATTTTGATGAAAGATTTTTCTTTATTTATTTACTTTTCTATGTATTTTTAACCATTTAACATTCACTCAAAAGAAAAAAAATTAAAATTTCTTTCATTTTACTTTTAATAGGACACTCATTAACATGCTTATTGGAAAAACTGCAGTGATTCTGGGAGTTATTACAAGACTTTTGAACATTTGTGACTTTAAAAAATGTATTTCATAATCAATGTCCATGAATTTACCATATATGATTCTTTTGTTTTAATAACCAATGCACAAAAGGTCAACCAGCTTTTGCATGTCTCCACTGGAATTTTTTGCCAATTCATCTTTAGTAGGATCTCCTTGGCATCACCCTAGCTCTCTCCATGTTCGATAGTGAGGATGGTGTTCTTAAGACTTCTACTTTTTTATGCCAAATGAAGTTTACATGATTGTGACCAAACAATTCAATTTTAGTTTCATCTGACCATAAAACAGAAGACCAGAAGTCTTCTTTGTCCAATTGAGCATTTGCAAAGACAAATCGGGCTTTTGTGTACCTTCTTTGGAGAACTGGTGTCCTCCTTGTCTGTGTCCAATGAAACCCAGTAACATGCAGTGTTTATTGAACTGTGTGCCTTGAGTTGTCGCCACCAGCAGAGCCCAGATTTATCAGGATGGCCTTGGTGGTGATCCTTTTTTACCTCTCTTACTGTCCTCCTGGCCAGCATAGGTGTCACCTTTGGCTTCCGACCACATCCGCTGTGATTTGTTTTTGATTTGTACGTCTTGTATTTTTAATAATACTTTGCACTGTAGCCCCTCTAACTTCAAAACATTTAGATGTGATCTTATACCCCTTTTCTGACTTCGCAGGTTCGCAGGTCCTCACTGGTCTTCTTTGTCTTATCCATGACTGTCCACAAACCCACAGCAGAGAACTTCTTTTTTTCACCTCTTGAGTTGATTAAAACTCTGTTCCCAATTACTCAGGGTAATTAGAATGCTTAAGAACAGCTTGGACTATTTGGAATGGTATAGAACTTTGGATTTTCCCATAGACTGTGATACAGGCCCTTTTTGTTCAAAGGTAAATAAAAGCTGAGAAATATATATTTTTTTCCCACAACGATGCCTCTTGTACATCATCTTATTATCTTTTGGGAGAAGCCTGTGTCATTTCCAGTAAAAATTAAAAAAAAAACTTGCTGGTTGAATAAAAGTAATTTTAAGTCAGAATTTGCCAGGGATTTTAATAAGTTTAGGCTTGACTGTATATATATATATACATACATATGTTATAAAAATGTTATAGATCATGATCAGTCCAAAAGGTTTCCACTTAGAAATTGAAGTGAAAATTCCTAACAGTGTTTCTCTTCTTTGTGCAGTTTATCTCTCAGCTGATGATCTTTCTGATCAGCTTCGTCAGCACTGTGTTTTGTGGACACTTGGGGAAAACTGAATTAGCCGGTGTGGCTCTGGCTATTGCTGTGAGTTTACAAATTAACTTTATTATAGTGCTTTCATTAAACCACTCATTACATTTATAAATGCATTTTTTTGCTGACAGGTAATTAATGTGTCAGGCAACTCCATCGGCTTTGGATTGGCGTCTGCATGCGATACGCTCATCTCTCAGGTCTGATAGTCAATGTTCAGTAATGTGAGTATGAGTTGTGCTCGGGTGTCATTGAATTGAATTGTGTCTCCTGCAGACGTTTGGCAGTAATAATCTGAAGCGGGTGGGTGTGATACTGCAGAGAGGGATTCTCATCCTCCTGCTGGCCTGTTTCCCCTGCTGGGCGCTGCTCATCAACACAGAGCCCATCCTGCTGGCTGTCCGACAGAGTCCCAGTGTGGCCAGGTCTCACATTCCACACTTACTAGATGAAGTGCATGAGACAAATTCCTTACGTTTATAGAGCTTAGCTGGTGCTTTTATTTAAAGCTATTGTGGTTCCATCTACATATGCATATGTATGTGGATAAGATGGTAAGAATATAGGGAAGATGGCACATGTTTACAGAGGGCCAAACTCACTGTAGCTGACTAAACACATACGGGGTTAACAGGAGGCAAACATGCATAAGAGGCACTGATCTTCAAAATGTGGGTTGACCAAGTAGGCATATGCACAACGTAATGAGCCAAACATTCTGTCAAACGAGTCTGTTATTGGGGAACTCTCTAGGGTTCGCTAGGACTTCGCTAGGGCTCCATTGAATCCTTCACCTGGAGTACAGCAGTCCTGTTACACAAGACTGGCTAACTGAATTCGGATTGTCCGAATGAGCCAACAAGATGTACTGGGCAATTTTAACCAAGCTGACAAATCACTAACACACCAGTAGTGGAAAGCAAAAGTCAGGGGCATCATGTTTCTGGAGTGGACTCAACACAATCATTTGCTGATAACTCCATATGCCTGTACATATGGCGCTAATACTTGCTTTGGGTGCTTTAGGCTATGACAGTCAATTCCAGTCAACCTGTTCCAAAGGCTACTCTGTTTTCTTGCAGCAGTGCCCATTCACGTGTCTTAGCCCATACAAGCCCAGTGCAGGTGTGGCTCTAACGAGCGTGGCTCTTTGAGGAACTATATCTGTGGTAACAACCCTAGTTTTTAACTCATAGTGCTAGTATGTTTTCATCTAACAATGATGGATACCCCAAGCTGGGGTACAGATCTGCAAGACTGCCCTCTTATGGACACAGAATTGACCAAATAAATTGTCTGGAGATAAGAGCCTAATGACTTAGGCAATTAATTATCACAGCATTCCCCGCTTTTGTTTAAAGCAGTTTATATTCCTGGACAAGTAAATAAAGAAGCAGACAGGAGCTGAGACCCAGAGAGTGTAGACTTAATTTAATTTGGCAAAGTTCTGTCAGAGCAGAAATGGACCTGATTGCATAAGGTTGAGTCGACTCACTTTCTTTATGGTTCTTTCTCAAAGCAATTAAGAATAAATCAGTGGTACAGATATGGCTGAAGTGGGGTTACAAAACTGTTTTGTTTTCCCCAAGTAGTGCTGCTCTCAAGAGTTCTAGCAAAGTCAAATTACTAAGACCCATCTGCCCAATGAGAATTCTGTACCGGTCCAATGAGGTTTGTTGGGCATTTTGTTTATTAGATCACCTGGAAAATTTCTGACCCTTAAAATCTTATTGGCTTTAAAGTCTCTTAAAAAGAGTAGGATATTTGCAGAGCCTTTAGTTGCCTCATCCTACTTGACCTTTGAACTCCTGGGCTAGTTGAGGTATTTTCACACCATAGACCAGACTATTTTCTGAAGGTGCCTTCTTCCACCACTAGGTGATGCTTCAAACCTTCTTCTCTCCACCATGTCAGTCACTGGAAAAAGAGAGACTCCATTTGTTGTCCCTCCTCTCTGCCCTTTGGAATAATATAGACCAGTGGTGAAAATTCAGTCAGCTTTATTGGAGTTCTGCATGCTAAATTGGATGAAAAATTAGAGAAAAGTGTTACCTTTGCTGTTAGGTGTAAGGGCTCACTCAACTACAAGGCAAGTTGAGCTTCCCCGTACACATTTGTCAGATGTTAAGTTTGGAAATAAATTCAACCCCCAGGCTCTTTTGCCTTCTGGGTTGATCCAAAAGGTTTGCTTTTAAAATCTGTGCTGTAGAGCATTTTGTTGCACAGACATTTTTCAGTACAGCAGAGCTCTTGCCCATACAATCAAATCCTGACAAATGGTTGAGTTCCCAAGAAAGGGAACATCTCAGTTACTTCTGTAACATGTAGATGTTGTGTCTCGTTGCAATACTTCAAGAATGCCAGTACATTTTCCATCAGACAATTAGAAAGGACAGGATGTTGCCCTTTTATAGTTCAAGTAGAGTAGTGTGCTTTATCTGCCAATGGAGGAGGTATGATTGCATGATTGCAGTTCATCAGCTCCTGATGCGTCAGCTCCTCCTGGCACAGAGAACAAGGTTTTCAAGGTTACTGTTTTCAACATTCTTCAGACATCAATACAATTTGGATATGACAGTCACATACACTTACAATTTTACTTATATTCATTGAAGTTTCTCTCACTGTTTTTCTGTCAACAGACTGTCACAACTCTATGTGAAAATATTCATGCCTGCTTTGCCTGTGAGTGACAAATTACTTGTTAAACTGTTAAAAATGTATTAAAATAACTAACAAACTATAGAATAAAATTCCATTTCAATTTCAAAGTCAATTGCACCTTATCTAAAATTAAGAAATGTGCAAAAGAAAATACATTGCTCCATCTAATTACCTTTAAAACTTTTGTTGCTGTTCTCAGGCAGCTTTTGTTTATCAGCTTCAAGGAAAGTATCTTCAAAATCAGGTGAATTTATTGCTGAATTTGTTCCTTTTGTATTGGTTTTCTTATTTTTTTCCTTAAGAATACAATGCTAAGGGTCTGCATTTTCTGTATGTTTGTTTAGGGTATTATTTGGCCTCAGGTTATAACAGGAGCAGCAGGGAACATCCTCAATGCTTTAATAAATTACATCTTCCTTCATCTGCTTGACCTTGGTGTGGCGTAAGCAGTCTTTAATTGTAATTATGTTTTATTTAGCAACTTAGTCTGTTGTCATTCATCATTGTAAGGTATTGTGATAAGAATCTCTAAGCTATTTCTTCTGTGAATTCTACAAGGTCAAAATGATTTACTGGACTTTCTTATTATCTCAGAGGATCTGCTGCTGCAAACACCATTTCCCAGTATTCCTTGGCTGTATTTCTGTTTGTTTATATACGCTGGAAGGGCCTGCATAAAGCTACATGGGATGGTGAGTATCTGTCTGTCTGTCTAGTTATCTGTTTGTGTTTATCTATAACTTGCAGAAGAACATTTGACTTGTCCTAGTGCAAAGTATGTTGTTTCTTTTATATAAATATATATTTGAACGAAAAACAGTCTGCTATGTGGCTCTTCTAATGATGTGGAGCATAGTTTAATGAAATGTTTGTTTAGTGTGTTATCTTGCTGAAAAGCTCCCTGAGAGCTTTAGATATCTTCAATAACTATATTGCTTCAAAATCATCAACCCAACACTTGTCAATTTAACAAGGAAACATCCCAGAGCTGAGAAGGGAGAATAGAAAGTTATGGTGCACTATTATGTTGCTGCTCCAGGAATACCTCTAGCGAGCTCTCGTGTCTGAAATGTAGAAATGCATGCCAGTTATTTTGGGGTCAAGTAATTTAGCGTAGCAAGCGCCAAAAAATGTTTCCTGCAAATTCATGCAGAACAAGCCACACTGGCCTACTTGAAGTTTGGAAATGCAACACATCTCTCTGGGAGCTGGGTTACATACGTAACCATGAGCATTTCCTATGCCCCCATACTGTAGCAATGCCTGCCATATCAAGTTCTGCAAGTTTTACACAGGCACAAATCATGTGGGGTACAGGAATAAATCACAGCAAAAATATTTGTGAAGTTAGGAGTCTTTTCCACATTCACACTATAAAAACTCATGAATGTGGGTGGAGAGGAACAGTTTGACGCATCACAGACATCTTGTCATAATTGTCAATAGCGTATCATGGAAATTCCCAACACTGCTCTGACTTCACCACAGACAATTCAAATAACTACCAGTTAACTACAGTATCTCCAGGCAATTCCCTGAATTCACACTATTTAGACTATTTGTTGGCCAGTTGTGGACTGTGCAATAAAAATTAAAGGTTCTAACCCATTTACTATGTTTTATTGTTTCACTCTAGAAAGGATAATAGCCTATTCACAATAAAATATACAATTTAATAGTGTCTCTCACATTGTCCCACAGCAACATTAATATATATTGTAGTACTGAATAGTGTTAACTGTTTGATGATAATAATTTATTACATTTAGTGTCCATGTCATAATAAGCACAATAGTTAATTTCCCTGGTAAGTTATTTTTATAATGATGTAATTCAGTAACTCAGTTGCTATTTATGAGAAGTAACTAGTAACTATAACTAACATGCCCAAAACTGCAAATGACTCCAAACTGCTGAACAGAAGAATATATATACATTTAGACATTGTACACTGTAAAATGTTAATCAAGTAGCCCTCATTGGTGATTGGTTTGTCTTCAATCATATGACTGTAAATCCTACTGTTTTAAGCACTTTTGAGTTAGTATAGATTCTTTAATCACTGAATACATGATCTTTGATCTGAGCATCACTAGTCTGCATTTTTCTGTTGAACATACTCTTTTTCCATCACAAGGGAACTGAGACTGTGTGCCTCATAGACCAAAAGAAATTGCATCAGTTAGTAAATGCGACAACCGTTGCTAGGTGGCAACAATTTATTTTCAATGGTCCCTTTGTCCAAGCTGGTGGCGCCTTTATTAACAAAAGAATCAGCCCTTGCTTCACAATTGTCAAGAGCATGCCAGTGAAATTAAGATCTGAAATTAATTTTGTGACTTTTTTATGGTTCACAAGACCCAAGAAGGGGCATCTGGTAGAAATGTCGAAACCACCAGATACTCTGAAAGAACAATCCAAAGTTGTTTGGCTTTGTGCCCAGAACAGTTTGCTGGCATTGCTGAGTAATGATGGGACAAAAACTTAACCAGAGACCACTTCCTTTTCTTTGCTGAGAGGTGATGATGGGCCTCGGGTCCTCCTTTGTCCCACATACTGTAAATTACAGTGTTTGAGATTCCTCGGCCTAGGAAGGGGCATTTTGTAGATATTTCCACATCAACAGATGCTCTGAAAGAGGAACTCCTTTGTAATGTGGGGTGATTGGCTTGGTGCCCTGAAACAGTTTGCTGGCAGGGTGCCCTCTTCCGATTGCATTGCTGAGTGAAGACAGGACAAAAACTCCACAAAGGAGACCACTTCCTTTTATTCCACTGTCTGAGAGGTGATGATAGGCCTCAGCTCCTCCCTGGTCCCAGAGAACTTAGAGTGTGTTAGAAACCTCATTCTTAGTTTTTATAAGGGAGATGTGGGCCACCACACTAGCCTTCTGCACTGGCCTTGACACCACCATCTCTGGAACCCAATGAGGGATGAAGTACTGGAATGAATCAACAATAGTCATGGTAGCACATGTTGGCCAAAAGACGTCAGGCAAGCAATAACATTGCATTCACACTTGATGTAACAGCAAGTTTTATTGCAAAGGAATCTACTAGAATCAAAGTGCCCCTATTATAAAATTTATAAAAGGTCTTAGTTTGGTTTTGCTAGTCCCCAACAACAGACTGATATGCATGTACAGTCAAAAAACATGTTCATTGTCTTAAAATATGCATTAATTTTTATCTAATTATCCAATTACTCACATATGATTTGTTCATAAATAAATTTTTCAAAACTACAAATTCCTTTGTGTGATGCTAATCTGCGATGATTGGTCTGATGACCAAGTCTGTTATGATTGGTTGACTGCATGCAGTGCATGCTGAAAACCCATCGTGGCTTAACAAGACAGTGAGCCCAATGCAGGAATATACTGATACAGCGATGCAGTTCACCAGGAAACTCCAAGTAATAACAACTACACACATTCAGTATTAATCAACAGTGTGTTCTAGTTGACATGGCTCAAACAATAAATGAAAGTGAAATTGAATGGGTTCATACATAGTGCAGTGCTTTTTGTGTCCAATGTAAAAGCACAGCTTATGATGGCCTAGCAACAACAGATGCCATGGGAGCACAAGCACAGAGGTTTTCCAGGCAGTTTTAAACACGATATGTGAATGGCCACATAACCAGTTAACCAGAGCTGTGCACAACGAACACAACATACAAGCTGGTCCAAATAAACTGTATACTGACAAAGTCCCTATCAAGATCTGACAAAGCCAGGTACATCAATAGTATTTGGTGTTGATCCTTCAATAGTCCTTTGGTGTTGAAAAACAATTGACAGAAGAATCCCACATTGTAGGGTAGTAAAATGACAGGAACACAGCACAAGGTTAGGCTATACTGTGGTATTGTTGGTATTTATTCCTCACAGCCTCATCTCTGGGCAGTAAAAAACAATTTTCACTCAGAGTGCAGAGCACAGCATCTCCACCTCATGATGCAACCCCATCCCCCACAATCCACTAGGAAGGGGGCCAAACAAGTGAGCGGAGCAATGTTTTGTTCAGATGTCATAACGAAACAGCTAAGATTTGAATTAAGGATGAATCATTTAAACGACACATTGGAGAGACAATGACTTTATACACAGTGCACTTTCAGATTTAAACGCGGCTGGATGATTTCATTCACTTAGAGTTGTGTTGCACACTGCATGGAATGTAATTAAAAATAAAATAAAAACATAATTGGGGCTCATTGATTACTGTGCATCAAGTTCAATGCCATCTTCAGGTACTTCTAGGTCTCAATCTGTTATATCTTTCTCTGGCTTCCATTAGGCTGGTCTTGTGACTGTCTGCAAGAATGGGGTCCATTCATTCACTTGGCTGTTCCCAGCATGCTCATGCTTTGTGTCCAATGGTGGGCATATGAGATTGGTGGATTCCTGGCAGGTTTGCTAATTACCTCTTTTTGTGTATTTACATTTTGTCCTGAATACACTGTACTTGTTCTGATATGTTTTGTCATTATAGGACTCATCAGTGAGGCTGAGCTGGGAGCTCAGTCTGTTGTATATCAGCTGGCCACTATTGCATTTATGGTGTGTTTTTCATCAAGATATTAGTATCACATATCAAATTGATTGTCAAAGTCAGCATTATTGTCAATTCTGCCACATGTACAGACATAGAGAATTTAAATTACGTTACTCTCAGAGCCCCAATTGCATACTGATAACACAGTGCCAGGAGAGAGTTCTGTTAGAACAGGAATTGGAACCTGTTGACAAAACTGTGTAACTAAGATGTGTTAACTTGATTTGAAAACATTTTCCCTGTCCCCCAAGAGATTTATCCAGCCCCCAAACCACAACAAATAAATATATTTTTAGCAGTTTGTAGCAGGTGTACTAACTGTATTGTTATTTTGTTATCTTCTGAATGGGTGGTAAAATGAACATATCAGTTGGTGAGAGCAGTAAATCATTTCCAGTTTGGTGCATCAGGCTAGCTTGCCCTCATTGGAAAGAGGTCAAACCTAAAATCTGTAACAATTGCTTAGCAACCACAGCCTTAATCTATCCTATAATTTCCATATAGAGATTAAATTTACCCTAAAATGCTTGTAAGTTTTCTTGTAAATGTATGTAAAGAAATAAAATAATTAAGTTTTAAATCACTGGACAATATTATTTATTGATATATTATTCCCATTTTTTAGTTTCCAATGGGATTTGTGGTGGCAGCCAGTGTGAGGGTGGGAAATGCTCTTGGAGCTGGAAACACCGAGCTAGCCAAGCTGTCTGGCAAAGTGTCTTTCGTCTGTGGATGTATGTGATCTACTCAATAGCAGCTCTTCATATCACCATCAGTTCTCATTGCTGCCCAGGATTAGAATCCACATTACCTTGATGAAAATATTTTTTTTAAATCTAATTATTTACTTGTTTTTTTTCTTTTCTATTTTTCTAGTACTTGCATCATGTGTAGTTGCAAGTTTTATTGGAGGTACATGTGATATTATTGGATACATCTTTACCACAGAAGAGTAAGTATATAGCTACCATTCAGATGTTATCATTCATTAAATATCTGACATTTGTGTGAAGTATATTATAAAACAGTATGTCTATAGTTTTATAAGAAGTCACATAAAGTTTTTTCTTGTCTATTAAATGCACACTATGTAGTATTTTTTTTTAAATATCAAAATTTATCAAAATATCCAAACTAAAATAACCACTAGAATAATGTTAGATTTTGATGGCATATGTACTTACATTATCCCAAATGTTCATTCATTCATTCATTTTCTTTTCGGCTTAGTCCCTTTATTAATCTGGGGTCGCCACAGCGGGATGAACCGCCAACTTATCCAGCATATGTTTTACGCAGCGGATGCCCTTCCAGCTGCAACCCATCACTGGGAAACATTCATACACACTCATACACTACGGACAATTTTAGCTTACCCAATTCACCTATACCGCATGTCTTTGGACTTGTGGGGGAAACCGGAGCACCCGGAGGAAACCCACGCGAACACGGGGAGAACATGCAAACTCCACACAGAAATGCCAACTGACCTAGCCGAGGCTCGAACCAGCGACCTTCTTGCTGTGAGGCGAACGTGCTACCCACTGCGCCACCGCGTCGCCTATCCCAAATGTTTAGAAGAATATTCAATTCCAGAGAAATAAGCTATTTCTTGATGCCATATACACCCCTAATTTCCAGTTTGCTTTGTTTGTTGTAAAAATGCGCGCTCTAGCGACGGAAATTGCATACTGTGCCTTTAATTGAATGCCTATTTCTGTACAGCAACAGATGTGTGTGACTTTGGAAAGTTTTTCCTGTGTCTGCAGAGAAATAGTGCTCAGGGTATCAGCGGTCATGATCATGTACAGCTTTTTTCATATATGTGATGCCATTGCGGTAGGTTTTTGATTTTTTATTAATTTTATTCTGTGAAACTGTGAAAATTGGATAAAAAAATTTTTTATAAAATTGTTAAGACTTTTTTTATTTTTTTAAGTGCATCATACCGTGTTTTTCTGTGTGAAATTCTAGTTTCTGTGTTATGTTTGATTCTGAAGGTTAGATTTCTTTTCTGTCTGTAGGGCATTACAGGTGGCATTGTCAGAGGTGCTGGAAAACAAAAGATTGGTTCTCTCTGTATCATTGTGGGATATTATTTTGTGGGATTCCCAATTGGAGTGTCTCTGATGTTTGCGCTCAGCATGGGGATAGTTGGTAAGTCACTTAAACGTTTTGAACCTTTTGAACTATTAAACCCAAGTGCTTCCATCAATCTCCTCTTGTTTTCTCTTGCTAGGTTTGTGGACTGGTTTTTTTGTATCTGCCTTCACACAGTGTTTGTTTTTCATCATCCTCATTTGCAAAATGGACTGGGAAAAAGCAGCTCAAGAGGTGAGCTATTGTTTCATCCAAGTCCATGTAATCTGTTTTTAGAGATGACGACTAGAGATTTTGTCTTCTCATTTTCAGGCTTTGATCAGAGCGGGTGTTCAAGTCACTGAGACCAAAGATGAATCCTATGGTTTGGAAAATAAGGGCTGCACTGAAGGTACTGTCTGTCTGTGTGGCTCTATATGATGATGTTTATTATGGTTCTTTCATCATGGATTTTTCTGTTGACTCATTATTAAACAGAAGCAGCACAAGAGTCCCAGCCCACTGAAGAAGGCCAGACAGATGCAAACACAGACCTGGAAGGACTCAGTAAAGGAGAAGGAAGAATATCTGAGGCTGGTGCAAAGATCACAATTGGGGCGGTTTTGACCACCAAACAGCTCATTGTTCATCGAGGACTTGCGGTTTTCTTCATGCTGCTTATATTAGCTGGAGGAATTGTGTTAAATGAGGTGCTCATTAGATTTCTTAAATAATCATAATTAATGTTTCTTCATCATTCAGCCAAAATGTTCACATTATCTTTTTATTGTTTGTTGTTGCGTTGAGGTTACAATTCGGTTCTTAAACCAGTAACCTTCTTGCTATGTCAATCAATTAGCTATGTGCTGCCCTGCATTCTCTTAATTCATTTAGATTAATCCTGTAGCCCTAAAGTAAAAGATTAAAAAGGACTTCATGCCATTTCTTTGGAATTTACCAGATCATAATAAAATTGTGTTGTTCAGTATGTCATGTCCAAACAATTTACAAATAATATCACGGATGACGTGTGTGTAGACGTTTGACTTTCTGACCATCAGAATTTTGTACCATTATAAGTTTTGGAAAATCTTCACCCTGGTAGGAGTTTTCAAAATGTTTGTTTCAGACACCTGATACTGCATTTGTGTGTGACTAAGTTGACATGTGGACAGTGCTGCAGATTGCTTAATTACCTGGAAAACCCTATTTCACTGGCAGTCAAGATGATGAGGCGTTCTAGAGTGACCAAAACCCTCTGACATGAGCTTGTATAGATGAAGACCAAAGACACCCTTTCAGCCATATAGCAAGAGAAACTGGTCATTCCAGATCTTGAATATTGTATCTTTACAATGTGACTAACTCAATCAAGTCCCCCCAAAGAGACTGATTGTTCAAAGAAAGATAAACAGGATAATGCAAAACCTAAATATCTATTGGTTTAATACCGCAGCTGGAATTGTTCTTCATTTCAGCTCTGTATAAGGCAAGGGTCTGTATCTCTACATACAGTGTCTCGAAGTTTAAGAGAATTTGGACTTAAAACCCCAAACTTCTAATCAGCAGGGAGTAAAAAAAGAAAGTATGGGCTAAACTTTGCTGCATGTGGAATGTGTTATGTAGACAGAAAACTGGTCCCAAGTTCACTTTACTGATGAAAGTTTGTCATCAAATTGGGGAAAGACTGAACCCAAATGTTTGTAAAGAAGATAGTGAAAGGTGGAAGTGAAATGTCATAGTTTGGGTAATGTTTTCTGGCCTTAGACTACATGGTAGAATGTAATAATATAAAGTTTAAAGTCATATATACTGTAGTTTGCATTTAGAAATTGTTTTGTTCAGTATTTTAAAAAGTTTTTAATAGTATATCATTGAATGCTTTACTTGATATGACAAATACATTTACAAGGAAAACTACAACCTCATAAACCGCATAATAAAGTCAGATACATATAAAAAGTACCTAAACTGTAAAATCTGTTTCCTAAGAAATGAAATAACATACACCGCACAGTAAGAAGAACATTTCTATAGTCTTACTCAGCTGTATATGGTCCTACAGAGCCGGGTTGGAGTGTGTCACAAAAAGTCCACAGTACTATAAACTGTTCATTCAGAGAAAGGCTGTTCAGCAAATCATACAACTGTCACTACTGGTAGCTGGTATACCAAAGAGCCAGTAGATATGTAATCTTTTCATCTCTCTCCTCAATAACACTGACAAAAACCATTTATGTGGCATCAATTCTCATATGGGAGATGGCTGTATTGAAAATAAGTCACAGTCCACCATTTGTAGATAATTGGTGCTGAAAGGATGAATGAAATTAAAGTTAGCTTATTGTAATGTTGAGGACGCTGAATGGTGTGGAAAAATTCCCTGACTCATTTGTAAAGTTGCTTTGATGTTGAACAACGTGTTCTGGAAGAGGGCACGCTACATGCACAGTGATTCCAGCGATCAGGATCAGTATGGTGGTCAACAGTGTAAGTCCTCGTCTCAACACAAGCTGTTTTATGGAGAGCAAGGCTTTAGGCTGGGCTTCTACACATTCACTCGCTAGTTTATCTTGGTCCTGGGTGCTCACTTGTACATAGCTGGACACTTCAGAGGTAATACTTGTTAGCTGCGCCTAAAGGAGCAAATGAATGTAAATATTAAAGACATCCTAGTAGAGTTTTGAAAATGGAACAAACTCTTTTTTTTTTTTTTACTGTAGGACTTACTTTGTTTCCAGTTATGTCATCCCATGGTTCAGGGATACTTGAAGTCCCATCAGTTTGCTCTGTATTGTCCTGGTCTTCAGAAACCAGCGTTTCGACGACTGGGCCTATCGACGAAGCCTTTCGCACGCACACAACTTTTGCATGTTTGCCCGCGCGTTTCTGGGCCTAAAGAAGACATTGGTCAACATTATCATGCAGCCTTAAACAATGGACCCATTTCACATTCTGTTGTTCTCAGAAGTCAAAATAGTTTGGTGAATATCTATAATGATGAAACATCAACATACAAACTATTATGAATGAAAGAAAGAAAGAATATAAAGAAAGAAATATTAATATAGGGCGATTGACATGAAAGGTCAGTTTATTTATATTTGTATTCACGTTAACACTAATATAAACTTAGTAACAAAGAGCTGTACTGTGGTTATTAATCTAGTATCGAATATAAAACAATTGCAGCCTTACCCTCATGTCATTCCAATCCCCTGAGATCTTTGTTTATCTTTAGAACACAACGGGCACGAGATGTTCGCAGTCCAGAAAAGATCTAAAACATTCCATGTGTCTTCAGTGGTTCAACATCAACAGTAACTATACAAAGCTCCAAGAACACTCTTGTGTTGTCTAATGGCAATACGTTGCACTGCCGATAGTAAACGCACACACTGACCTGAAGCAGAGAGAAAACAAAGTCATATTTCCAGTCTCTTTTTTTTTTTTTTTTGGCACACAAAAGTGTTCTTGGAGCTTTGTATGATTACTGTTGAACTACTGAAGTCACATGGAATGTTTTGACACTGTTTTTGGTTCTTTTACTGGACTCTGAACATCTTGTGACTGTCTATATCTATGGATGGTGATTTCATCTAAAATGTCAGATCCTAATCCTAAAGGTCTCAGGCGATTGAAATGACATGAAGGAATGACATGACATAACTAATAACAGAATTTTCATTTTTGGGTGAACCAATACTTTCATAACTTTGTAAATGTGTCATCGGTGTCTGTGAAAAGAGTCCATTTCAGCTGAAACATGCTTTTATTTGTCATGGCTTTGATTTGTACCTGCTCTGTCGCTTTCCTCCAGTCGAGTTTAAAGATGAGAGTGGTGAAGAAACAGGTCTGAATAATAACACAAATCAAAAGGCCAAGCCACAGACCTGAATGAATGGGAAATGAAAACGGGACATGTTTCAGGTGTAAAATAGGTGACAAGAAACCACTGCTGATTTTATCAAGGCTGGATTGGAGGAGTCAAGATGCTATATGACCAGAACATTAACAAGTCTGGATGTGCTTAATTTGTGTACTGAAAAATTAGTTCATAGAAAAACATAAATATTGCCTTATTTGTCGTTTTTTTTGATGATTGTTTGATGATTGTTTTTTCTAAGCTTGTTTTAAACATACTAATGTATGTGGGACATATTTTGAAAAAGGGAGAGGCAGTTCTGTGAAACAGGCAGCCATGCATTACCACTGAGTGTTTGCAGCTCGTCAGAACACAAAGAAACATTAAATGTATCATAAATCAGAAGAATGGAAATGAAGAAGAGTAAAGTACCAAGTATCCTGAGCTCTGCCAGAAACATGAGTGATATTCCCACCGGTAAACCAATACAGTAGTAGCAGATCAAGTTGGACAGTGCAGCAATCTTCTGCTTCCCGGCACCCAGCAGAATCCCAGAACACACACACTAAAACACAACACAAGCGGTCTGTTGTAGAGACTTCACCATGATCAGACAATTACATCATTTCACAGAACTATAAATCATGACATCACAAGAAATCCTTTATAGCGGACATTATCACAGATAGATATAGTCAGGGATGGGCAGTATTTATGATACATGTATTTCAAATATGTATTTTAAATACAAAATAGTATTTTGTAATTTGTATTTGATGGGGTTTATGAAAATGGCTTAATATTTTGTATCAAAATACTTAGGTGTCTTGTATATTTGTATTTTTAAAATACTGTAAAATACTTTGTAGGAAGTCTACATGATGCTGTCATAAAAATGTGGCCTCTGATTGATGCTTTCTATTTGCATAGGCTTGAGATCAGAACAGAAATTTGATTAAGAAGGTGGTCAATGCTTGGAGCATGGATGGAAAATATGCACATAAAGAGTAGAGTGGGTATATTTGAGAGCAAGTCAACCATCATTGAAAATAGTATACTGCACAATGCTAAGACCAGTAATGTGCAATGGTAGTATAGTGTACAATTCGGCATCAGCATCGTTGCTTAAGAAATTAGATGGAATAAAACATCAATCCTTAAGATGTGGAGACTACAGCACATAATCATTATCAGTCTCAGTGCTGCAGGTAGAAATGCAGAGGAAGTTTGACTGGTGTTCACTAAGGGGGTAAACTGAGACTCTTCCAGTTAAAGAAAAACTGAGAAAAAAAAGATTTATTAAAAAAATTTATATTATCCCTTATATATATATAATATATCACCCTTAATATAACCTAAAATATAAGAGCGATAAGAGATGGTTGCAATTTTACTGGCCACGCAATGCATGGAAACACAATGAAGAGATATAGTACTATATCATGTACAGGAGTAGAGGTGAATGAGCTGGCAGAGAAGCTGACAGTGGCAGAGAAACACTATTGCTGTCAATCATTGTTTACTTCAAGTCAATTTAATGGTGAAGGAACTGATCCAATAGGCCTGTTGATGGAAGGTTTGTGAAGAAATGTCATGCTCCCTTGTAAAAGTATTTTGTAGTATTTTCAAAATACAAAATACAGTATTTTACTTTGATACTTGTTGTGGCTGCTGTATTTTGTAGTTTATTTTGATACATGTAAAATTGAGGTATTTTGTATTTTATTTTAAAATACATTTCGATGTATTTTTGCCCATCCCTGGATATGTGATAGTAATTATGAAAGGCTATCATTAGGCAGTACAAAAAGATAGCATAATGCCACAGTTCCAGTCCAGTCATAAAGACTATCTATATTAAATTGCCTTCCTTTGCACTAATGAATGTTAAAGGAATTCAGACTTACCACAAGGGCATCAAAAAACTGCAGGAAAACGTACAGGGTGAGATTTTGCGAGACAATTGCCACTATGCTCCTGTTAGATTAAATCAAGAAGTGAGAACTGCAAAACAATAAAAGAAGAGCTTCACTCTCGTCACTTTAATTAGGAGTGTTTTTATTTGTTCTCCTGAATCACTTATCTAAGGCTGAAAATGAGATCATTATATCACATAATGCATACAACTGTTTATGAAGTGTAATAAGCTAATATGTGTGTTTATGTTATGAGAGAAGAATACATACTCATCAGAGGTGAAGATGTAGCCTAATATTGACTTTGACAAAGCTATCCCGATTCCCTGTAAAACAGCCAAAATCCCTGCAATACAGTAAAGACTGAAATTATATTTCCTCCTGAATACTTGATTTTGAGGGAATAGTTCACCCAAAAAATTTAACTGTAATCATTTACTCATTGTGATGTCATTCTGATGTCAATCTTGTACAAAACTATATCAAATTAATATATTTCTGAATAAATTCAGAGAGATTTCAGTCTTTCTATTAACCCAATTTTTTTTAAACAATTTGATTTTGAAATAAGTAATTTAATCCAAATATTCTGTTGAGAAACAATTACTTTATATGATTTGATTTGGCTTTTATTTATGCAAAAAAACCTGATTAACCTCATTGGTTCTCTCATGCCAAGCAAGCATGATTGAGCATCCATGACCAAATTTGAATGCTGTAAACTTTGTTTGCTGATTTATATTAAACTGCTTGTTTCATATGAATTCTTTTTTATGAACTTGTTAAACAACAATTCATTTGTCTTCTGAGGATGAACAAATGTCCTATGTGTTTGGAATCAACATGAGGGTGAGTGAATGATTTTCAGGTGAACTTAGCACTTTGTAATTGTGTACATTTTCTGCTGACCTGAGATCATGAGAGTCACTTTACTGGTGATCAGAGCCCTGTTAGTGTCTCCAGCCCCCAGTGCATTTCCCACTCGCACACAAGCGGCCGCATGCACACCTAATGGAAACTAAACATGAAAGAAACTAACAATTTTCGAATAAAAATGCATGCATTGCTTTTTAAACACTGTTAACAATTTTTGTAAATTTTGTAAACTGTATTTTACTGTAGGACAGTTATGCAGTATGTTACTGTATTTTAAAGTTGCATTGTGATATTTTACAGTAAAGAAATACAATAGTGTAAATACACATATAGCAAGATAAATACAGTATTCTTGCTGATTTACTTACTACTACTATTTTTAAGTTACTGGTGAACTGGTTCTACAGGTAATTGTTAACAGTGAAGGGTTAGTTCACCCCAAACTCATCCCTATGCCCTAATCCCTTAGAAAGGTTTACTCTCTGAAATGACAGCAACAGGGATTAGGGCATAAGGATGAGCCCTTCAGAATGGCATGCGCAAAACTTCCCTTTGCAAAGGACCATGGGGGTCCAAAGTGTCAATCAAGTTGTACTTTTAAATCATTCAAAAGGACCCTTTGAAGTGGTAATTTTAGAGCACTTCAATATGGCTTCCATGATTAGTTTCACTCTGAAGTGCCATTTGGAGGGCAATATTTCCCAATTGGAATGTATTCAGATATTTTTTAAAACAAAACATAGTGCAAAAATAGCTGATTGACACTGTCTTACCATGTAAGCAATGCTCCCGACCTCCAGCAACACATGTTGAGCAGCGAGATCCACCTCACCAAGCATTCCTGCCAATCATCAGAGGAATTAAATGAATGGAAAGAAAAATAATAATTAATTTCTTGTATAATGGCTGTGTGACATTACTCTACTTGTGGCATTGCACAACGAAAACCTGGTTAGGCAATTTAATAGATGATTTGTAAGCCATAAAATAACCTGTGATCTGGCATCAGTGGAAAAAAATAAGTAATTATTAACAAAACACTGGCTGTTAGGAGATTTAACATTATTTAGATTTTCCATTACTGCAATATTCTTTTCGTTTTTAAGATCAAAATACCAATGACTCATTCATTCACTCTCTCACAGAAAAACACACCTGCCAGGAAACCTCCGATCTCGTAGATCCACCACTCGAAGCAGAGCATGAGAGTGCTGGGAATGGCCAGTTTCATGTAGGAGCCCCATTCCTGCAGTGATGCTGTTGACCAGCCTGTAGGAGGCGACAAACACAAACACAAATCACTGCAGTCATCATGCGCACACTGTACTGAAACTGTGTGTCTATGATAATGAATTAATGAAGTAATACTGTAACACACTAATTTGCTATGTTGTGTGCAGCATATTGGAAAGCTAATGTAAATGTAGCTTAAATAGTAGTGGTAGCAACATTCAACATTCAATGCAAACTAAGTTTAAGGTCTGCATTTTTTTTTTTTTCATAAATTAAAAAATGAGGTGAAAACAAATTCATTAAAGGGATAGTTGACCCAAAAATGAAAATGATGTTATCATCCTGCTTAACTTTCTACTGTTGAACACAAAAGAAGATATTTTGAAGAAAGATGGAAACCTGTAACCATTGACCTCCATAGTATTTGTTTTTCCTACTTTTGTCAATGATTACAGGTTTCCTGTAATTTGAGACAAAAGTTTTTTTGAGAAAAAAGTCAAGACCTTAAAGACTATCCCTTTAAGGAACCTATTTTTAAAATCCTCTAAGAAAATGCTTTTTAGTGTAGAAGGAATTCACATTAATAGTGATTAAATTACTGACACTCTGTGGTGTTTATTGCTGTTTTTTCAGGGAATGGGAGTTGATTCTAAAAAAGGTTGATTGCTTGATTTTGATGAGCTCACAGCTGAAAGTCCTTTAGACCTGTGGAGATGATTTCACTTCAATAAAATCAATTCCACGAAGGGCCTAACATGCACAGCATAACATGACTGGATTATAGGTGTGATAAATTCTTGCTAAATAATTAATTCATATTAACAACAGATTGTTCGATAAAAAGATGTTTTTAATCATCACAGTAGTCACCTAAACTGGTGAATAAAAACATGTTTTTATTGAACAAAACTGTTGTTAATATGAATGAATTATTTATGAGAATATCTTTAGCTGAAGCTGTGGTCCTTGGTGATTTATTAAAGTGCTGATAGCACTTTGAGAGTCGAAAACATATACAGGTGAAATAAAATACCAGAGGCTATTGAACCAATGATACATTACACATCTTGAACAAATTAAAAGCATGCTTAAATGATTTATGCTTACTTTTCTTCTTCAGAATCAATATTTAAGTATAAAACATCCACAGATTGCACTTGAAACCTGCATTTGATTGGTAAGAGTGGTAATACATAAGTTCTTGACGACATGTTATTTTTATTTCAATTAGAAGTCGCTTAACTTCAAAACACAACTATAGGTTTTATCAGTGGAAATCCCTGCTTTATGTGAATGCCACTTAATATTTAATATAATAAAAGTTGGTTTAATTTAACAATTTAAAAGTCAGTATTTCCTAAAAAGCAAATATTGTTTGTTTCTGTGTGTGTGCGTGTGTGTGTGTGCGTGCGTGCGTGTGTGTGTGTGTGTGTGCACAGCTTTCTACATATTCCTCACCACCCCATGTCTTCAGATGCAGTTTTTTCCAACGTATGTAAGCGAACAGCAGGAGGCAGATGGTGATCTGTGAGATACTGTTGGCTGCAGCAGAGCCCCTGCAGACACATACACACAAACAGACACACACACACACATTTGTTTCACTAAGTGAGAACATTACATAGACTTTTATTGCTTTTATATCCAGTTAATTATACTGTAAAAACGTGTTTTTTTGATATCTCTCATAATATAAGTGAGGACAATTGAGTCCTTACAAGTATTGCTTAGACATTACTTGCTTATCCTAAAAAACATCACACATCTACATTGTATGTATGGTTGTTTAATCAAAA
>CAIGQV010018106.1:4673413-4692820 GCA_903798115.1 Danio jaintianensis | reverse complement strand
ACACACACACACACACACACACACACACACACACACACACACACACATGCATATGTTGTTCAGTGCAACATCACAAGCTTATGGAGAGGTTGTACCTGGTTTTGCAGATAAGACACCTGCAGGTAATGCAGAAACATGGCCTAGGAAATGGAAGGATGAACAATAAAAGACATCAGTGGTGTCAGCAGAAGGAAAGCTTATGGAAATGACTGCATGCATGTGGCTGCAATCTTCAAATATTACATGAACATGACTGACAGTTTGACAGTAAACAAAAAGTGTCCTGAAGAGAAAGCAGCACAATTTGGAGACAGCACTGGGAAACATTTGAACTTGCACTCTAGAAAAACAAGACCAGCACAGAGATGAAAGCACAATCACTGAATGTCTTTGTAAAAAAAAACATGTTGTTATACTTACAGGAACAGCAGGGAGGAAAGCCGTAACATAGAGCTGGGCAATCCTGAAAAAGAAAAAAGAACAATGGAGTCTTGAGCATAGCTGTCTTAGAACAGCGTGATGCCTGAAAGCAGGATAATTGGTACTTTCTGCAAATAGATACAATTATGCTTAAAAAAAACCTATTCCTTTTTTAGCATCAAATGCATATTTCTCTTTTTTTGTGAGGCCAATTAGATTTCCATTGAGAAAAATAAGCCATACTTTGTTCTTTTAAAAAGAGTACTTATTATGGAAATAATAGATTTATATTAATTTTAAACAAAGGACTGTTGATTTTTAAATGTAATTTCTTAATTGCTACTATTGCGATTAAAATATGGTTAAAGTATAAAGTGAACAAGCAATTATTACTAACTAAAACATTAAAACAAGTCTACTAAAATGTTCCCGTCATGTATTTACATATTTGTAACAATATTTTTTTGCAATTTATGCAGTTTGAAATATTAACTTCATCATTTTTAGATATAGTACCAAGTACTATAATATTATTACCACTGTAAATGTTATATTCAAGTAGAGAATTTGAGCAGTGATTTTAGGTAAATAAACATTATAAGGTAGGGTAAAATTCAAAAAGGTTAACAGTGAAACACAACAGCCTGGCAAGTCAACATAAAAACACAGGACGCAGAAGCAACCAAAAAAGTCTAATCATAATCAATTTGTGACAAGTAGTTATTAAAAAACACTATATAATGTGGTTATTACTTTTAATATTTACACTTAATATCATTACACTGAACTTTAATTATAATAAATTTGAATTACATTGTACTTACTGTCTATGTTTTAGATTGTGTTTTGTCTGTTTGTAAAGAGTGTGCAACAAACACACTGTAATGCAAAAACAATTCTGATTTAAAATCTGACAACAAAGTTACATCATATCAATCATATACATCTCATATTATATTAGCGCTGCACAATTAATCCAAATTAAATTGAGATCAACAAAATCAATTGAGATTCAACAAAAGCTGTGACTTGTCAGGGAAACTTGGTTCTGTTATGACTAGTACATCTTCTCCAAAGGCCAGAGGGCGCTCTTACACAGACACTGCACATACACCCCAAAGAAGACACAAGGGCAGAGCAGGGGATTTAACTGCTTCTATTGATGATTTCATTGAGGTGAGTTTGGAGAAAAGCATATTATTAAATTTTCACATGCTTTCAGATGTTGCAGGAACACAGGGTCATAGTTCACTGAGAAGCAACGCAAACAGTTGTTAAATCACAGAATGATTATCTTCGATTTCAGGATTGCACAGATTTAATCATCCATGATTGTTTGCATAGCTTGTCTGTGAACTATGGCTCCGTGTAGTAAACACTGCTCCATACTGTAGTAAACACTGTTCCATCTGAAAGCAGCTGATGGAGATTTACTTTCTACAGAGCAAGGTTTACTCAGAAAATGCACATGAAAAGCCTCATATCATATCATATCATATCACATATCATATAATATCATACCATATCATATCATGTATAATATCATACCATATCATATCATCTCCTTTTATGGAGACCAGAACTAGAGTGAAGAAACTGGAATTGAGCCCTGAGGTAGAGCCACAAGATTCAAGGATTAACGAAAAACGTGTGTCTCAGAGGCAGACTCAGAGGAAGTGGGTATGACCGTAAATCCTCAGGCCTAGGAGTCTATCATGTAGAGATAGTAAGATGTAGGGTTAAAAATCCTGCGCCCATGAGTTTTTCAACTATGGTTGATGTGATTGGCCCAGAGACAGTGCTTATGGAATGGAGTCTGGCTGACTTAACAGGAGAAGCCAGGCAACTAGACCAAAAGAGCGGAGGAGGCAGCACTAGAAGGCTGGATTGACCAAGTGCATGAGGAAGTGTGAAGGAACTGGATGGAACCAGGGGATCTAGAGATACTTTTCACTATCGGGCTGAATGATTTTAGGAACAGTCAGGTATGATTCCAGTTGTATTTCTACGTGAACCTGGTACAGCATGGCATGATTACAAACCGTCATTGGCCCTCAATTCTAGTCATGTTTTACCCTTTCATACATAATTTCTAAATACTCTCACTGACTCCCTGCATGAGTTTTTTTTTTAATGTGACCATTATTTAAAGTGCATCGCTTTAAAGTTTCCATGGTGACATGTCAAGTTTATCATGTGACACACCACAGTTCTGATGATTTATGTATATATTGTTTCTTGTCTCTTTTTTTTTCTTTTTATGCAAATATTGACAAACGTCCTAATTGTATTGTGATATATCTGATATTCAGATTCTTAAATATGTGTAAGCACTTTGTCATTTAAACAGCTTAATAACGATCATATTATTTGATCTACTGTATGTGAGGTGATTGGCGCTGCCATATTAGTGGAGGGATCGAAGCTGCTGGATTTACAACATGGCAATTCGTCAACTTCTCCCGAATCACATGAAAGTAAGTGGCTGTTTAACTGGATGAAGAATAGAGTAATAGAGAACGTTTTAGTGCTGATGTGAATAACGCACATTGTCAGATTATGTGTAAAATTATTATTGGCATTTTCATAGACAACAGCGTGTATTTTTTACAATCCATTAATGTTATGTTTTGCTAGTACTTATGTGTATCTGAAAAATAAAATAAAAGTTTTGTGATTAAACATTTGTGATTTATGAAAAACACCGCATGCCTCTTTCTCTGGCTCAGTTTGAATCCTCGCTGGAAGTAGATTTGAATTTAGCAGCTGATGACATAAAGTGTCTAAACACACAGAGACCAGCTAAGGCTGATCACACCGGTGTCATAGCACTCGTCACAACCATGCTGAGCCGTGCTGGAAGAGTGCAAGTGCGTGATGTTGCCATACTGTCTCCTGGGTATTTCTCCATAGCAGGATAAATGGAAGTGTTCTATTGCTTATTCTTGTTATTTAACAAAGTAAATATCAGATTTGAAAAAAAAAAATCAATAACAGAAATATCCAATAATCATTGCTGTCTACTGTACATTATACTTGCATTACCAAGGCAATGGCTGATGCATTTGTATTACATTCCAAAGAGCTTTGTTATAAGCACCACAGTGCAAAATTAAACTGTATTTATGCTGACTGACAAGAAATGGTTAAGCAAAGAGAACTGTTCGGCCTGATAGTGGAAAAGCGGCATAGGAAACATGCGGTGGAGGACGAAGAAGGTTTTGGAAGGGCTTGGGGTGGGAATTAATTCCTGGCCAGACAAGTCAATAAGCACCTGCCACAGGACAAATGTTTCAGCAGGTTCTGGATTGGGGCAGATATGGAGGAGAGGGAAGATCTAGCAACATGGAGGACACAGAGGCAGGGTTTGGCTCCAGGGTACACATGTTCTCCAGGAGAGAGAAGTGTGGGCACAAGTTCTGGGTATACAGTCAGTGACGTCTGATCCTCCTCACCCTCTGTGAAATGGCAAGAGCAGTCGCAGAGTCAGACGCATGCAGAAATTCCAAGAAGTTGAAGATGCACAGGGATTCATCACGCACAATTGGTCTTTGAAAGTGAAATTCCCCTTTTCAAAGAGGAGGATTTGAGCTGCTGGCAGATCCATAATCTTTCCAACCTGTTATTCTGTCACGCTTACGCAGGAAAGAGCAAGAGAGCTAAGATGAGGATCTTTAACGAGCCATTTTAATTAAACAAATGCCACAAGGGAAACTTCAGTTAGGTGAACAGAAACCACAAGAGCTTAGCAACTATACACAGACAGTATCCTTCAACTCAGTATAGAAGCACAGGGTAGTAGCAACCAAATAGAAAAAGGGGAAAAACAACAAAAACATTGAGGCGATCAGTAATTAACAAAATTAAGGGGAAAGGTAAGTGTAAAGTAAGTGTAAAACATGGAACAAAGGTATGAAGGAAGAAGAGAATGTCAAAATGTGTTCAAACGTTAACCTGGCAACATGCATGATTAGTGCAACAAAAAATGTGTGAGACATGCTTAAAAGATCATTAAAACATAATGTTTTAAAATGTATTTAGATTATTTAAAACTATTATCTAAGCTGAAATTCACTTAGATACATCCACACATCTAGGCTTGTAAATGTGTAAATCATACAAATGTAAATCATTTTACTCACCAGTGACATCACTGATTTAACATAAATAAAAATGTACCTTTGGTATTTTTTTTTAATATACATGATAAAAATGATTAAGGAAATTTGAACAGAAACTTGTCAATATTTGGTCAAAGAAACAATGCACTGAACCATACACTGAAAACCCCGTTCATATTTCAGTTTCTCATTTTTCTAAACTTGTATTACTAACATGATTAATATGATCTCATTTCACCAGGCATATAGCTCAGAAAAAATAAAAAAGTTTACATTTTCTTTATACAACTCAGAGTCCTCAAGTCCTCAAGGGAGAAGCTGTTTTTTTACGAATGGAAACTGATAATTCGGCTGTTCTGGCACAATACAGTGCCAGTACAGTACAATGCAGTAGGTCTCCTTTTACATTACATTTTTACACTGGTAACAATTACCTTACCGTAAGTTCAGATTTAATAATATGGCATGTTTCAACCTGACCTGGCCACTTCCGGCTCTTGCTTCATGGTGAGCAGTATTGACTCAGCATTGATGAGAATAGCCCAACATGGCAGGCAGAAGAGTAAGAGGATGAGCATGCTTCTCTGCAGAATCTCCCCCACACGCTTGAGGTTCTTACTGCCAAACGTCTGAACATGGGCAACAGATCATAAAAGATGAAAGTATAATGTATCATTAGCATATAATATAATGTCAATCATTCAACAGTGTTCAGTTTTTGTAACACATAATTGAATGGTCATATTTTTAAATAACTTAATATAAATAACTTTTATATTAAATAACTTAATTTGCAAAAAGCAATATCTCATTCATTTTTTCCCCCACATTTAAATAGTTAAATTAATGCATCAAATAAAAGTTGTATGGCACTACCACAGTTGTATTTTGGACATATAATCAGCAGTCATTTAATTAGAAACACCTTTTTAAAGAGTTAGTTCACTCAAAACTGAAAATTATGTTATCAATTACTCATCCTCATGTCATTTCAATCCCCTGAGACCTATGTTCACCTTTAGAATACAAATTAAGATATTTTAGATGAAATCTGAGAACTCTCTCATCCTCCATAGACAGCAACAGTCCAGAGAAGTTCAAAGTCCAGAAAAGGATCCAAAAACATTCCATGTGACTTCAGTGGTTCAACTGTAAGGGCAAATAAGTCATATTGTTCATAGTAAATGTGCAAACACTGGTGGAAAAAAATGTGTTTTTACATTTTTTTTGGCACCCAAAAATCTTTGTATGATTACAGTTGAACCACTGAAGTCACATGAAATGTTTTAACAATAAATAAAAAAACTGTCTTTGGAGGATCATAGTTCTCTTGGATTTAACTTAAAATAACTTATTTTGTGTTCCAAAGATGAACGAACATCTCAGGGGATTGAAACAACATGAGGGTGAGTAATAATGGAATTATTTTTTTTGGGGGGGGGTGAACTAACCCTTTAACTACTTATTATGGCAAATATCTAATAGGCCAATCACATGGCAGCAGTTCAGTACATTTCAGAATGGGTCCAGATGAACTGGTGAAGTTTGGACTGAGCATCGGAATCAGAAACAGCAAGAGAATGGCCAGAATATTTTTCATTGATGATTTCCAAAGGCTCACTAAAACTGGACAGTAGACTGGAAAAAGATTGCCAGGTCTGATGGTGATGGGAATATTTTCATGGCACACTTTGGGCCCCTTTTGAGCATCATTTAAAGAGACGATTCACCCAAAAAATGAAAATTATGTCATAATTTATTCATCATCCACTTGTTCCAAACTTGAGTTTATTAAGACTTACTGAAGAATGTTGGGGGAAACCACCAATGGCTTCCATAGTATTTTTTGTTCCTACTATAACAGCTGCATTATTTATTGTATTGTTTTGTGTTCAACAAAAGAAAAAAATCACTTGAGTGTGACATTTTTTTACTTCCAGCTAGAAAAGCTCATTTTGGATGTGCTGGAACAGGAGTTTCACATTATGGATATTGTCATATCAGTATGGACCAAATGTTTCAAGCATATTGCTGCATCTATATACCACCAAGAATTAAAGTATTTCTGAAGGCAAAAGTGAGTCCAACCTGGTTCTAGCAGGCTCAACCTAATAATGTGGCCACAGAGTGAAGGTTTATGATAATACTTTGTTAAACAATTGGATGTATATATATTATTCTAAGATACTATAACAGGTCCTTGGTATTTCCACAGTACAGATATTCATGAGATCTTTTTATAGGTTTATTTTTATAAGTTTATAAGTTAAGAATGGTTTTATAACAGAGGGAAATATTGATAAATGCTTATATTAAAAAAAGCACACATTCTTCTTTCAATTGCTCAGCCTCCCACTGTACAATCTGCCCACTGAACTACAGCTATTATGCTCTATGTCTTGCAAGAATTGGGGGGATATTTTAGAAACAGAACAATAGGATATTGAGCTAGTCTGTTGGCAGAACAACATTACTTTAACCATGTTAAAGCCATCATGAGGTAAAAGTACCTGAGAGACGAGTGTGTCACATGCGAGGGCCAGGCCGCATCCTGTGGCTGTCGTGGTCACATTAACAGTCTGAGGGAGACAAATGATGCTTTAGTAGTACAGTCACTGAACACCATCTCTAATCTCTCACTGCTTCCCTCTTCAAGATTGGATTTTCGATTGGATTGACTTCCAGAGTACTTCTTGAAACAGAAAATTCTCTTGGTGTCCGGAAAACCAAACTGACAAGATACTGAGAGATTTTTGTGAAATCAATAAGGGTCATTGACTGAAGGATTGCATCATTTTTTTTTAAAACAGAATCATGTGTTTTAATATAATTATTTAATTTAATAAGAGATGCAATAATTGATCATAATGGCTTAGACATAGGCCAGACACACTTTTGTACATAAATAACTTTTAAAGGGTGCATATTAGTAGCTTTCAGTGTCTTTAATGCACTTATTTGCAAATCTTAGGAGTTGGTAATACATAAAAATGTGCTTTTGAAAGAACTGTGCCAGTTGCAAATTGTTGACAGTCTAAAATCGATGTGTTTGCACATTTTATTTAACAACTTCATTAGATGATGGATGCATTACCGCAGAGGCCAGTGCATATCCAGCCAGTTCAGCATTTCCTAAGTGACCACAGAATATTGTGGTAACGAATGGCAGCAGGAAGTTTAGGATCCTGGAGATGAGCTGTGGAACATAAAAAAAAAATCTGAAATCAGCTGGGAATTTAAGTATTTAAATAAACAAATGCAGTCAGCAGTGCGTGTAGGAATTCTACAAAACATTATTAGACCTAAAGATTGATTCAAACAAACTTAGGGGGAAAAATAAAAAATACATATATAAGCGCCATCTGAAATTTTCTTCTAAAATGAGCATTTTCCCCAGGCTCTTGTGTGTACAGTATGTTCAGTGATGTAAATTTTATAGCAAAGAATATATTCTTGTCATTGCCTTTAAAGTGAAATAACTGAACATAAACATAGGAGACTGAGGAATATTCTAATTTTTGCATTCTGCATCAGAACTCTTCATATAGAGTGGTGAATGATGGCTCCTGTTTAATTTTCAAACTCATATTAACGTGTTTATGTAGTATGATCCAAAATTATTGTAATACTTCTAATTTTGGAATTCATGTTGGTTGTAGGAGCAATGGTACTAGCTATTTATTTATTTATTTGTCTTTTTTACCATTTATTGTAAGCAATATTTACTTTCTTACATTGTAACATTCAGGTACTAAGTAATATAAATTAATTACAGGTAACAAAGACTATGAATACATAGATTTTGTATAGTTGTACCAACCAACATGAATTCCAAATTTAGAAGTATTACAATAATTGTGGATCATATAAACATGTAATAGATATGTGCATGATTATTAAACAGGAGCCTTCACCAGTCACTAACTGTAATCTAAATATGCACCCCAGAAGCAGTGCATGTTGGCAAAGCCGCAGTCTTCAAGTGTTGGCAGTGGTCCATAAGAGAGTGTTGGAGCAGAAACAGGACTCACCAGAGGCCCGGTGAGACACAGGACATGGTAGAGTTCCTCTCTGTAGGCCAGGGGAACCCAGCGACGCACACAGCTGCAGCCTAACAGCTTAGAACTGGGTGCTGTTGCCTCGGTGATTTGTTCAGTGCTTGCCAAGGGGCCGCCAGCCTCAGGCATCCCCGCTTTATCCATTCAGCCGATGAGCGCAAAACAAAAAAAAATAAGAGAGAAAGATGAGGAGACGGCGAGACTGAGAGCATAAGAAGAGCAATATAGGAATTTCCACGCTTCTCCCCAGAAGTGGTTTTGCCCAAAATGTTGATGATATCAATCCATGGAAGCAGAAGCGATCAGAACAAATTGTGCTGGGACACTGATTTAGTAACCTGCTGCCTTCGGTCACCGAGTGAGCCCAAAAGAGGCAGGTCACAAGCAAGCTCTTTATAATTCTCTCTATGGAGTACAGCAGCTCTGAAGGGGGCTGTAAGGGGCGGGTTAGCCTTTCGTACTTCTTAAACGCAGCGGTAATCTTATCAGGAATGCCTGTGTAAATAACAGATTGCTGCTCTTTTGAGGAGTACATGCGAGAGCGCTTGATTTCTAAGTTGGTCGATTTATTAATGCAGCATAATGAGCAGGAAACGCTAAGCTTCAGGATGCAAGATGCGTAAGGCCTTCGACCTGCAAATTCCTAACCTTAACCAGGGTTAGTTTTGAATCCCCCATAGACAAGAAAGCAAGAGTTTGCATTTCGGGTGTTGATAGCCATGAAAATATGTCAAACTCACCAAATTTCAGATCACCTAATAGCAGTTTACTGGCACACTGGTCTTTACTAGCTTGCCATGGATCTCCAGTGCCAGCAGCCATGGTTGGAACATCAGACATAACCTTTGGCCATTAATGTGCCAGTCGGGTTAAACAGTAATGCTTAACCTCAATCAACTTCACAGGTCTTGCACAATCAGTGCTGATCATTCAATAAAATACATTGTTTATATCTAGTCAGTTGTGTTCAGATACTATCAACACTACAATGGGGTTCAACAAAAATTCTAAATTTAATGACTGGATATAAAAACTAATCAAGTGTTAAATGACTAAGAAATTGTATGAATGTGTACAGTATGTGTATGTGTCTGTGTACATCTTGATGGGTAGCAAATCGAAGCAACCTTTAGCCTTTATGCGCAAGAGGTCCATCTCTTATCAGATATGCTGTAAGAAATGCAGAGGACTAAAGGTGGAAAATCAGAGCGAAATACAGATGAGAGTTATAACATACAATAAAACAGTTTGTCTTCTCTCACACATGGACAGCATATACACACACATGCATACAGTATATGTTGCATAAGTTATAGCCAAAGTCTTTTAACTGAAGACCTTCAGCTTTTTATTATTAACTTTTCACCAATTGTTTTGTACGTATTGCCAGTAACGTAATGGTTACTAAAGTAACCCTCGTTCCCCGAGGGGGGGAACGGAAATGCTATGTGGAAACTTCCACTATGGGGATTTCGTCAGAAAGCCAATCATTCTGAAGAGTAATTAAACGGGCCAATGAAATGCCAATGAGTTGGCGGTGTCAGCGTGCGCAGCTGGCAGCAATCATAATCAGCTTGTGAATAAGAATGCCGGCTGTGCCACACAACAACACCTTTTCTAGCTGAAGAAGCCGAACTACAGCTGTCAGCTAAGGCGCAATCCCTGTGGCAAAGGAACATAGCATTTCCGTTCCCCCCCTCGGGGAACGAGGGTTACTTTAGTAACCGTTACATTCCCCAGCGGGAGGGGAACTTCAATGCTATGTGGAAACTTCCACTATGGGGAAATCTATGGAAAACGCCACAGTGATTGAACCTTACTTTACTACGTCGCTGGTGAGAGGTTTGCCAGGCTCCGGCGTGAGCGCACCATCATCACCAGAGACGCAGCCCACCAACGTGTCCCCTGGCCCTAACTTACCTTACTTACCTGTGAAGCGCTTAAAGGCTTATTTATATTTTTTGGGGAGTCGTAAGAAATACACCTAGTTAAGATTCTAGGAATTTTAAATTATGACAGTACGTTGGGAAGCGTGCAGTCCCGATAGGGAGGACGCTGCGGAGGCCACCTGCTGCCCAATGTGGAGACCTGGTGGCAGGAAGACATATGGACTAACCCTGAAAGGGGAAGAACACATATGAAGGATGGTTAGCGGGGAGGGAAGACACGGGCCCGCCTAAGAGGAGGGAACTACACCGTGGCTGAGTGAAGCATATGGGATCGCCAGAGGGATCGCGCATAGCAAGCACCTATACCCAGAACGCGGGCTGACCAAGTGGGCATGCCAACTAAGTAATGGGCCAGGCACCTGACTCCTCCGCTGAGTCAGATGCTGGGGGCCTCGGAGGAACTCTGTAGGGTTCGCCAATGGGGAACTCAACTGAACAGAGTGAAAAAAGCGCACGTATCTCTGTGTTAGAGAGAAAGGCGCAGCAAGCGTGTTACAACACCAACCAAGTTTCCTCATTCACCGGAGTTAACTAACACACGTGAGGAAACCGGTACCACTCGAAGATGATAAAATCTCGCAAATGTATTAGGTGTCGCCCAGCCCGCAGCTCTACAGATGTCTGTTAAAGAGGCGCCGCGTGCTAACGCCCAAGAGGAAGCAACGCTCCTAGTGGAGTGCGCTCTCACCCCCGGGGGACATGGCTCGCCCTGGCACTGATAAGCGAGGGAGATGGCATCCACTATCCAGTGGGCCAACCTCTGTTTGGATACGGCACTTCCCTTCTGCCGACCGCCGTAACAGACAAAGAGCTGCTCAGAGGATCTAAAGCTCTGAGTGTGGTCCACATAAAGTCGCAAAGCGCGAACGGGACACAGCAAGGAAAGGACTGGGTCTGCCTCCTCTGTGGGCAGCGCCTGCAGGCTCACTACCTGGTCTCTAAAGGGAGTGGTAGGAACCTTGGGCACATAACCAGGCCGGGGTCTCAGGATCACGTGAGAGTAGTCTGGCCCGAATTCCAGGCACGAGTCACTGACCGAAAACGCCTCCAGATCCCCGACCCTCTTGATCGATGCCAACGCAACCAGCAGAGCTGTCTTTAAGGACAGAAATCTCAAGGATACTGAGTCGAGTGGTTCGAACGGATCCCCGCGTAGGCTAGTGAGCACTACAGAGAGATCCCAAGAGGGCATGAGAGGGGGGCGGGATGGATTTATTAGCCTCGCGCCTCTGAGGAACTGGATGATGAGGTCATGCCTTCCCACCGTGCCGCCATCCACCGTGTCATGGTGAGCGGAAATGGCAGCAACGTAAACCTTCAGTGTGGAGGGTGACAGCCTCCTCTCCAATCTATCCTGAAGAAAAGAAAGCACAACACTCATCTGGCAAGTCCGGGGGTCTTCTCGGAGAGAAGCACACCACTCAGTGAATAAACTCCACTTCAGGGCGTAGGCATGCCTCGTAGAGGGTGCTCTAGCCTGAGTGATGGTGTTAACCACCGCAGCCGGTAGGTCACCTAAGTCTGCCGCGTTCCGTCTATGGACCATACATGGAGGTTCCAGAGATCTGGACGTGGGTGCCAAATGGTGCCCTGTTCCTGAGAAAGAAGGTCCTTCCTCAAAGGGATCTGCCAGGGAGTGGCCGTTGCGAGGAGAGAGAGTTCTGAAATCCAGTTCCGGTTGGGCCAGAGGGGCGCAACTAGCAAGACCTGCTCCTCGTCCTCCCTGACCTTGCACAATAATTGTGCGAGTAGGCTCACTGGGGGGAACGCATATTTGTGCATGCCCCGAGGCCAGCTGTGAGCCAGTGCGTCCGTACCGAGGGAGGCCTCGGTTAGGGAATAAAACCACTGGCAATGAGTGCTCTCGGAGGAAGCAAACAGGTCGACCTGGGCTTCTCCGAAGTGCGCCCATATCAGCTGGACAGACTTGGGGTGGAGCCGCCATTCTCCCTGGCGTGGAAGCTGCCGTGAGAGCGCATCGGCTGCACGGTTGAGCTCGCCGGGGATGTGAATGGCTCGCAACGATTTCAGTCGCGTATGACTCCAGAGGAGCAGACGGCGAGCGAGCTGAGACATGCGGCGAGAGCGAATACCCCCCATGCGGTTGATATACGCTACCGCCGCCGTGCTGTCCGTCCTGACCAGCACGTGTTTCCCCTCTAGCACCGGTAAAAAACGGGGCAGAGCGAGATACACTGTCAACAGCTCCAGGCAATTGATATGCCAATGCAACCGGGTTCCTTTCCACGGACCCGCAGCTGCATGCCCGCAACACATGGCTCCCCAGCCCGTACTGTAAGCATCTGTCGAAACGACAACATGCCTGGACACTTGTTCTAGAGGCACCCCAGCCTGTAGAAACAGAGGGTCCGTCCAAGGGCTGAAGGTGCGGCGACACAGCGGAGTGATTGTCACCCGGTGCGTGCCCGCACGCCATGCGTGTCTGTGGACCCGATCGTGAAGCCAATGCTGAAGTGGTCTCATATGTAGCAATCCGAGGGGTGTGACAGCAGCTGCAGATGCCATATGCCCCAGGAGCCTCTGAAAGAATTTCAGTGGGACCACAGTTTTCCTGTCGAACTCTTTCAGACAGGTCAGCATCAGCTCGGCGCGCTCTCGGGAGAGGCCCCAGAGAGACCCGAAACCCCAATAGGTCGAGGTGCCGGAGCACCCTGTCCCTGTGCGTAATCAATTGATCCCGCGAGTGAGCTAAAATCAGCCAGTCGTCGAGATAATTGAGCACGCGGATGCCCGCGAGCCGAAGAGGCGCCAGGGCACCCTCTGTGAGTTTGGTGAAAACCCGCGGAGACAGAGAGAGCCCGAAGGGGAGGACTTTGTATTGCCATGCCTGACCTTCGAACGCAAACCGCAGAAACTGCCGGTGGCGTGGAAGAATAGAGGCATGAAAATACGCGTCCTTCTGGTCTATTGCTGCAAACCAATCCTGAGGACGGACGCACCGAAGGATGCGCCTCTGCGTGAGCATTCTGAACGGCAGCCTGTGAAGGCAGCGGTTCAAAACGCGCAGATCTAGGATTGGCCGTGACCCACCGCTCTTTTTGGGTATGATGAAGTAGGGGCTGTAAAACCCGCTCCTCATCTCGGCTGGAGGGACCGGCTCGATTGCATCCTTCGCCAGGAGGACAGCAATCTCCTCGCGCAAGACAGGGGCGGACACGGGGCTGACCCTGGTGAAATACACGCCCGTGAACGTAATCGTACGAATGAGCCACCGCGACGGGCTGGGCAGCGCTAACCAGGCTGGCAGAGCTCGCGCTAGTGACATCATCGGCACGATCGTTGACATACCAGCGGTGGGGCAGCGCGGAATGGGAGAGCTCACCCCGGGAGCCATAGGGTCCCGAGGAAGAGCAGGAGGCAAGAGATTCACACTCACCTTCGTCCTAGTGTCCTGAAGGGGGGGCGAGAGTGCAAGAGAAGGGAGCCCGTCCTCTAACACACTCAGAGCCCGTGGCGAAGTGCACCGATCCTGCGAGCTGGAAGGCATAGCGTCCCAGACTGGCAGTGTTCGGGCTGTCACATCCAGAGAAGGAGGAAAATGCTCTTTCATTGAAAATTTTGCGGCCGCCGGCCGTGAGGCTAGCAGCCTGGCGTTGAAAAACACCGTTTGATGTTGTGCTCGGCCCTCCACCGAGGAAAGAGCAAGTCCCCTCTTCTCCGGATGGCCCGTCTCAGCGTCGCTTCGCAGTCCGTTTACCGGACTTAACGGCGCCCTGGGGCAGGGGCGCTGAACGCCTGCGAGGTGCTCGACGCTGCCGTTTAGCCGGTGGAGCGGGCAGAGGCAGTGGAGCAGGTTTTGAGGCCGCAGGCGGGCGCCCTCGGCGAGGAGCAGCCGAAGTGGATGTTTCGGCGGGAGGAGCGGTTTTACGAGCCCGCCGATAGATGACCTCACCCATCGCACTCGACTGCTCTTTCACCGCTGTGAATTCCTGGGTGAACTCACCAACGGTGTCGCCGAACAGGCCAGCCTGGGATATGGGTGCGTTAAGAAAGCGAACCTTGTCAACGTCACGCATATCTGCCAGGTTTAGCCAGAGGTGGCGCTCCTGGACCACTAGTGTGGCCATCGTCCTTCCCAGGGCACGCGCAGCCGACTTGGTGGTACGCAGAGCATAGGTGCCCTCCAAGACTGCATGAGCTCACTGTGCACTTCCGGAAAGAAGGGGACGGGAGGCTTAGAAGGTTTGGCCCTCCTCTTAGCCTCCACGTAGCACCCATCTAGTCGGTCTGGCCGTGGGGCTGGGGGATAAACCATCTCCAGACCCACCACGAAGCAGCCCGGGAAAGCACGGCCAACATATCTGCTTCCAGATCCGGCGCCTCGCTCACTACCCCGGAGGGAGGGAGCGGGTCCGGATCCTCGTCAGAACATGACAGCCCACCCTCCGATGCCGTGATGGACATCTGATCCTCGGTGTCATCGAGTGAGAGGGCAATCATCCGAGAGCAGCAGCAGCTCTTTCTCTCTCTCTCTCTCTCTCTCTCTCTCTCTCTCTCGTGGAGATCTTAGGAATACTCTTTCAGTTGCGTGAGGCTTCTGAAAGCGAAAAGGTGTTGTTGTGTGGCACAGCCGGCATTCTTATTCACAAGCTGATTATGATTGCTGCCAGCTGCGCACGCTGACACCGCCAACTCATTGGCATTTCATTGGCCCGTTTAATTACTCTTCAGAATGATTGGCTTTCTGACGAAATCCCCATAGTGGAAGTTTCCACATAGCATTGAAGTTCCCCTCCCGCTGGGGAACTACAATTTTACGTTATGACAGAGAATAAAGATTACTATTACAGGCATTCATAAAATAATATTAATATCATACAAGGATAATATACTGAACTACTGAAATGTATTTAATAAAAGGCTTTTTTGGTAAAGACAGCTTGAAGACTCCTTTTGTATGGATAATGGAGGCAGATGCATTACTCAGCTGTGTTTTTTTCCAGACGTCAATAGAATCTAAAAATCTTGATGGTTCTGTGTATCTTGTGAACTCTGAGTTATTATTTTCTATTGGATCAGAACAGGCGATTGGCTGATACGCATTCTAGCAGCTTTAATTTATTTTTCTGAATCCAGTTGAGAGTTTCCTTGGCTGTGTTTGGAATCATTGTTTTGCTGGAATGTCCACCCTGGTGTCATTTCATTTTGTTACACATAACCTAATATCTAAACCAACTATATTTGTTTTCTTTGTACGCATGAATTACTTTGGTTGTTACTGTAGTGACATCTGGTGAAAATTTCAAGTCACCAGCACCTTTAGAAATATCTTTTCTGAAAAGAGGTGTGACATGTTTAATACTTTTTAACTGCTTTATATTATTTTTAGAAAATGACAATAGGTCAGAATGATTCATTCATTCGTTCATTTTCCTTCGGCTTAGTCCCTTTAATCATCAGGGGTCGCCACAGCGGAATGAACCGCCAACTTATCCAGCATGCTTTTCACAGCGGATGCCCTTCCAGCTGCAACCTAGTACTGGGAAACATCCATAAACACTCATTCACACACATACACTACGGACAATTTAGTTTATTCAATTCACCTATACTGCATCTCTTTGGACTGTGTGGGGAATTTGGAGCACCCGTAGGAAACCCACGTGAACACGGGGAGAACATGCAAACTCCACACAGAAATGCCAACTGAACCAGCTGGGACTCGAACCAGCGACCTTCTTGCTGTGAGGCGACAGTGCTAACCACCGTGCCGCCTGGTCAAAATAATATGTGTCAAAAGTTTTCATTTGTTGGATAGATAATCAAAGTCATTGCTCCAAAATACTGATTTCTTATTTTGAACTTGCGTCTAAAATATTATTATTATACATTTGTAAGAAATGACAAAAAAACTGGCCTAATTTACACAAATGTCAAACATCATTTATGAACTAAACATTTTAGGTTGACATGCATAGAGAATCAAACACCAACTTTAACAAAACAAACCTTCACATGAGTTCCTTCAAAGTAAACAGTCCAGCTTGCCTTTATTTGTTGTTAGGAGACGGTGTGTTGAATTAAGCCAGAATTTATGTGCAAATATTGGCTCATGGGTTGGTCTTACATAAACTCAGTAAACAGAATAACACTACTGTTTACACACTGTAATATGAAAGATAAGAATAAAAAATGCCAAAAAAAAGTCATACTGGTTTTCATTTTCTTATGTGCAGGGGGAAAAGCCTTTGGATCTGCAGAGCCGAATGTAGCTTGCACCGTGCTGCGTTGAGATTAGTTGAATTACGTAGATTAGTTGAATTAGCCTTAATTCTTCATGGCACAGATTCAACAAGATGCTAAAAACATATTCCTTGGAGATTTTAGTCCTTATTGAACTGACAGCATCACACAGTTACATGCAGATTTGTTGGCTGCACGTCAGTGATGTGAATCTCCCATTCCAGCACTCAAAAAGTGTTCTACTGGATGGAGATTGTGGGGGACATTTTAGTTTAGACAACTCACTGTCATGTTCAAGAAACAAGTTTGAAGTGATTTACAGTTTTTCTCAGTCGCTTTGGTACATTTCTCAGATTAGCATTGAAATTTTGCAAAACAGTAAGTACATTTCTCAAAACAACGCATACAAATAGCAAAACCATGGATTACCTGCATAAGCCAGTCTCTTGCTTAAAATCCTTAGATCTCTCAAAACTAAATTTCTGTGTCAATGAATGTTTCAGTGCCATCAGAATTAAAAGTCCTTGTGTCATTGTGTACGGATAAGACAGTCAAATTACTTAGTCATGTTGTCAATATAACATATTACACAAATATGATATAACTGTTTGCTCTTTGTACTGTAATTTGTTGGCAGATCATTGTGATACAGAAAGGAAAATACATTACTACATAGCACAAAGAAAAAACTAAAGTAGAAATGTGAACATAGGACAATCTCCTCTGAGATGCACCTTCATTAGAAAAAGTCAAGATTCACCTGGGAGAAATTTACCAATTGTATACAGATTTAATAATAATAATAATTCCTTACATTTATATAGCGCTTTTCTATACACTCAAAGCGCTTTTACACATTGGGGGATCTCCTCATCCACCACTACTGTGCAGCATCCACCTGGATGCCATATTGCGCCAGACCGCACACCACACACCAGCTGATTGGTGGAGAGGAGACAGAGTGATGATATGGGGATGGTTAGGAGGCCATGATGGACAGAGACAAATTTGGCCAGGATGGCGGGGTTAAACCCCTACTCTTTTTCGAAGGACATCCTGGGATTTTTAATGACCACAGAGAGTCAGGACCTCAGTTTAACGTCTCATCCGAAAGACGGCGCTCACTGAGCAGTATAGAGTCCCCATCAATGTACTGGGGCGTTAGGACCCACACAGACCACAGGATGAGCGCCCCCTGCTGGTCTCACTAACACCACTTCCGGCAGCAACCTAGCTTTCCCATGTGGGATCCCATCCAGGTACTGACCGGGCGCAGCCCTGCTTAGCTTCAGTGGGCAACCATGTGAGAGTTGCAGAGAGCTAGCTGCCGGCCTATTTAGAAAAAAAAAGTCTAATGGAAATGTATAGAAAAATGCATTATGACAAAATATTATGACAACTTGTTCAGCCATTTTCCATGTTAAGACTTAAGCCATAAACAAATGATTAAATGTTGTGGGGGGTGAGACTATTCAGACAGAGACCAAAATAATACATTTTGATCAACATGACATAAGCAATTGATAATGTATGAAAGAGCAGAGAATTGCACATAATCATTTGCATTGTTGTATGAGAAACTGCTTTTTTAATGTGCACAGCTGAGAAAATGATGTAAAGATTTCAATTCTGAGAAATCTACCAAAGTGACTGAGAAAAACTGTAAACTGCAGGAAGTAAACATAACAAGATGGACACACTGTGAGAATAAAGAAATGAAAATTAAAGGGCTAAAATTTTGCTGTAAAATGTTGTTTGTGTCTCTGGAATGTTTCTGTGCAATGTCAGGTCAAAATACTCATCAGATCATTTATTATATCCTGTTGATAAAATGTTGATTTTTTGGTCAGAGGGAATTGTAGCTGTTTTGCAGCTGTGCCTTTAAATGCAAATGAGCTGGTTCTCCCCGCCCACTCTTCATACAGTTCGCTTCAGAGAAGGATAACCAGGGTCAGATGTCATGATAAACATAGCACAATGACAGACACAATGAAACAGAGAGCCACTGTCACAAATACCACAGTTAAACTGAACCAGGAAGTTTCCAAATGGTTATATAATGTACAGGGGTTAGACATTGAAAGTGAAACACTGTCCAATTTAGTGTTGGAGGTTTCATGGCTAAATTTGGCCAACCTGGTGGCCAATCTCTAATTGCACATTCCACCAGTAAGAGCAGAGTGTGAAGGTTCAATTAGCAGAGAAATAGCACCGTTTTGCTTAAGTTTTGCCCAGTTTTGCCATTTATCAGGATGATAATGCACCAATACACACAGCAAGACCGGTGACAGAGTGGTTTGTTAACATGAAAGTGAAGTTGAACATCTCCCATGGCCTGCACAGTCACCAGAACTAAATATTATTGAGCCACTTTGGGGTGTTTTGGAGGAGCGAGTCAGGAAACATTTTCCTCCAGCATCATGTAGTGACCTGGCCACTGTTCTGCAAGAAGAATGGCACAAAATCCCTTTGGCCACCATGCATGACTTGTATCTGTTATTCCCAAGATAAACTGATGCTGTACTGGCCACAACAGGAGGCCCTACATCATACTAATGTATTATTTTGGTCTAAAACCAGGTGTTTTAGTTTCATTGTCCAACCCCTGTAGATAGATAGATAGATAGATAGATAGATAGATAGATAGATAGATAG
>CAIGQV010018106.1:4658440-4673403 GCA_903798115.1 Danio jaintianensis | reverse complement strand
GATAGATAGATAGATAGATAGATAGATAGATAGATAGATAGATAGATCAAAAACTTTGCTTTCAATGATTAAAATTCACACCAGACGTTGCGATGCCTGTTATTTTCAGTTGACTGATCATTAACAGCTTTAGCTCACAGTGGTCAAACTGAGCCCCCTGGTGGATAATCATTAAGACCCCTAAACCACATGTATTATGTAAACCACATAATACACCTTTTGTTTTAAAACTGGAGCGGAATGCCCTAAAATAAAAGCTAAATCCATGCGTACAACATGCACCAGAAAACAGAACTATTACATAATAATACATTTTAATTCAGTTTTGTCAAATAATAACTATAATGCATAACGCACGTTCTTTACAAACAAAGCGTTCAATGTGATCTTATGCACATAACTGTCTTTAAATCAAATCTGTATCAGTATTTTGCTGTTGTACACGTGCTAATGTCATTGCCCCGTGTCACTAAACTCAGAGATTACAGATAAACACTAAAGGAATGCATGATTCATTTTGGGTTGGGACATGAATTTTCATATTTAATGCTTTTGGCATTGACAGATGTTATAGAACATTTTACATTTGTCTTATCGCAAACTTTTTATGACTGCGGGACTATATCTTTATGAGATTTCTCCTTTTTCATAGTTGCCTTTCCACCTGTAGAGACTGAGATGACACTTTAAAGCCATCCAGCCTATTTCTGAACAACACTAAAAGGTCTGTGACCGAGAGGGGAGGTGATTTCAATTCCTGTTAAGTGCTGTAAAGTGACAGAATATAAACCATTGGTGTGAAGACACAGGCCTCTCCAGACCTAACGCAACCTTTGGATTTGGCTTTTTCAGTGAACCATCACACAAGTCTCTGGTGAGTAAATTTATTTTTTGTTTTTTAGAATTTTTAAGAAAACAGCTAGAATTTTATACATTCTGTTTGCAAAATTAATGCGATTCAAAATAAAAACTGTTATAAAAATAAAAAATAAAAACAGTTATCATTTAACTGTACGACAGACCTTTGGTGAAACACTCCTTTTGTCTTTGTTCATACAGTGAAAGTCGATTATTTTGGACCTCATTGATTTTGAGAAGCTCATTTTTGGTTTTCACATTTCTGTCAAAACAAATGAGTTTATTTGAAGACAGATTCCCCAAAACACTCCACAAATCAAACTGTTTGTGTCTTTTCATGTCTTTTTTCTTTCAATAGTGACAGCTGGCAGACATATGAAGATGAAGGTACTGGTTAAAGTCGCTCTTCTCCTGCTGTGCTGTGTCAGTTATATAAAAGGTAATCTTTTAACGTCTGATCCAGTCAAATAGATTCAGATGGTAACATTTTAACTCAATTTTGTTGAGCGCAGTACCATTTAATAGACTTGGAATCATTAATAATTGTTAAAGCCTCTTCTGCTCACCAAGGCTTTATTTATTTGATTTATTATCATTAATAATAATAATAAAAAGAAATATGAAATATGAAATACTATTTTAATTCAAAAGCAATAGAATGTTTTCTATTCTGAATATAATTTATTCCTGTGATGGCAAAGCTGATTTTTCAGTATTACTTCAGTTTTTACTGCCAAGTGATTCTCCAGAAATCATTGTAATATGATGTACTGTTATCATTACAACAGATTGATGCTCTGTTATCATTAATAAATATTGGTGCTCATTAATACATTTTTGTGAAAATTATTTTTTCAGCTTAATATTTTTTTTTGTAAAAAACTTAATGCATTTTACTCATCAGGGTTCTTTAATAAATATAAAGTCAAAAATAACAGCATTTATTTGAAGTAAAGTATTTTGTGGCATTTATATATGTCCTTTAAGAATAAACCCAATCTCATAATGAGTTCTAAAGTGACTGAAAAATCAGCTTTAAATAACAGGAATAATCAAGGCCGATCAAATTAAAACCTTGAATAAAATAAGTTTCCTTTAGTTAATTTACTAATATGAACAAACCATTAACAATATTTATAAAAAAAAAAATGTCATCTTCGTTACCTTAGTTAATGAAATAAAGTTTATTTATTTTTAGTGCATTATTAATGTTAATAGGGCGACATGGTGGCTCAGTAGTTAGCACTGTCGCCTTACAGAAAGAAGGTCGCTGGTTTGAGTCCCAGCTGGGTCAGTTGGCATTTCTGTGTGGAGTTTGCATGTTCTCCCCGTGTTGGCGTGGGTTTTCTCCGGGTGCTCCAGTTTCCCCCACAGTCCAAAGACATGCTCTATAGGTGAATTGAATAAACTAAATTGGCCGTAGTGTATGAGTGTGAATGAGTGTGTATGGATGTTTCCCAGTGATGGGTTGCAGCTGGAAGGGCATCCGCTGCATAAAACATATGCTGGATAAGTTGGCGGTTCATTCTGCTGTGGCGACCCCAGATTAATAAAGGGACTAAGCCAAAAAGAAAATGAATGAATGAATATATAACTTTGCATTTTAATATTAGTTAATAATAATAACAATGGTTTTTAACTGGTAAACGTTGAACTATGATTAATTAACCTAATAAAAGTTGTGCAAGTATTAGTTTATGTTAGAAAATATTAACTAACATTAAATGGAACCATGTTCTAATATTTTTACACTTTGTAATTGGTGGTTTAATACCTGTCGGCCTATATGTTAATACCTTGCGTTCTGCCTGAATGAAGTGCTCTTCTAATTAGATAATTCTTTCGAACTACACCCTAACTATAGCGGTCACCGTGGAGTCCTGTCCGTTGGCTGCCGGGGGTTTGCTCCAGACATCGGTTGAGGAAACCGTCACTCTCACCTGTATGACTGAGAATACTGACCCGTCCAGCCAACAAGAGCTGCAGTGGTTCCGCAACGGTGCCCGTGTGAAACTGCCAGAAGAAAACATGATGTCCCGGAGCAGTCTTTGTGTCCAGCCTGTCACTAAAGAAGACGACGGAGCCGTCTTTACCTGTCAGCTGAAGGGCGATGCCAGCGTCAACAGCTCAGTCGAGTTTGACGTTCATTGTAAGTTTAATGTTCAGAGTACTTGAGGGAACATGAGGAATATTTTGTAGGGTGAACTGGCGAGCTTGCCTTGGAATCTATTTTTTATTTCAGTATTCAGTACAGACGTTCCGTATCAAAAGCATCAGCAATACAAAACTTTTGGAGCCACGACCTTTATCAGGCACAGCTTCAAGCTACCAAATATATTGTTGCTTGATGAGGGTGATGGGACCGCAACATTGTAAATATTATTTTGATACTTATGTAAGAACTAAGAGACTGCAGGATTTATTCAGTGCATTGTATTGTACAGTAGTCTACATAGTTTTTAAAGTTATCCTGCAAACCTATTGATTAAGTCATATTGATTAAGTAGTAATAAGAAGTTGGTAAGGCAGCAAAGTGCCTTGATTACTACGCCAGAATGAGAATATAGCATCATTTTATTATCAAGAAAGTTACTAACATTTTCTGTCTAAATTTCTATTCAATTCTGTATCTTCATTTTCATGATGATGTGTCTCCATACACCTGTAAAATCCCACGACGACTGTAAATATCATGATGGTAAAACAACATAGTTCAGCAGATTGTAAGTTATTGTTTTAACTAAAGGTTTAAATATCATTATATTACAGATCCGCCAGCCATTAATGACACTACAGAAGTGTTTGTTCAGGAAACAAATGATGCTGTTCTGTCCTGTGATGTACGTGCCAACCCTCCTGTAACTGTGGTTTGGAAAAAGGATGGCGAGGTTCTAGATCTGACCACTGGAAGTTACAAATCAACCAATAACGGCATTACCGCTCAGTTGTCAATCCCAAAAGTTAAGCGTGATGTACATCAGGGATTGTACGTCTGTGAGACAAAATCAGCTGTGTATGGGGTTACTAGCAGAACCTTTCAAGTTACGGTCGAAGGTTTGTGGTCCTGTTTTATCCTCTTTTTTCGTACTCCATTTTAAAAAAAACATCCATGTATGTTACATTTTAAGATTTCTGTTCATTTTTTTCCTCTTTTAGATAGAGTGATTGGGTTCCCTTTGGGACCTACGATTGCTGGAGTGGTGGTGGTTGCGTGCACAATTGTATTAGCGCTCATCTCTAGAAGAAATAAAATTATAAAGGTATGCCAATTTCATTCTGAATAATCATCATAACTAATGAAATTAAAAAACAATTATAGCCCCGGGGTTTATTCCAGAAAGCAAAGTTAACTTACAATCTACTAAATCCTGAACTCTGTGTTGATTAACCTTAAATCTACTTTCTCAAGATGTCTATTTCAAAACTGCTCCTGCGAGTAAGGTCAGTTAACTCGGAGTATGTTCATCCTGAACACAAAATATGTTCGCAGTAGAATGCCAATACAATGGGTCACCATGGAAACATACACCAAAAAGCTGCATGTCACGCATCTTCTGCATAGATATATACACTAGATATCGCATACGGACCCTCAGCATGCGTCAATAGCGCCGCCATATTTGTACAGGGCTCCCAGTACAAATGTCATTCAACAGCACTAGTCAAGACAGTGTGCCAATGTGAAGATGCTGGACTTTAGAGCTGCTTACGGGTGTAGTAACGAGCAAACAAAGAAAACAAAGCACAAAGGCAGAACATTTCATAGGTAAGATTTCGTTTTTTTACATGTTACAAACTTTTGTGCTCAACAAGTCACGTTATTGATGATAATACAGTCTCTTACTGCACTAATCAAGGCAAAGTAGCATCAACTTGCACAGAATTCTAGGCTTATGCTAGTTTTGTTGAATAAAATCAGCAAACAATGAAAAAGAAATATGACAACAAGATGCTGCGGTGCCAGAAACTTGTATTATTGTCGGCTAAGTGAACGAGTCGTTCATAACGGAGATTCATTCACAAACGAATCGCTCCCTCCGTTAGAATGAGAAGTGAAAGCAGGAGAGGGGACGTGCTTCAGGACACGGATTAGATCAAATTTAACAGGGAGGGAGGATAATACATTTTCATGCACACAAACACACTCTTTATCGGCAATGCCCGTGCAGTCACTGATCCATCGATGTAGAAAAGTGATGTCAAATTATAATTTTAGTAATTAAATTTATTTTTTTATTTTTTTGCGTACTGACCACGGGGGGAAATTCCCGATCATAGATATATGTATATATGTGTATATCTCTGGCTCTGGATGGCCACAGTCCTCCACTGCACCTTGGTCCCGCATTCATTTCAAAGGAACGCTACCCTGTACCAAAATGGCGGCTCTATTGACGCATTCCTTCTAATAGACAACAATAGGCCAGGCGACATCTAGTATATCTATGCATCTTCTGTAATAATGTCGAGTTACATTCTTAAAGCGTATTGCCCCCTTTTGGTTGTTGTACATTATTTTATAATATTGATATTAAATCTTAGATTGAGAACAAGAATTGTTAATTATACATTAAATGAACAATTAATATAATTAAGTTTGTATATGTTGAATAATTAGTTGCTTTTGCTTTCACATTTATTATGAAATATAGGTGAACTATATTTCTATAATAATATTAAATAAACAATACATTTTATTCATTTTATTTATTTATCCTGTTACAAAATAATAATAACAAATAATAAATAATGGTGATTCAATTTGTAAAATAAGAATAAATTAAATAAATGACAGTCCAAATAAACATTATTTTTCAATAATGTTTTATTGAGAACTTACAAAATATATTAAGAAATATTGTCAGAAATGCATATACATTTCAGAGGTGAACTAACCCTGAAACATAACCTACTCCAGGCCAGTTTTATGCTTATATATTTTTAAACTTATCCAGGTATGCCACATGCTTATTGAAATACTCCCCTTGATAAAATTTACATATGTTTATACAGTATAACAGATTGTCTAGTATATAAATTCTGAATATAATTTAAAATGTTTTGTGTTTTTGTTGTCCTATAGTGCTTCAAACGAAATTGAACATAAATTGTGGAAACGCATGTCTGGAATTCAACCCACAGTTATCTGAAGCATTGAGCACTGATGAGATCAGACTGGAATGCAAGTAGCCATTGCTGTGGCAAATGGGAAACCAGGATGAAATCCCTCTTAAATATGAATTGCTAATTCAAAAACAAACATCATCTTCGTTTTCTTATTGTAAATTATGAAGTGACTGTCAAACATTTCTTTACATAATTTCTAGATGATTTCTGAGTGTCTTTTTATTTCAGTTTGTAACGTTATTGCTTTTGTTATAATATATACATTTTGTGTCTGTGTGTGTGTGTGTGTGTCTGTGTGTGTGTGTGTGTGTGTGTGTGTGTATGTGTGTTTTCCAAGCCACTCTCATAATGCATGTGTTTTAGAGACACAGTAAAATAAACTAGTAAAAGTGAACCGCAAGATATATTCCACTCTCAAGGATGAGACTTTTCTTCTATAAACTGGCCATGTTCAATGTTCCCATAAGTCATTGACCTTTAACCATCAGATAAATAGCTTAAATGCAATGTGGTTATATTTATAATCATAAAGCAATGTTCCATTTCATCTGTTTACTTACTTTGTACATTGTCATATTAACTTTTAAGAAAAAATTAAAATTTTATTGTTTTGATAAGATTTGTTGGTTATTTAGCGTAGTTATTTTGAGTTATAAAGCACAGACTTCAGAACGTTAAAAATGACAGCAGCTATTACAGTATTTATATTTTATGACGTCTATGCAGTTCATAGCTACAAGTTTTATTTTCATTCTATGTTTGTTCACAATGAGGTTTGCTACTTCTGGATTTCAGTGTTTAAAAGTCAGCTTTGTGAATATTTTACAGTCTATGGAATAGAGGCAGTTTATCATAACAATGCAAGCGTTCAAAACAAAGACAAACGCGGTACGTCACAATTTGATTCGACGTAATGGCATGTTGGGCCAATCAGTGTAGGAAAACGGGAGACTGTGGGCGGAGTCTCTCTTCCACAGGGAGCGGTCCGCCAAATTCAAACAGCCACTCGAAAACAAAGTAAAGGATAGTCGGCTTTTCCAGAGTCTGCGGTTTGCAAAAAGAAGGGTGAGTTTCGACTTTGAGATTTACAAAAACTACAATTTCATGTTATATTCATGCTTTTAGTTTAAAGCATAGGCATATTTATTAGGACGAGTTTGTGTTGGGGTGTTAACTTTTCAGATAAACGTGTTCTGCTTTTCTGCTCTCGGTCATGTTGCAGGACACAGTAGAGAGTAAGTGTTTAGTATCGTTTTATATAAAACTTGCACTGATTTTGCCACTTTATTTATTATTTCACAGTGCGAGGAAACATTAACAAAAATATTAGAACTATAATAAATATAAAGTTTCCCACTGGTGACTTAGTTATTATAGTCTATTCATCACCTAAAAGACGTAAGTTAAGTGATTATTTGTTGTATATTATGAAAATTCTAATTATATGTTATTGCAAAAAATATTCTTTTTTATAGTTCTTTTCTAGAGTGAAAATAATATATTAGATTTATCAGAACAGTTCTGTACTAACCTTTTTATGTTTTCATTTTAATTTTGATAACGTATACTATGCTTTCTAAAACTTTTTAAAAGTTCAAGTCTTTAATAACACTTTGCAACGTCTCATTTGTTAACATTAGTTAATGCTAATAATTAGCCATATAATTTCATATAATTTATTAAAGTTCTGCTAAGTAATAAAATATGCATGCTCATGTTAGTTGACAGTGCATTAGCTAATGTTAACAGATACTAGTTTAGGTTTATAATAATGCACTTGACATTAGGATTAACAAATGCTCCATACATTTTACAGTGTTATCTCATGGCAACTAATGTTAGCAGATCAAACCTTATTGTAAAGTTATCAGTTAGATTTGTTCTTTCAAGTACCAAAAATGATTTTAGTTTTATAGTTTAATAACCCCGTGACATAGAAAGTCAGGATTATTTTTAACAGTACATTACTTATGCAAGATATATATATTTTTTGCAATCAGGCATTTTATCCCCATATCCCTCAGATCTAAAGATGACGTCTGGTGTAGTGAGTGGGGTCTGGAGGTCTCATGCTGTCCTCGATGAGTCAGAAGCTGACAGTTCACCAGAAGCACCGCAGCAGTTTAAGAAGATTCGCTCCTCCAGCTCACTGAACTCACTCAGAATGTCTCTGCGCAAGAGGCTGCCCTTGAAACCAGTGCAGTCCAACGTCAACATCTCTGAAACCCCCACATGGGAGTCACTGCAGATGAACCAAAAGGCCAGTGTTGTCCGCAAAATGACCCGCAGTGCAAAAAACTCTCTCGGAAACGTCTATCAGGTGTGCTTTATTTTTTAAATCTGTGAAATCTTACTTTTAAAACATAATGTTTGCAAATATGGCTTTATCTATTTTTAAAATATGACCAAAAATATGTTTGTTAAATTTATATTTATGAAAATGTATGTACATTATTGCGTACAAATATATTTTTTGCCTTTTTTGTAAATTTATGAAAAATTATATATTAAAAATACATTTACATTTTAAAAAATTCAAAGAAAATAATTTTTTTTTTTACAAAAGCATGCAAATCTAAACATTACACGCTGTTTATAGTCTTTTTAAGTCAATAAATGCTATGCTGTTATGCTATGGTGTTCCCCTCTTTTATTATTAGGGACCGAGCACAGGAACGGTGCGTAGGCCCTATTGGAATTGCTCCGTTTATTATTCTTCTCCGGAATGAATCGCGATTTTGAGGGTCTAAACATGCTCGAAAACTCACGAAACTTTGCACACACCCCAGCAGTGGCAAAAATTTACGTTTGTTAAAGGTTTCGGAAGTGGGCGTGGCAAAATCACTCCACAGCGCCACCTATGCACTTTTAACGGACGGGCCCCCAAGCTATGATTCACGCACACGTACGAAAATTGGCACACACGTCAAACATGCCAAAACCTACAAAAAAGTCTCTTAAGTCGGATATTTTTAACTTCCTTTGCCGAAAAAGTGCCAATTTTGCCATTTCCAGGCGTCGTATTTTAACGAACTCTTCCTAGGGAAATTATCAAATCAACACCAAAATTGGGTATTGTCATCTAAAGGCCTTGCCGATGTTAAATTGCGAAGATCTAGAGTTTTCGTAGAAGGGCGGCCTCACAAACTTTGATGCTTCGCCACAAAACAGGAAGTTGTTATAACTCAGGCATACATTGTCTGATCTGCTTCAAAATCAATATGTTTGATAACAGTCCTGACGTGAACACGTTTACATGCCAATATCCCGATACAGATATAGCGCCATCTGCTGGCAATCGGAAGTGACATGTTTTACACTGTAACAAACTCCTCCTACAAATTTTATCACATCGAATCCATGTTCCATCAGTTTAGTCCAAAAGCTTTTGTGATGCTAAATTGTGAAGATCTAGAGTTTTCGCCAAAGGACGTGTCCTTGGTGGACTGACAAAGTTCAGTACTTTGCCATGGCGGAGGAAGTACTTATAACTCAGCCAAACAATATCTGATCTGCCTGAAAATGCACAGGTTTGATGAGATTCGTCTCCTGAAGACATCTACATGCAAATATTGAGTCTCAGTCATAGCGCCACCTGCTGACAGAAGGAAATTTGGCATAAATCTGGGATTTTCTCAGGTATATTAATATATATATCGGCTTAAATAATTATTGTCCACTGTTCTCTGTCATCCTAAGGCCACCCGAGGTCCCTTTCATCGCTGCTTGCAGCTTTAATTATTATTATTATTTATTTAATTTTTTTGGTACTAAGAAAATAAATTAACATTTATAAAAAATCTTTTCTTGACTGCCACTATAAAATCACAGCTGTATTTATATTAAAAAAATATTCCATATTTGCATAGCTCTAAATAAGATGTATTAATTTAAAAAAAAAATGCAATTCTTCTAAATATTTTACAAATTTTCCTTGACCCTCAAATACATTTTGAAATGTTTTTTGGTATACCAAACATTAAAATTAAAATATATTTCTGATTAAAAAATATTTTGTTCAGCCTCACAATTACAAAATATTTTTAGCAGATATTTGAAATATATTTTTTAACCATATGGAATGCAGATTTGTTTAGTCATATTTATTAATTTAATATGAATTCCCTCCAAAAAAACAATATTTTTATCTTCTAATCAGAGGTTTCAGAGAAGCCTACAGCCACGCCAGGAGTGTTTGGTAATGACACCTGGAAAAACATCAGACGGAGAGGAATGTGATTGCATTGGGACGTCACAAACCCCGAAACGATCTGCCGCTCGTACCACTATCACCCCTAGACGAACTCCACGGTCAAGCAGCAAGCGGACGCCTCGAGGGGCCCAAACCCCTGACGCAGCAGTGAGGACGGTGAGGACCAGAGGCGGCAGGAGGCAGCTGGTGCGAATGGCTGCACTCAGAAGCCCTTTTGCATCACCCAACGCACTGAACAGCAGGAGGTGAAACTTGCAGCTTTGCTTTGCATTTGTTGCTGATTTTAAATGTTTGGTTTCCTCAATAAAAAAAGATATTACATTTTAAAGCATACAGTTGAAGTCAGAATTATTAGTCCTCCTGAATTATTAGCACCTGTATATATTTTTTTCCCAATTTCTGTTTAACAGAATGAAGATTTTTTTCAAGACATTTCTTAACATAATAGTTTTAATATCTAATATAATAACCGATTTCTTTTATCTTTGCCATGATGACAGTACATAACATTTTTCAAGATATTTTTCAAGATATTTCAAGACTAGTATTCAGTTTAAAGTGCAATATAAAGGCTTAACTAGGTTAATTAGGCAAGTTAGGGAAATTAGGCAAGTCATTGTACAACAGTGATTTGTTCTGTAGACATTGAAAAAAATATTGCTTAAGGGGGCTAATAATATTGACCTTATAATGGTTTAAAAAATTTTTAAACTGCTTTTATTCTAGCTGAAATAAAACAAATAAGACTTTCTCCAGAAGAAAAGAATATTATAGGAAATACTGTGAAAAAATCCTTGCTCTGTTAAAAAAGAAATCACAGTAGGGCTAATAATTTTGACTTCAACTGTATATCAGGAAGGTTTTGTTGTGTGTGTTAAAAGTATTTGCATTTTATTAGAAAATAGTCAGATATGTCACAATTGTGATCAAGAACTAGTTGCAGGTAGGCATGGGGCGGTATAAGATTCTGACGGTATGATAACCTTGGATACAAATATCACGGTTTCACGGTATTGTGATCGCTGCTCTAAACTAAGTTCTTTTTAAATGTTTGGGTAAAAAACAACAGCTTTTTCCCCCATTGAACACAATATATTTTATTTTGAGAAACATTTAAAATATTTTGGAGCAGTGAACATGACAGGCTGAATAATGAAAATGAATCATTGACGTCTGGTGTCTTCATTTCAGAAACACAGATTTCTTTACAATTTAAAATGGCATTTTTGGATATCTTTTCTGCTGGAGATACTGTTGTCCTAAAAAAAAAAGAATGTAAATAAAAATCTTACATATACCCTAGGAATGGTATAGCAGAAAATTTTGACGGGTTTTAAAACCTTGACTTTTCTAAACCGCGGTATACCTTGAAAACGGTTATAGTCCCATGCCTAGTTGTAGGTAGTACATTAAGGGGGAATGGAGGGGGGCATTCTCATTCTTAGAGCATTTGATTGGACAAAAATCTGTGTAGTGCAGGATAAGGAAAAATTTTATTAATCCGTACTATTGTCACATTTCTGATGTCTATTGTTGTTTTGTTTTTAGATTTTTGTTTTTATTCTATAGTTCTAGTAAATGTTTTTTAGTTTGTATTATGTTTGTTTATTTGTTTATAGTTAAATACATAAATCTAGCTGAAACAATTTTTTCTTATTTCTGTCAACAATTATTGTACATCATATATATATATATATATATATATATATACACACACACACACACACACACAACTGTTTTTAAAGGTTAAAATTACAATTACATTATCCTATGCATGTGTAAATGTAAATCGAATCCATGTGGCTCTTAAAGTGACAGACAAACAGCAAAAAGACAATTAAGGACATAATCACTTGCTGGTCTTGATTGAAGGCTGAAGGACTTTTGTAGTTTCAATAAGAAACAAATCAAGTTTAATTTGTATACAATATCCTATTTAAAAAGACATCCCAGTTTGTACTGTGAAAAACATTGTTATAAATGGGTCTTGAACCTTATTTGAATTTGTTTTTAATTTCTTTAAAGTTACATTGTGATGTTTCAATTACAAACTCAATATAGTATTGTCTGTTTCCCCCACACTCCATTCAGAAATCTATAATTACAATTTTAGTGCTTTAAATCTTATTTAAACAAAAATGGATCTTCAACATCAGCATTTTATCAGGTATTAGCCAGAACGTTTAAAAATAATTACTGGTAAGAATTCTAATACTGCTGCCTGTCCAAGCTATAATGGGCAATATTTAATAATTTGAACAGCTAATTTCGGCAATGCTTAGCAGTACATTAGAATACAGATGACTTTAATGCCACAAAACATTAGAAGTGACAAGAACAGTTCTGCATTTATGAGTGTAACATGATATCACATCTCCGTGTCCTAACAGGCAGTTTGATGAGGATCTGGACTGTGTGTCTAAAGGCCTGCGGAGGCTGAAGCGTCTCTCTCAAGCCTTTGATGATGTGATTGGGGAAGACGATAGGTGAGCACTAAAAGATTCACATTCTGTAACTAAAGAAGCAATTCAGACCACTTTCATTTAAACTTCACCTTCTTTTAGTTTTTTTTCTGTGAAATATAAGCTTGAAATGGTGTGTTTACTCAGGCATAATGTGATCTCAGTTCCCGCTCATGATATTTGGCTGTTTCCTGTTTGTCATTTGGGAGGGTGGGCTCCTTTTTTTTTTTATTCCAACGGTTTTGTAGACAGCAGCTGCTCTGTACTGAAACCTCCTGGAAAAAAATGTTGCTTAAAAGTAGAGCAGTTCGAGTGGTTTCCTGTGGGAATTGTTGTCTTAAGGGAAACATGTGCTGGAACAAATCTGCACTCTTAAGGCAAGACACTGTAGTAAGGCAAAAAATAACTAATAGTTAGTTATCATAATACTTCATACTTTGTTGATTTATTACATTAAGAATTGTGAATGTTTTTGAATTGTAAAGTTTGTAAAATGTTGTCTTAATATGTAAAATGAGGCATTGTTTTAATTAAATGTACAGATTTTTTTTATTTATTTCTAGAACAAAAATCTGAACACTGGATGACGGGTTTATTCTTGACATATTAGAGTCAAAGTTTTTTTTTTTACATAGGAGATTTTGGAAATCTCTTAATAAATCAGCCAAAAAAAACTTTTGTTATGATTTAAAATTATTTTAAAACATTTTTATTTTGTTCTATTTCATTATAATAAAGTGTTGCATACAGTCAGGTAAATAATGCATCAACATATCCTTGTGTGAAAACCTTCAGAATATAGATTTGAATAAAATAGAAGGTGTATAAATGCTGCTGAAGCGGAGGGTAAGAACAACCTTTAAAAATATTTATTGAAATTGAAATGTACAGATGGAAATTAATAAAAACGCGGCAGAAGAAACACTTAAAATAGTATTTCACAATGGATATTTTCTGCACATTAGACAAAAAAAACACTGTTGAAAGTCAAAAAGGCCAGAATTTTTAAATCAACATGCGTATTAATTAACAGTGTAATTGCTGCAGTGTCTTGCCCTAAAGAAAAAATTAAGGATCTTTTCTCTACAGAACTGGGCGTTGTTACAGTTGGACTTTTGTTCTCTGGGATTTGAGATAGACTGTTTTTGTCATACTATGTTACAGTTAATATCTTCCAGCCCTTCCTCCTTATCTGAGGGTCTCCGTTCCCTCCCCCTATGGAATTCCACACATAGCTTTCCTCCCGCCAAGATTTTCAAATGGCCCAAGAGTCTCATTCTTTGGTGGAGTCACTCTTTAATCAGTCCAGCTTGGGCTGCATTTTAGGGCTGATGTTAAAGGGATAGTTCACACAAACAATGAAAATTCACTCACCATTTACTCAACCTCAAGTGCTTCCAAACTTTATGAGCTTCTATTCTTCTGTTGAACACAAAAGAAGATATTTTGTAGAATGTTGAAAATGAACAGCCATTAGCTATGTTTCCATTCCATTCAAAATTAAGGCATTTTAGAATGACCAAAATAATATTTCAGATTATTTACATGTCGGCCCACTGGTTTGTTCAATTCATCTTTATTTCTATAGTGCTTTTACAATGTAGATTGTGTCAAAGCAGCTTCACATAGAAGATTATAGTGAATTGAAATGGTGTCAGTTCAGTTTTTAGAGTTTAAGTTCAGTTCAGTTGAGTGTGGTTTAATTTTCACTACTGAGAGTCCAAACACTGAAGAGCAAATTCATCGATGCGCAGCTCTACAAGTCCTGAACCATGCAAGCCAGTGGCGACAGCGGCGAGGAACGAACTTCACCAATTTGCGAAAGTAAAGGAAAAAAAACCTAGAGAGAAACCAGGCTCAGTTGGGCATGACCATTTCTCCTATGGTCAAATGTCTTGTGCAGAGCTGCAGTCTAGGTGCCGGAGGCTGGAGAACGCTGGACGTCAGCGAAGACTCGTCTGTCACTGGGGTCTCACAGGAATCAGTCTCATGCTCTCCACTCCTCCATGACCACCACAGCAGCTGCTCAGGATACGGCCTGGTCTGGGATTATGGAAACCTTGGGATCATCTCTTCACAGGTCTTGGATTGCATTAGTGGCGCTGCATAGTCTCTGGGGGCCTCGGGATGAGTATCCCCAGGTGGAAATAGAGAATAAAGAGAATAGTTAGCGTAGCTGCTGTTTATAGTGTATATAAACGAGATGCAAAAACCTGCGTGGAGCACATTCATGCATCATACCGTTATGCGATGCATTTCAAGAGTTCGCACTTAGATATTGTTTGATAATAATAGCAGGTTTG
>CAIGQV010018106.1:4600281-4640498 GCA_903798115.1 Danio jaintianensis | reverse complement strand
GGAAACCCACGCGAACACGGGGAGAACATGCAAACTCCACACAGAAACTCCAACTGACCCAGCCGAGGCTCGAACCAGCGACCTTCTTGCTGTGAGGCGAACGTGCTACCCACTGCGCCACCGCATCGCCTAGAAAAATATTATTAAACAAAAATACATTTTTTTGATTTTACAAAAAAAACAGAGGGTATTTTACAGGTGTTCAAGACCACAAGTATGATTAAGAACAGGACAACCCTTATTTTCTTTCCAGTTTTCTTGGTCAGCTGTACTAAACTTACTGAAATCTCAGACAACAGGCTGTCCAGATAAAGGCCAAAGAAATGATCCTTTCACACATCAAGAGAAGCTGATTTCTAGACTATTTTACCTTTACAATGTAAATAACTCCTTCAAGTCTCTAATAGGCTGGTCATCCACAAAAGACAAATGTATGAGAGGACAGGATACTGTAGAGAATCAGACAAGCAATTTCAATGCAGAGCAATGAGCCTTGTCAGACAGAAAATAAGTAAAACAGTTCCATGAAGCTAATAATAATGAAATAATGAAATAACAGGCCAGAGTCCTGATGTAAACCTGACTGAAAACTTCTGAAAAATCCTTGGTGATGAAATTATGTGACTAGTGGTGAGCGATGTCCTGTGGCCGCACATGTGCTGAAATCATTCAAAGCAAGGTCCTGTACACTTACTAAAAAAATCTGATTGCTGTAACCAGTCAAAATTCAATTGCAATCATTTATCATGCTACAATCTTTGCTGTTCTTTAATTTTGATCACTGCTTTCTACAAAATAAAGAGTTTCTTTTGATGTGCCTTATTTACTATGTGTAAGCAGACAACGGAAAGACAACTTCTTTTAAAATCCTTCAAAACATTACCTTATATCTGAAAAAAGAAAAAACGTGTTCATAAATTGTTCTCTAATTTTGATCTCCATTGTAGTACTGTTAAGTAATTGAACAGATGAAGAGGAAAACTTTGTAGACTAAAGCAATTGAGTGATTACCTGACACTGGTGCTGATGTTTCTTCGATGGTCTGCCAACAATGTATATCTGATTAGGTGCCAGTCCCAGTGTGCTGTACACGGACATGTCCTTCATAGAGCCATACGCTGCACTGATCTTAATGTGACACTGCGTGGAAAAATATATAAATTTAGCATTATCTTCCAGCCCAATGAGATATCTAAGGTGTTTTTATAAATGAAGCTAGCTATGAGATTGCAGGTGGTACAGACCTCTTTCACCAGACTCTTCAGAAAAATGGTTTTCTGACGCAGCGGGTCGTGGACGAGCCCCTCTGAAAAGAAGACCATTCCCTGAGGGAAGTTGTGTTGAGAGAGCCAGGACACCACCCTCTGCTTCTGCATGTCAGGACGGCCCGTGATGTAGATGATCAGATATCCCAGATCCTGCCAGTGTCTGGAGAACAATCAAAACTTGTGGTTAAACATGGGCCAACGATGATCAAATAAATTATTCAATCAGAATGGCTAATGTGGTTGAACTTGATGAATGAGGTCAACTAAATATTTTTTTGACTCCCCATCAGGTTGTACTCTATGACCCATCCAAATATTCTGATTGTTGGTGTCGCAGTTTTAAAGAATCATAAATGTTTTATAGTGGGGAGGGAATCATGTAATAACAGAACTGAACAATACCACACAATCTTCCATCAGCAAAATATGTCAAAATGATGTTTTAGCTTTTTAGTTGAATTGAGCAGATGGGACAAGCCAAAATAAACTGAGACAAGTAGACAGATGCTGATGTTTTTTTTTTAATGAATGGCTCAATTTGCCACCCTCTTATGGTGGTTTTATAGTTTCATATTTAGTGTATCTTTTCATTTTTCAGGTATGATGCTACCTCTGCACTTCATTAAACAGTTTGTATAAATATCACTAAATGCCACTGCAGATAAAGCTTCTGAAAAAAACTGGGTCACTTTATTTTAAGGTAAAAATCTCACTATTAACAAATTATTAATCATGACATTTGTCTCAGTAAACTTCTAATTTGCAGCTTATTTGGTAAACAATGGTATAAATGTGGTTGCACCTTAAGACTTGTCTAACTATTCATCATCATTCGCACGATTACCTGACCACATCCACAGCTCCAGGCCGGACTTTGGGATCGCTGCCCATAAGAGAAACGCTGGCGGCGAAGGAGCCATCAATACTAAACACCACACACTCCATTCCCTGTGGAAGCACTGTGAGAAAAGCCTCTGCACTCGTCTGATCACCTCTAAAAGACAAATAAACACATAGCTCAGCCACTGAATTCCTTCATTCTTCAAATCGTTTTGTAAAAACACATATCCACCATTTACAGACAAATTTAATGTGACTCTGAGTTATGTGATGAGAATGTGAAGACTTACTTGACCACCATTTTGATGGGGTAAACACCGACCCCCAGTCGTTTATTATCAGGGATGGTGTAGGACACGCGTCCACTGCTGCTGGTCACCACTGTGTCGAACAGCACCCAGCGGCCAGAGCCAGACTGAGTCTTTAAAAACACATCCACCTGAGAAACACATCAACATATCAGATTTAATAAAGATGTTTTGTGCCAGCTACCCACGAGAGGGAATCAGCTGTTCTGACAGGAGTCCAAAGAATCCAGATGACTTTATTAATAAGTTATTTGAGTCATTGCAGAGATGTACGGATGCAGTCCTCTAAGCTCATGGGAGTCATACACAATATTAATTCTTTTTCCACTGCACCATGACTTTATATTCTATACTGTACATTATTTCTGTTAAGTGACAAGACTTTTGTCTAAGCAAAGTCAGACCTTACTGTCCTAATTAAATAATTAAAAATCAAGGCATGATCATATTTTATTTTGATAAAATAAGCGTAATCTAGAGGCCTTTGCCTTTCATATAAGCCACTTCTGATACCAAATGATCAACTAGAAGTCAAGTTATTATTTGTTGTTTCTAAAACTTGGATAGGCGACAAGACTTTTGTCAGGTGGTGTACATATTTTGTAATCTGTGGCAAAAAAAAAATAATTGTTAGAGAAATTGATACTGCATCAATTATGAGATTTTCAATATACAGTAAACTAAGCTCAGAATTGATTCAAAAGAGAATATTGATGCATTTGGTAAACATCTCAGAATTAAAGCAATATTGATTTCGCTAACTATTTAATGCTACTGCTCTACTAAAAGTCTCCCTCTCAACCTCATTTAGCACTGAGTTTAACACTCACTCAATCACTCTTCTTCTTGTACACAATCCTGACATACAGCTGCATCAAAATAAGCAGTCATTTCTCACCTTCTCTCCTGTTAGAGTGACCATGTCAAGAGGTCCATACATAAAGCGTCCCACCAGCGTCTGCGGCCCGTCCTCTGTCACGATGACATCATGAACTCTGTGATTGGCTGTTATGTTCTGTTAACGAATACAAAAGCATGCTCATCAACTGACTATTAAAATCAGTCCCACTTCTATTAAACTGATACAGTGCTGCCTGTTACTTCATGGAAGCACATTGAATGCTGGTTAAATCAGAAAAGTTTTAATGATTCTCCTGCACAGTGATGTATTTTTCATGTACATATACTGCGAGACTTAGTAACTCACTGCTGTCTTGCACTGCACAGTCTTTCAACTTCGTTAGGGAACATGGAAATACCTGACAAGAGCTCTCTAAGGATTTCATGTTGACAGTATGAGGTGCATTAGAAAGAGTCTGAAAAAGGAACCAGAAGCTGCACTGGCAGGTTAAATATGCAATAGACAAGCATCAACACGATAAAACTTTAATTAGCATCAGTTATGTAAAATCTCCAAAAGTTTGAGTGGAGAGAGTTTGACTAGCTCCAACTAGCATTTGATCTGCAAGTCACTTCGTTGTTTTTATTCATGCCACCCTCAGACGTCAGAACATGTCAGAACAATTTTAAAATGTCTATGATCAGTAACAAATTTTGTTGAATACTTCAATGCTTTAATTTATAGGCTAATTACACATTAAACAGACAGTAAATACTGTATATTGACAGTAAATATATTGATTGGGGTCCAGCTTTGACTTTAAAATTACATTTTGAAATTCAGTTATTCAAATGTACTGTGCTTTTCTCAAATAAATACAGTCAATATGGGTCATTATTTGATCATTGAAAATAAAAGTAATCTAGAAGTACAGGGCCAATTGCTGAAGGTTCAAATGAAGTGCAGTGCATAGCCAGAAGAGCATTTTTGTGCCGCCTGGTCCAACCACCATCTGAATTGATTTTGGACAGATTTAAGTAAGATAAGACTAAGTAAGCTTGTAAAATGGCACAAAGAAATGAAATTCTGGACCAATTATAAAGGTTCTTAAAATTGGCCTTTAGATCATTCGCTAGGTTTACATTCAAATATGAAAATTTGACCAAAAAAAACCATTTGCGAATAATGCACCGCTTCTATCCAATGAGTCAATAAGAACTAAATTGTCACTACTTGATAAACTGGTACCAAATATCAAAAATGGAATTTGCTGGTTAGGGGAAACAATTCTTGGCCTTTTTTCTTATATAATAAAATACTTGCGCCTCTTAAGACAAAATGCAATGAAGCCACAGTGGCTTTTAGAGGCGTGAGGTAATAATACTGAACCACTTTACAATTACATTACATTACATTGAGGCTTTTGTGCAAAGCAACTTTGATGACGGACTTTGGCTAAGGCATTTTAGAATGACCAAAACAACATTTCAGATGTTTTATAATGTGGTCTGTCTGCTGGTTTGTCCATTAATGCTGTCCCATTGCACCCATTTTTGCTTTGACTTTTTGATGCACATGCTGGAATTTATTAGGTAAATGTGTTATCGTTGTAGTTTATGTGCATGTTTTCTTATTGGATAAAAAGTTTTTCCTACTCAGTTGTGCGCATACATTTTTTTATAAGCATTTTTAAAATGTATGCATATCTTGATGTTTCCATTAACATTCTTTATGCAATACTCCAAAATGCGCATAAAAATAGGTGGATGGAAAAACATATCTATTGTTCTGATGAAGTGTACAAGTTTTGTTTGAATTGATCAAACTATTTCCAAGATACAGCCTCTGAACAAACTTTTAAACACAGATAATTATAAAAAAAAGATCAGTCCAAAGATCATCTGTTCCAGTTTTTGTAAGAATTGTACATATGAAAGAGTAGTGGAACAATGGAATACTGTACTATTCAAAATGGCACCATTGTAATGGGGAATGGGTGGAACTTTAATATAAGCTAATTAATATGGTCAGCATGTTATTTTTCTAGGTAAAAGAAGTTATAACCTTTTAAAAAGTGAATGTTTGAAATGGTGGTGGTGCTCTAGAGATGCCAAAGTTAATCAGGGTTCTACTGTGAACCACGCCAATATGTGTGCCAAATTTCATCAATTTCCTAGTTGGTTAATAGATCTGACTGTTTGATTCTGGATAACATACACTCTGTCTGACATGGATTCATCAAGAGGAGTAATTAAAGATGAGTTCTTCAGATATTCACCCGTAGTTTGACATGCGTCCGTCTGCGAAGCCACTTCTCACGGGGACTGGATGGAGAGATGGGAATTGCATCCAAACAATCGGCCTCTCCGGCTTTCAGACAGTCACACCGCATTACCTGATAAGAAAAGTATGCTGTAAATTCAATCCTAAGATTTTGCCTCAGTTAATCCTTAATGTAGGAATGTAACTGCAAAAACACATTTAAAACATTTTATTTTCAGTTTAAATGAATAAATGAACTTTATTTTTATAGGATTTTGTCAAAATTACATTTCTATTAACAGATTTAATTGATTTAATGCATTTAATTGGGATGCACTTGACAATGTGATTTCTTCCCCCTACACACCTCAGGAGTTTGAATTGACTGACAAATTAAAAAAAAACTTCCATTTATTGTTTTTCATCTTTTTATAATATACATTTGTTGTGCTCACAAGCAAGTGTAATTATTGGTAACATGTTATTAAATCTGCTCCCAAGGTTTGTGTCCTTGCCAGCAAAGCATTATTCAACATACGCTGAACACATTAGCCTTTCATTAGCATTTCTTCTTATCTTTTGACCGGATCAATGCACTTCTTCATGTTTCCAAATTTAGTCACCGGATGACGCATTTTAGCATTATTGCATATACTGTGCTGTTTGGCCTTTTTCACTGTTTGTTCAGAAGGCAGCTCTTTGTTTGACACAGCGTCTCTGTAGAGCTCTCTAACAGACTAGACGAGTGACTCACTATCAGTTCACATGAATCTTATCCAAGAAGGTATAAAATATCAGCAGAAAGCTGCTTATTAGCATTGCCATTCACCTCAATGGAAGTTGCCTGGCTAGTGCAGCATTCCCTGTAAGTGTGTGATTTCAATTCTGCCATATTTACTCATGGTGATTCAGTTCAGCTTTCAAAAAATGCAGAAGTATATTTTGAGCCAATAAATTGAACTCTATACTATAAATGCCATGTGACTAATTACTAGCAGTATTTACACTGATGCTTGCTTGTAATTAAAATATATAATATATTATAATATAATATAATATAATATAATATAATATAATATAATATAATATAGGGCGACGCGGTGGCGCAGTGGGTAGCACGTTCGCCTCACAGCAAGAAGGTCGCTGGTTCGAGCCTCAGCTGGGTCAGTTGGCATTTCTGTGTGGAGTTTGCATGTTCTCCCCATGTTCGCGTGGGTTTCCTCCGGGTGCTCCGGTTTCCCCCACAAGTCCAAAGACATGCGGTATAGGTGAATTGGGTAAGCTAAAATTGTCCGTAGTGTATGTGTGTGAATGAGTGTGTATGGATGTTTCCCAGTGATGGGTTGCAGCTGGAAGGGCATCCGCTGCGTAAAAAATATGCTGGATAAGTTGGCGGTTCATCCCGCGGTGGCGACCCCAGATTAATAAAGGGACTAAGCCGAAAAGAAAATGAATGAATGAATAATATAATACAATATAATATAATATAATATAATATAATATAATATAATATAATATAATATAATATAATATAATATAATATAATATAATATAATGGCCAGGGAGGAGTCTTAGGAGGGAGGAACCAGGAAGGGAGTTGGAGCAGGAAGACCCAGGACACAGCCAGGAGGACGGCCCAGGGCGGAGTCGATGGAGGGAGGAACCATGGAGGAGATGTAGCCACCGACTCCATGGGGCCGCCCGCGGGAGACTCCGCTGATGGAGGTGGAGCCCAAGGAGGAGACGAAGAGCCGATGGGCGAGGATGACGTCGAGGTTCCGGAGGGCTGAGGTGGAGCGGACGGCTCACCCGAGCGAGATAACGACGCTGGGACGGAAGCCCGTGGTGGAGCCAGAGCGACAGAGGACCAAGGCGTAGCTGGAGGGAGGGAGGAGCTCAACAAAGCCGGCAGGACGGAGCGGCGAGGCGCAGCCAGAGGAGTAGAGTCCGGAGGTGATGGCAGGGCGACGACTGACCAAGGAGGAGACGAGGGAGGAGAGAGCCAACGTGGAGCCGTAGGGTCGGAGGGCTGAGGCGGAGTTCGCAGCTCGGAGGCTGGAGGAGCTGACGCTGGGCGACACCTTCCAGAGGGCGATGCAGGCAGGCAGCACCTCATGGCGAGCTCCTCTACTGGAGCTTGAGGGTGAGCTGGGGGGCTGGCTGACTGCCACAACAGTGGAGCTGGCTGATTGGCTGGTGACGCTTTTGTATGCAAAGGAGGAGAAGAGGGTGGGTTGGGTGTGGTGCTGCTCATGACCCTGGAGCCAACGTTATCGGGGATCAAGGGGGCTCGGAGACTGTCTGGAAACAGTGGACACGGAGTTACATCATTGCTGTCTAGGAACAGCGGAAGGGGCTTGACTTCGCTCCAGAAGTCTATGAGCAGCACCTCAGTGTCCACCTCAGTGTCCAGGGACAGCTCTCCCTCAGCAGTGTGGAAGTGGGCGGGACTCTCGCTCGGTTCGTCAAGATCCACCAGGACTCCCACAATGGGCGATGTTGCCGGCTCACACACCTGGTCAGATGGTTCGCTGAGCTCCTCCTGGTCGGTGTAATTCCGCTCTGTCGCTCGAGATGGCGATGGCTCATACACCGCGGGTGGCTCTCCGTCTGCGATGGGCTCTGGCAAGCGCTCCCTGCAAATGGGTGGTGTTGGGCTGGTCACTGGGTCTGGAGTGGCACTGGCAAGGTCTTCCTCCTCAAAGACTGTGAATGTAGATCCATTGCTCGCCAGTGTCTACTCCACATAGGCGGCGAAGTTGCCTCGAGGACCATTTTCGGACGACCGTGCTCTGTAAGCGATGTTGAGGCTGGTGTTGAAAAACCCGCAGAGCACGTTGTCCGGATAGCTGGTGAAATTCATTACTGACAAGTAAAGTTTTGTATGGTCCTCGAGGCTGCTTTCCCCCTGCTCCAGCAGGAGGAGAAGAAATTCGGGATGGTAGAAGGGGTCCATGGGAACACGGGGGAAGGAAAAGAAAACACTGGGGCAAAAAAGACTATAAAAATAAAATGGGGGAAACATCAATGCCAGTTTTGTTTGCAATTCAGTTTGATTCATTTGGACACCTAATGATTCATCTCTGACTGAACACACTGAGCGGTTTTCAGCAGTTTCTCACACCCAAACATTAAAAACTGATTATGTGGATAGCTACTAATATATATTTTCATTTTCATATAATATTTGTCATTCATTTGTAATTTTATTTTGTAATAATACATTGTCATCATACTTTTGAATGGGCATGAACTGAAGGATCTGCTTTTTGTTCCCAGATTGTGTAGTTACAGCATACAGTAACTGGGTCATGCTAAATTGCCTAAGCAGACCTTGAATCCTTGTTCTGGGCTCTTCAGTGTGATCAAGAGCTCTGATCCACTGTGCATCAGCCTCCCTTGAGCTGAAAACATTTGAAAAGCTGACCTTCACATTTCAAGAATCAAGCTATGAAAATCCCATCCTACTGTGTATTGTCAGTCTGACACTTTTGCTGCACTCATTTACTGATCCCATTCAGATCTGAGGAAGCCCTTGAGCCTTCAATATCTACTCAGACAACCAGAGAGGAAGATATGTGTTTTATGCCAATATTTCCCCATCCGTGAGAGTGTGCTGATTGATTTTTTTGCAGGTCCCAACTAGCAAGGCTATAGCTGATGTTGAAGGTACCAGGAACAACAGCACATGCATCATTCAGATACCCATCTGTTATTGGCTGATCTGAAGCAAGTTAATGGAAGAAATGACTACTTTTTGTCATACTGAAACCAACTCCTGCTATCAAGCCATTCTATCTATTTTCCTGATAAGTGATCTTAAAGGAACACTCCTTTTTAAAAAGGCTCGTTTTACAACTCCCCTAGAGTTAAACAGTTGAGTTTTACCATTTCTGAATCCATTCAGCCTATCTCTGAGTCTGATGGAAGCATTTTTGGCTTAGCATAAACCATTGAATCAGATTAGACCATTAGCATCTTGTTCAAAAATTGAAAAATAAATTTGTAATAATTTTTCTATTTAAAGCTTCTGTAGTAATTCTGTAGTAAAACAGAAACAGAAAATGACAGAAAATGAAAAGTAGCTATTTTCTAGGCTGATATGGCTTATGTATGGTTACAGCAGATACAATGTTATTACGCAGCACTGTTACCTAGTTACCTAGCTGGGGACAATTTTCAGGTGCTGTGTAATATCACACAGACATATATATATATAATATTGGTGTGAACTTCCTTAGTGTGAATGGGCATTTATAAGTTTAGAACAGCATAAAAGATGAATGATCATCATAAATGATGACAGAGTTTTCATTCTGAAGTGGCCTTTAAGCCTGGCTCACACTTTGCAATTTTTAATAATCTTTAACAATTGTAGCTTGTCAGACTGTTTTAATGATTGACTGCTTGTCGAATCGCATCAAAAACGAGTCATGAAGAAGTCCAGAACAATCCTATTTTCAAGTTGAATGTACATGAAATCCACCACAAAGTTGTAATTATGAGTCGAAATCTTTTCTTTAAGATGTGGGTTTCAGTGTTGGGGTGTTAATGAGAAACATGGTGGAATCAATGGATGCAATGTCTGTCGCAAAGGTTTGGCACTCCTATTGGTTCTTGGTTTGACGAGAAGTTACACTGCAGCAAAGTGTCTCAAATATTCTGACACTGACAGAATTTCAGTGAATCTGACCACAAACATTTGACCACAACAGCCATTAATCGGCTGTTTGTGATATGTCAAACCAATGAGCAAACACAGATTATAGCCTAGGATTATAGGAATTGTAGAATTTCCAACATTATTCTCAGACAACCAAATCATGGCCAAAATTGCACAGTGTAAGCAGAGCATAAGAGGAACTGTTCTTACCTGTCTAAGAATAAAAGCCACAGCATCTGTGGACTCCCAGTATGAGGCGTGAAACAGGTGAGGCAGTGCTATTGTAGGAAATGAGGTGAGCACATCTGGACAATACAGCACGTAATCTAACCTCTTTGGCCCCCACCACCTACTGCATACTGAGAGAGAAAGAAAGGGTTTATGTTACACATCACTGAAACACACATACATCTCCGTATCCGTCAAAGACTCTGACTTCCATGTGGAAATGAATAAAATATACGAAGAGCCTGAAAGCAGCAGACTCAAGGACATGTGGTGCTCTGGAGACTCACCTTGCGAGATGCTAACAGGCTCTCTCGGGGCAGTTTCAGTGCCCTCAGAGCCGAGAGGAACAGCTCGATCACTGCCTCTACGGGATACACTTCCTCCACAGCACTGATCCGCTGCTCCGTCTGCAGAAACACCGCCCTCTGACACATGTCTGAGCACCGTGTCCACTTTGAGGAGAAAGGAATAAAAGAAAACTTATATCTAAAAATGTGAGAAAGCAAATAAATAAATAAACAGTTCAAATATCAATTGAAAATAAGAGTGTGAAGAAAAGGAAAAACTGTGTATGACTTTGAAAAAGTAACACAATATTCTATTATTTATTGTTAAGGGAGATGAGGATCTTGTTGCTTAAAAAAAACTTTAAAATCAAAACAAAAAAGGCATTATACTTGCAGTGATTCAGAGATTCACAAACAACACAAAACTGAGGAAGCTAAGGACCTATATAGAGGATAATGGGAAACCTAACAAGAAACAGGTGCACAACATAATCTGTAACTATGGAAACAAACCAGTGGATCATAGGAAACACGATTTAATGCAGATGACCAATGATGATTTATTTGCAATAAGTTTTGTTTTACTGCAGACAGAGCATGCCCACGGCATAAGCAAACTAAGCGGCTAAGCAGCTTAGTGTCCCTTGGCCACCAGGGGGCACCCAAGAGTATATTAAATAACTTTGACATTTTTTGTTTGCTTGTTTGTTTTTATTTTATATATATTATGTCAATGGATACTCGTGATGATCATCAATGGAATATTATGTTAATGGGCTATTGTCTTTGGCAAACACACAATAAACACACAATCATCACAACTACAAGAAAAAAAATACAGTTCATGACTGCCGCACAGTAAGATTAAATACTTGCATTTGGAATAAAAGACTTTTAAACACATTTTTGTTCACTACCTGAACTAGAATGTCTGCCTGACTTGAAAAGATCAAACTGGCAGAAATGAGGATGAGAGCTATCTGAAAGGATAATTCTCGCCTTCCTCTCTTCCCTTTCTGTATAAAGTGGTGTTAATTGGTTTTGAGGCCTGACAATAATTTTAGCCTATTCTTGAGCTTATTCTTGATTTTACCATGCTCATACCAGGCAGGTAAATGAAAGGGTAAAACACTTTTGACAATGGATTTATACACAAAATATTCCAAAATGTGCTTACTAAGACCATGACCACTAAGCTGTCTGATAAAATAGCATCTTTTAAAAATATATTGTGTTATCTGCAAAGCTCAACTGAGAATCAAGGATTGAACTTACACTTACAATTTTTCACAATTTCAACTTGTTGACTCGCAAGTGAAATGGACTCACATATTACACCCCTCTTATCGCTCATAATTAGCTCTTTAGACTTGGCAACATTAATCTCTAGTTGACTGGAGCAACACCAAGATTCAAGAGCCTTAATGTGCAAAACTTTGTTTCATTCAAGCTTTTTCCTGTTTTTTTCCAACAAACCAACCAAGGCCATGTCATCAGCTAAATTAAAAAGTTGAAGAATTTCCTCATTGATTCCAAATTCATTAGTAAAAATAGAAAACACAGCCTTACTGGCAACCATTGCTTACAGTAAGAACATCAGACATCACTCCTTTTTCACAGATACTTCGGAATGACAAGAAAGAAAATGATGAAAGAAAGAAAATCCTGACCTAGAAAACTAGTCCTTGATTGATGTTGAGATCCAATAGTCTTCAAAAGAATGTGTCTTCGTTGAATCAAAAGCTGAACATAAGTCAACAAATATAATCCTAACATAACCTTTAGAATTTTTAGTAACTACATTAAGAATAGTCAGTACTCTGAAGGTTTTGCCTTACCCTGACTGCATTTCAAGAAAAATAAAGACAAGAAGGATCAAAATGCAAATTATGCAGAACATAATTAATATTTTGTTTAAACTCTGCGTGAAACGGAAGTTACTGAGGCTTTATTTCAGTATGGATGAACTTACTGATTAATTGTTCACCTAAAGTATAACAATGTGCTTAGCATAATAAACACTGTACATTTTGATTTCGCACAGACGTTAACAATTAACTGCCGTATTAAGCTTTTCCACAAACAGTAGGGCATCTTATTGATGCTTGAAAAGTCGAAAACGTTCTGGAAATTCTTCAGGAGCATTTAAAAAGTTCTGCTAGCATCCATGAATGAAAGCTAAATCAGCCTCTGTGAAGCAAAGTTGCATTTTCATGGCACTTAAATGTATAATAATGGTGTCAAAGGATTTAATTTGATTTCTCGGCAAGCCCAGCAGCTGCTCCATGGGTGTTTGCTCTATCCTGACATTCAGAAACAGCTCTGCATTAAAACTCTGTGTTCAGCTGGACCTGACCTCAGCTCCAGAGAATAATGGGACTAATTTAAGCACAATTTCTGATGCTGAATACTCAATACCACAAAATACTGACAATCTTAAAGAGCTCTGGTAGAGCATGGCATTAACAATGGCAAGGTCGTAAGTTCAATTTTAGATCCCTGATAAAATGGATGCTTTAAGTGCTCTGTAAGTCACTTTGGATAGAAGGGTGCTAAAAGTTTAACTGATCAATATGGGTTAATTCAATGTGTGAAAAGGCTAAAAATAAAATGTCTGTGTCTAATCTCTGTGCACTATAGAAGTTCAGAAAACTACATATAAATCAGAGACCACGCATGAACTCTTGGATGATCTTGGATTTAAGAAAAAGTTAGAAATTGAGGTTAGTGTCATCCAGATGTTTCAGGGACATTAATTTTCCAGACAGAAGAAAGAAGGTTTAAAAGTGCAATATTCCCCAGTGTAAAGCCCACTTAATGTGTAATATATATTCATAAGGTATCTGAATAAAGCAGAAGGCAACAATTTCCAGTTTTTAGTCCATTAGAACGCATGCATAATTTAACTTGTGAAAAAGTCATGCTATCATAGTCATAATATGATGCTATATGCAATTAAAAGATAGTTTGCAAGGACAGTAAAATATCAAATCACATTATTTTATTTATGTAATAATTTTTATGTATTTTTTATGAAGTGACTTAAAATCTGACAGTTTAATCATTCATTTTAGATTAAAGCATGGCTGTAATTATGTCTAGAACACTGCAAGAGTGAATGATTTAAACTGAATTTATGAAATAAAGAGAAACTGAATTGGTAAAAATCATTTTAAACTTGATTTATTTTGAACTAATATTTCTATTTTAAAAATACAAATAAAATTGTAATGTGTGTAAATTATGTGGAAAATGCCAGATGATAATTTGTTTATTGCTTTGTCACTGTTATGTAATAAATGAATCACATAAACAATCCCGTCAATGTTTTCATATTAAAATGGTATAATTTGACAATCCAATTAGTTTGCATCAGGATATTACTTTGAGCGCATTTCTATTAAATATTTAGCTCACATCTTCCTCACACTGTTAATAAAATACAATAAAAAAATGTAAATTAATGAATGAATTAAATACTTAATTGAAGTGTTGAACTCAAATTTGGTATCTGTAAGCAATAAAGCTCTGCCTCCTTTAATCTGATTGGTTCTTTGTTGAGTTGTAATGGCATGATTAATGCTACTGTGTGAGAATTATCTCAACGTCTATGCACTGTTTTATGCTATCTGGGCTTGTTTGAATCAAGAAAATCCGCTCTAACTAAACATTTGTCATAGAAAAACCCCTTTTTATCATCCTATGTATTGTAAAAGAACAGTTAAATATTAGTTTAATTTGTGAGTAGATCCACCAAGGTTCTCTCACTTCAATCATTCTTCTTGCTGCTCATTTAGACTTAGTCTATGTCAGTACATAGACAATACGTATAGATTTTACAGCCTTGAATTAAGATATAATAAATCTAAACATTGTTTTCTTTATTTACATATTTAAAAATATCCATATCGTGAACACAAAATTAAGTAGACAGCAAACAAAATCCTCAAGGAACACACAGGAGATAGCTGGAGAAAATGGAGCACGACCACTTAACATAATCAATACTGGACAAGGACCTGAAGGAAGCACAGGGGAACGTAATCAGGGAGAAACAGAATAGGTGTATACTGCACTAATTAGCAATCAAGGAGACTAGGAAACTAGACAAGCAAATGGGAATCGAGAGAATAAAACCAAAACACACGGGCTGCTTTGTTTACATGGACTCTTCTTCAGTCAGTCTGAGTGAAATCATTCCGTTTCTTTCATTTAAACACAGTGCTTACATGAACACTAAAAGTGGGCAAATTGCACAAACAGAGTGTTTTCTGTGTTTCTCTACCTATTCTTACTGCTTTTTCCTTTGTTTTTAAAAGTATAATACTTCATATTTAAAGCCGGACTGCCTATATTTCAAGTTGTAAAAAAAGCACCGTCCCACAAACAAAAACAAGACAGCTCATTCTGTGGGTCACACACCATTTCAGCAGTTCAATATCATTGCACATTCTAGTTTCACTTTTAAATCTGATCAAGTGATTACTGTTCTCTCAGTCGGATTAGAAATTGTTTGAATCATCCTGTAGATTTCCTTCTGATCAAACTCCAAGGGATTAATAAAGGTGTTTACATGAAGGCTTTGCAGTCTGATTGAGCCATCAGTCTAATTTCTAAAAGACAGTGTTGTGAAAGTTACTTTGTAATGAAATGTAATGAAGTTAAAGATCACCTATTCAAAATGTAAAAAGCAGTGCAAGTTAATAGTGTAACATATTCATTATTTTTCTACATTTCTAATGATTATTTTCAGTTGTTAATCTTTTCCAACCATTTAAATCAGACTGGGTTAACCTAACATACCGATCACAGATCACTGTCAGACATTTAAAATGCTTAATCACATCCATAAAAAGGGCGACGCGGTGGCGCAGTGGGTAGCACGTTCGCCTCACAGCAAGAAGGTCGCTGGTTCGAGCCTCGGCTGGGTCAGTTGGCATTTCTGTGTGAAGTTTGCATGTTCTCCCCATGTTCGCGTGGGTTTCCTCCGGGTGCTCCGGTTTCCCCCACAAGTCCAAAGACATGCGGTATAGGTGAATTGGGTAAGCTAAAATTGTCCGTAGTGTATGAGTGTGTATGAATGTTTCCCAGTGATGGGTTGCAGCTGGAAGGGCATCCGCTGCGTAAAACATATGCTGGATAAGTTGGCGGTTCATCCCGCTGTGGCGACCCCAGATTAATAAAGGGACTAAGCCGAAAAGAAAATGAATGAATGAACATCCATAAAAATTATAATAATTGGAATTACAGCCAGTATAATCAGACTTTTGTATCTCTTTTTTACTTTGAGGTCATTCTGATTTTTAATACAAATAAAACCATTACAATAAATAGTTTTATATTTACACACACACACAAAAAATATTTTTAAAGAGCAAAAGTAGTAGTTGAGGTGCTATTTAGCACTGCTAAGTTGTTCTTTTGCTTCTTTGTGCTATAGCACCAGTAATGGTTTTTCAATGGTTCGTTGGGGTGGTTAAGGAGCTACATAGCACTATCTTTAAAGATACAGATGCTGTTAGCACATAACGTGATTTCCCTATGATTACGAGCCAGTTAGCTTGTATTAGTGCTATTTAGAACCATTTTTTGTACAGTATGATACTGTTGAAATCAAATGATTTTCTATGCTTTCTATGACAGAAAACACTGGCATCTGGCAATACCATGTAAAAAAAAAACAGCAAATCCTAAAATAGAATGCATGTAATCTCAATCAGTAAATAAATCAGTAATTGAATAGGCATGTGTCCTTTTGTCCTAATCTCCTAAAACATTGGTGGTATTTTAAAAAAAGTCAATGCAATTTTGGAAATAAATCAATCAAATCTGTATTTGTGTGTCTGCATGCTTCCTCAGATTGCACAATAAAACCTTCAATGTCAATGGCATCTTAATAGTAGACAAAGATATGCACTACACTTTTACATCTGTACCATTCTATGATTTCTGGAAAGACGTTTAGTGGAATAAAAATTTAGCAAAATCAGTAACTAGTTACTCTCCAACACCGTGTTTAAAAACGTTTTTGCAGCCGTATTACTGTATGATGCGAGGTCTTACCGATGAGAGTGGAGCGTCCATCACCTAGAGGGCAGCGCTGGTACCGGGGAACAGCAAAAGGAGGCAACTGGGTGAGAACTGGGTGCAGCAGTGGCTCCAGGCGTGAGGCAGAGGGGTCAGATGGGTAAAACAGATTAAAAATCTGAGAACAAGCCGGCCTGAGCTGAGCCACTAATAGAGAGGGAGGACAGAACAGAGTAATCATCTATCAGGAAATTACTTTAATAAAAACACTATAAATCACATGGTCAACTTGAATAATTCTTTTAAAATTAACAATTAATCTGTGTGTGTGTGTGTGTGTGTGTGTGTGTGTGTGTGTGTGTGTGTGCGTGTGTGTGCGTGTGTGTGCATGTGCATGTGCGTGTGTGTGTGTGCGCGTGTGTGTGTGTGTGAGAGAGAAGGAAGCCGATTTGTACCATCGACGGCAGGGACCACCATTCTCCTCATCGCCAGCACCAGTCCCAGTGGGCATCCCAGCAGAAAGCAGTCTGACACTTCAAACTCAAAGCAGCCTGGACTGAGAGCCTGCCTGGAGCCACACTGTTCGTCCTGAGACAGACTGTGAGACAGCAGGCATGGGAAGCCAGTTATCTTCATTTATTATTAACTCTTAATTAATGATTCATCACAATTAATGCTTTTTATAGTATGCTGATGTCATCTAAGAGGTCCTTTGTGCCCCCATGACAAATCTGTTAAGACTTCGAACCAAACCGGGTCTTCATCCTCGATAAGCTCCATTTGAATCATCTAATTCAAGGCTATTTCTGTAAAATAGAGGATTTCTTTGTATACCTAAAAGTCAGCTGAATTAATTTAATTGCCCCAACCTTTACACTAATGAATTTTGGTTAAAGGTGCCGTAGAATGAAAATCTGGATATACGTAGGCATAGCTGAATAATAAGTGTTCAAGAGTTCACACTTAGATATTGCTTGATAATGTTAGCAGGTTTGGCATTCTGTCCCGGGAGAGAACCCTGAGCTCAGAGATAATTGAGCCCAAGGCTCCCGCCTGGTCAATGGGCATGTAAGGGGGTACGAAATCAGGTAGTTCTCGAGTGCTCCCCGAATTCGTTCGGCCAATTCCTTGATTATCGGGGGCAGCCCTAGAGGAATAGAGCGCCAACCACACCAGCGAATACCCACACGGAGAAAGCTCAGTACTAAAGTACTCATTTACTGTTCCTATTGGTCTATTTAATTCACTTATGTCACATGTCTTTGGACTGTGGGAGGAAACCGGAGTACCCGGGGGAAACCCACGCAAGCACGGGGAGAACATGTAAACTCCGCACAGACATGCCAACTGGCCCAGGCGGGACTCGATCCAGCGACCTTCTTGCTGTGAGGCAACAGTGCTAGCCACTGAGCCACCGTGTCGCCCAATCCTGGATTAATCTAAAAAGAGGTGGAGGGAGAAGGAGTTAAAAAATGAAGATAAGGGAGTAAAGTTAGACGGGATATTTATGTTGAGTTTGGAATGATCTGATTGGCTTTCTAATGATTACGCATGGGGGACCAGCTGCGATCAATCATATAACGTGCTCCTCTCAAAATTAGTTTACAAAACTGATACTATGATACTATCCACACAAGATCACTATTATGCGTTTGATTGGTCACAAAATTTCCTTGTGAGATTACAACAATGAAAATTTTCCTCTTGTTTTTTAAGTTTATCTAAGCTTGTATTGTATTTATTTACTCTGTATGTGGGACTCTTATTTTGAAAACTGGTTAGACTGTTGGGAGGAGTAGGCAGGTTATTAAAGAAGGCAGCCATGCATGACCACAGAGCATCTGAGCTGTTCACAATGCAAAATGCGAGACATTCGAATATAAGATCTGTTTAAATGTATCTTTTGTTAGTTTAACATGTATATTGCGTAATTGTGCCGCATATGTTTGTAATAAGGCAACTTTTTTGAAGGGGGGGCTGCATATGATTATTATGAATGTGTGTATTTTGAGCAACATCATGCTGTGTGTGTGTCTGTGTGTGAGAGAGAGAGAGAGCTTCAGGCACTGACATGAGCAGACCTCATTAATATTCATAACCCTTCCAAATAAGGTAAAAACAGAGCTTTCCATCCTAGCGGTAAATTCTAGGGTTGTTAATGGGCTTGTAAAACCACTTCTGGAGTATTTTTGCACTTACCTTAGCCACATACCTTCTATGCAGAATTTAACATATTATTTCAATGCATTCCATGGCACCTTTAATGATTTTTATTTCCACATGAATTTATCTGAGAACTGAACAAAAAATCATTTCCCAAGCAGGCTTTGATTCCAACTTATTTATATCAAGCTGTAGAACATTTTATGATCTGAAGCAAACATCAAATGTCACTGACTGTTTACTCATCCTTATTTCTGGTTCTTTCTTTTTGAACTTTGTAACTTTTAAATAAATGAATATGGTTGTTTACATTAAGGAGGTGTTTCTATAAAAATGTGCATGATATGTTTGGCACTGGTCTTTTGAAATGTTTATACTGCCATAATAATGTGATTTTACTTTTTCATAACTGTGCTGTTATCCTGCTGCAATAAATTACATATTTTCTGCAGAATGATTCAAATCGATGTTAGTTAAAAGGACTAATGGCATCTTTTCAGACAGTGTTTCTAGTTCATTATAAAAATAGGAGTGGGTGGATTTTTAAGGATGGATCATTCTTTTTTATAATCCTCATGAAGTTACATAGTGTCCAAAGATGTAAGTGAATTTTGCATAATAAGTCCCTTTTAAAAACATATAGCAAGATGTAAAGTGATATTGAAACACAGGAAAACTGTAAGTTACTTGCCAATTACATGAAATCATAGAAAACATATTTTGCATGAAATATTGCATTATGTAATTACAGTTCAATTCTATATAATTATATAAAATTTCCAAATTTCCTGTTAGAAGTTAGTAATTCACCTGCTGTGAACCCATGTTCTCCAGCTAAATTAGTGAAATAATTTATAGATCATCCATGTTTAATTACAGACAAGATGGGCATAGTCTGCTTCTCTTCCAAAGGGAACGAGTGATAACTATTCTACAGAATGACAACACAAGTCAGTAAAGCAATGAACACACCTGCTAATGAAAACCTCTCGCTGACCGCTGGCCACGTCTGCATCACACGAGTCGCTTTGCTTACGGATGAGCGGATGCCGGACTCCAGACAGCACATCACACGGGGTCGACACATCAATGTTGCTCTTGCTCAGGCGTTTGCTGCTCCGGAGTGTGGGGCTCAGAGAGTTCACCACACCTGGCTTCTCCTGCAACCAAAGGCAGAAATCTATGTTTATCCTCTTTAGCAATTTTGTCATCTTGCTTCCTTATTATTTTTGAAGTTCACACAATGCAAACTGTTTTTATATTACTAAATTAAGACTTGCTTAATTTATAAATGAAATACAGCGCACATCATAAACATTTTTATTAATGATAAACTACAAACCTTCCCAAGACAGAGCTACAACCAGGCTCATTGGAAATAAGTGCACAGGGCAAATTTTTGCAAACCACGAATACTTGTACTGTCAAATCTACCAGGCCCTGTGTACATTTCTGTGAATCTTAAATACGTGACCGAGTTATGTTTTCTCATATGTGCCATTTACACGTCCTTTTTGTACACGTCCGGAAGAAGCCGGTGGGCTTGTCCTGCATAATATATCTTGTTGTGATTGACTGACCCACACATCCCCTTCTCTAAACCCAATGATTGTATTTTCAAAAGCAAACAAGATCAGAAAAGAGCATCACAGGGGCTTACCATGATTTCACATTGCTTTTTAACTGGTTACTGGAACCATCCTTCATCAGACTGGAACCCAGTTCGCTCCGTGTCTCAAGTATGATGCCATTCGAGGCAAACTACTGAGCAAACTGACCACTTCGGAAAAGTCGTCTATACGGAGATTAGCAGGTGATGCAAATGCATTTGATTACAGATCACAGATGTTTTTGTGGCATTTATTTACTGTTGTGCAAACAACCGCATGAAAACATTAATTTATCCATTGATAACGTGTCCCTGTAAATGTTAACTGTAGTGTAAAAAAAAGAACAAAAATCGGCGGTGTCAAACAACTCCTGTAACATTCGTTTTACCCCAAAAATACAGGCAAACGTATGCCGAGGCACGTATTTCAGGTTCCCCAGCGGGAGGGGAACTACAATGCTATGTGGAAACTTCCACTATGGGGATTTCGTCAGAAAGCCAATCATTCTGAAGAGTAATTAAACGGGCCAATGAAATGCCAATGAGTTGGCGGTGTCAGCGTGCACAGCTGGCAGCAATCATAATCAGCTTGTGAATAAGAATGCCGGCTGTGCCACACAACCACACCTTTTCGCTTTCAGAAGCCACATGTGCAGTCTGAAAGAGACGTTTTGCTGTCATCCTCCGACTTTGTTCGAGAGAGAGAGTGAGAGAAAGCTGCCATCTTCTGAGAGGCTGATTTCTCCCGGTTCCAGCGCGAGCAACAACGCGAGCAACAACGCGAGCAGCGGTGGTCGAGCTGGGTTTCTCCTGGCCCTGGGCGTTTCGCTGGACCGGTACTTCAAGAGCGGTGCGTATAAATTTAAGCAAATTTCCTAAAAGAGCAACACGGTCGGGCAGCACGTCTTTTTAAAGACGTCGCTCCGACCGTGCGTTTCTGGATGCGGTGGTTTCCTGTCCACGGATGATGGGCACGAGCACTGTATTGCATGTCTGGGGGACCAGCATGTTAATGCGGTGCTCGCGGGCAGCGCATGCCATCACTGCGATGGCATGTCTGTTGCGCAGCTAAGATCGCGGTTCGCTCTTGCAAAAGGGCGAACCACCCCTGTTGTCCCCCGCAAGTAGCGGTTGGCACTCGGACAGATCTGAGGGTCACAGTGGGGGTCAATCCGCCGCCCTCGGGCTTGCGGACCTCCCATTCCTCAGCGCGCTCCATCCAAGCTTCGAGTGAGAGAAGCGCACCATTCTTCGGGAGGGTCGCCCTCTCACTCGATGACACTGAGGACCAGATGTTCATCGCTGCATCGGAGGGTGGGCTGTCATTTTCCGATGACAATTCGGACCCGCTTCCTCCCTCAGGGGTGGTAAGCGAGGCTCCGGATATGGCATCTGATATGATGGCCGTGCTAACCCGGGCTGCTTCGGCGACGAGGCTGGAGATGGCTTGTCCCCCAGCTTTGCCGCCGGACCGATTAGACGGGTGTTACGTGGAGGATAAGAAGGGGAAACCCTCTAAGCCTCCCGTCCCCTTCTTCCCGGAGGTGCACAGTAAGTTCACGCAGCGCTGAGGGCACCTTTTTCTGCCCGGTCTGCGTGCGCTCCGCCCTCACCTTCCTCGATGACGGAGCAGCCAGGGGGTATGAGGCAAAACCCCAGGTCGAGTGTGCTAGCGCGGTCAATCTTGCCCGCGTGGTGCCCCTTCCTGGCGTGGTTAGCCTCGGCTCCCGTCCAAAGCGTGTAGGTTGTCTGTGTCCCTCAGGGCCAGAGCCTACACTGCTGCGGGCCAGGCTGCTTCCGTTTTGATTGCTATGGCTAGTGCAAGCGCTGGCCCAGCGGCACGAGGAAGGTTCCGACCCAGGCTTAATGCACTACGCACTGCAACCGACTTTGCTCTAAAAACACCAGGTCGGCTGCGAGTGCCCTGGGAAGGACGATGACCACACTAGTGGTCCAGGAACGCCACCTCTGGCTAAACCTGGCAGATATGCGTGTCGTTGACAAAGTTCGCTTTCTTAACACACCCATATAACAGGCCGGCCTGTTCGGCGACACCGAGGTGAGTTCACCCAGGAATTCACTTCGGTGAAAGAGTAGTCAAGTGCGATTGGCGGGCTCAAAAACCGCTCTCCCCGTCGATTCGTGCACTTTGGCTGCTTCTCGCCGAGGGCGCTCGTCTGTGGCTCCAAAATCTGCTCCGCCACCCTGTCCGTTCAACTGGTTAAGCGGCAGCGTTGAGCACCTCACAGACGATCACCGCGAAGCGTCCCTGAGACGGGCCACTCGGAGAAAAGGATGTTTGCTCTTTCCCTGGCGGAGGGCCAGGGACACCCATATCATTAACAAAAAGGCCGTATGGCTACTAAATTTTTTAAGAGCAAGTTTTTCCTCTCTCCGGGTGTGATAGCCCAAACACTGCCAGTATGGGACGCTATGCCTTCCAGCTCGCAGGATCGGTGCTCTTCGCCACAGGCTCTGTGAGTGCCAGAGGATGGGCTCCTTTCTCTCGCACTCCTAGCCGCCCTGCGGGCTCTTGGGACGAAGTTAAGATTAAACCTCTTAACTTCCGCTCTTCCTTGGGACGCATGCCTCCCGGGGTGAGCTCTCCCATCCCGTGCTGCCCCACCGCTGGTGCGTCAGTGATTGCACCGATGATGTCACTCGCGTGGGCTCTGCCAGCCTGGTTAGCGCTGCCCAGCCTCGCGATGGCTCATTCGGACAATCAGACTCGGCTATGCAATTCAGTTCGCTAAACGGTCCCCCAAGTTCACGGGCGTGTATTAAACCAGGTGTCAGCCCTGTGTCCGCCCCTCTCTTGTGCGAGGAGATTGCTGTCCTCCTGGCGAAGGATGCAATCAAGCCGGTCCCTCCAGCCGAGATGAGGTATGGGCTTTTTAGTCTGTACTTCATCGTACCCTAAAAGAGCAGTGGGTTATGACCAATCCTAGTTCTGCGCATTTTGACCCGCTGCCTTACAAGCAGCCGCTCAGAATGCTCATGCAGAAGCACATCCCCCGGTGCGTCCGTCCTCAGGATTGGTCTGCAGCGATAGACCTGAAGGACACGTACATTCATTTCTCCATTTTCCCACGCCACCGGCTGCGGTTTGCGTGCGAGGGTCGAGCATGATAGTACAAAGTCCTCCCTTTCTGGCTCTCCCTGTCTCCGCGGGTTTTCACGAAGCTCGCGGAGGATGCCCTAATGCCCCTTCGGCTCGCGGGCACCTGCATACTCCATTATCTCGATGACTGGTTTTTTTAGCTCACTCGCGGGATCAATTGATTATGTACAGGGACTGGGTGCTCCGGCACCTCGACCTGTTGGGGTTTCGGGTCAATCGAGAAAGGAGTAGGCTCGCCCCTGTGCAGAGCATCTTTTTTCTCGGGTTGGAGCTGGATATGATCACCATGACGGCGCGCCTCCCTCGAGAGCGCGCTGGGCTGATGCTGACCTGTCTGAGAGAGTCGACAGGAAAACTGTGGTCCCACTGATATCATTTCAGAGGCTCCTGGGGCATATGGCATCCGTGGCCGCTTCACGCCGCTCGGGCTGTTCCATATGAGACCGCTTCAGCATTGGCTTCCCGATCAGGTCCCTAGACGCGCATGGCACGCGGGCACGCACCGGGTGACTGTCACTCCGCTGTGTCGCCGTGCCCTCAGCCTCTGGATGGACCCTGCGTTTCTACAGGCCTGTGTGCCTCTAGAACAAGTGTCCAGGCATGTCGTCGTTTCGACGGATGCTTCCAGTACGCGCTGGGGGGCCGTGTGTTGCGGGCATGCAGCTGCGGGTCCGTGGAAGGAACCCGGTTGCATTGGCATATTAATTGCCTGGAGCTGTTGGCAGTGTATCTCGCGCTGCACTGTTTTTACCGGTGCTAGAGGGGAAACACGTGCTGGTCAGGACGGACAGCACGGCGACGATGGCGTATATCAACCGCACAGGGGGTATCCGCTCTCGCCGCATGTCTCAGCTCGCTCGCCGTCTGCTCCACCGGAGTCATTCGCAGCGGAATCGCTGCGCTCTCACGGCAGTTCACGCCCGGGAAAACTGAGACTCCACCCCCGGCTGTCCAGCTGTTATAGGTGCGCTCTGCGCGCTGGCTAACACAGCTGGCCCCTGGGCGTGCGTAAATATGCATTTCTCTCCAGTGAGCTTACTCGCAGATACTGTGTTACGTCAGGGAGGACGAGGACCAGATCTGTTATTGCGCCTCTGGCTCAATCTGATCTGTATTTCAGCTCTCTCCTCGTGACGGCCCCTCCCTGGCATATCCCTTTGAAGAAGCTTCTTCTTCTTTGGAACAGGCACCATCTGGCACCCGCGCCCAGATCTCTGGAATCACGTGTAAGGTCCATAGATGGAGCGTGGAGGACTTAGGTGACTTACCGGTTCGGTGGTTAACACCGTCACTCAGGCTAGAGCACCCTCTACGAGGCATGCCTACGCCCTGAAGTGGAGTCTATTCGCTGTGTGGTGTACTTCTCTCCGAGAAGGACCCCGGACATGCCAGATCAGTGTGATGCTTTCCTCCTTCAGCTGGCTGAGCTAAGGCTGTCCCCTTCGCACTGAGGGGTTGGCGTTACGATCATCCCCGCTCTGAGGACGCGGGGATGGCGGCGCGCTGGGAAAGCATCGCCTCATCATCCAGTTCTCAGAGGCGCGAGACGCTGGTTAATTAAATCAATCCTGTCCCCCTCTCATACCCACTTGGAGATCTCTCTTAGGAGAGGTCTGCTCGATCCACTCGACTCAGTATCATTAAGTTTTCTGTCCAGGTAGACAGCTCTGCTGGTCGGGTTGGCATCGGTCAAGAAGGTCGGGTATCTGGAGGCATTTTCGGTCAGCGAAGTGTGCCAGCAATTCGGGCCGGCCCACTCTCACGTTTTCCTGAGACCCCGGCCCAGCTAGGTGCCCGAGGTTCCTACAGCGCTTCTTTAGACTATGTAGGAACCTGCAAGCGCTGCCCACGGAGGAGGCAGACCCAGCCCCTTTCTTTGCTGTGTCCTGTTCGCGCTCGGCGCTTGTGACCGAATTAGAGCTTACGACTCTAAGCAGCTCCTTTTCTGTTATGATCGGCAGACGGGAAGTGCCGTATCCATTCTGAGGTTGGCCCTCTGGATAGTGGATGCCATCTCCCTCGCTTTTCTATGCCAGTGTGAGCCGCGTACCCCGGGAGTGGGAGCGCGCTCGACTAAGAGTATCGCCTTCTCTTGAGCGTAAGCACGCGGCGCCTCTCTAACAGACATCTGTAGAGCTGCGGGCTGGGCGACACCTAATACATTGGTAAAAATTCTATAATCTTTGAGTGGGCTGATTTTCCTCACGTGTGCTGGATACGCCAGTGAATGAGGAAATTCAGTACGGTGTTGAAACACGCTTGCTGCGCCTTTCTCTCTAACACAGAGATTAGTGCGCTTATTCACTCTGTTCAGTTGAGTTCCCCATTTGGCGAACCCTACAGAGTTCCTCCGAGGCCCCCAACATCTGACTCAGCGGAGGAGTCAGGTGCCTGGCCCATTACGTAGTTGGTATGCCCACTTGGTCAGCCCGCGTTCTGGGTATAGGTGCCTGCTATGCGCGATCCCCACTGGCGATCCCATATGCTTCACTCAGCCACGGTGTAGTTCCTCCTCTTAGGCAGGCCCGTGTCTTCCCTCCCCGCTAACCATCCTTCATATGTGTTCTCCCCCTTTTCAGGGTTAGTCCATATTTCTTCCTGCCACCAGGTCTCCCCATTGGGCAGCAGGTGGCCTCCGCAGCGTCCTCCCTATCGGGACTGCACGCTTCCCAACGTACTGTCGTAATTTAAAATTCCTAGTATCTTAACTAGGTGTATTTTTTACGACTCCCCAAAAAATATAAATAAGCCTTTAAGTGCTTCACAGGTAAGTAAGGTAAGTTAGGGCCAGGGGACACGTTGGTGGGCTGCGTCTCTGGTGATGATGGTGCGCTCACGCCGGAGCCTGGCAAACCTCTCACCAGTGACGTGGTAAGGTTCAATCACTGTGGCGTTTTCCATAGATTTCCCCGTAGTGGAAGTTTCCACATAGCATTGTAGTTCCCCTCCCGCTGGGGAACGTAACGGTTACTAAAGTAACCCTCGTTCCCCGAGGGGGGGAACGGAAATGCTATGTTCCTTCGCCACAGGGATTGCGCCTTAGCTGACAGCTGTAGTTCGGCTTCTTCAGCTAGAAAAGGTGTTGTTGTGTGGCACAGCCGGCATTCTTATTCACAAGCTGATTATGATTGCTGCCAGCTGTGCACGCTGACACCGCCAACTCATTGGCATTTCATTGGCCCGTTTAATTACTCTTCAGAATGATTGGCTTTCTGACGAAATCCCCATAGTGGAAGTTTCCACATAGCATTTCCGTTCCCCCCCTCGGGGAACAAGGGTTACTTTAGTAACCGTTACGTTTCCCATAAGTATAACCCTGGGCACGTATTCACAATGAGCCTGAGTTTATCATCTTTTAGACGTTGAGCTTAAAAAATGGTGTTGAATTTTATCTATAAAATATATATATATAGCTATCTTGCTCTGACCAAAGTGACTTGTATGCAACTGATGTCACAGTTATGACTTATAAGAACCTCCCTGTATAGGATTTGAATGCATCATTTGTTACTGAAACAGACTGTGGTCACTTGTGTCTTGTTCAGCTGCTCATTTGTTTTGTGTATTTGTAGCAGTGTATTGAGTTTTAACTGCCAGAGAGTTGTTTTCTCAGTGTTAACTCCTTTTGGAGTTTAGGACCCTTTTGGATCATATAAATTAATTGTTTTGAAAATAATGTACTGTTAACTTTTCTGCTTCATACTACCTTGATAATAAGTTCATGATTTTCTGAGTCCCGTAGGATGTGATGACGACCATAACTCGCATGATTCCACACTCATCATCACCAAACTATGTCTTTGTTTGTTGTGAATAAGCACCCTCTAGTGGCAAAAATTTAATATGGTGGCTTTAACTAAGCTTTGCTCACTGAACCAGCTTTGGCTGTTTGATACTTGCAAAGGTTTTGAAGCTTCAAAAATTTAACATTCTAGTGTTCATCACTATTTGACTCTTCTTGATTACTGAATGTTTTTTTTCTTTCTCTCTAAACTGTCATTCACCCAAGAAAATGCCCGTGCTCTAGACTGTTGTGAATTACAGGTAACAATGTTGTAAATAATGTAATTTTTTTTTTTTCCACAGATTAATTGTTTTGCTTCATAAGACATCAATGTATCATCCCAAGACACAGGTATTAAATTTGTTTGCCTGTATATGTTTTTTTTTTTTACATTGAAATGAACAGTAACCATTCATTTTTATTAACCATCAAGGATCACAGTTTTTTAGATAACAACTTTCTTTAATGTTCTACCGAGAAAATAAGTACACTATGAATGGCCAAAGCATGAACAAATTAACTTTAAGATTTTTGAGTGAACTGCTCCCATTTAGCATGCAACAGTGATTGATTGAGCCATGTACTGGGTTGCTTGCCTCTGGTCCACTGTTGCTGAGGCATCTGCTCGTGAATTAATGTGCCATGTGGTCTTTTTATCACACGCTGGCACTGTGCAGGTGACTGAGCTTTTATTAAACCGTCAGCACAGAAAAGACACAGACAAGCCGGGTCACTGGAAACCACTATCTGGCAATAATTTTAGCAGACATACACTGAAAATCAGAAATGCAAGTCTGGACAGATGGAATAACATGAATGATGACAAATTTTCATTTTTGAGGGAACCAAATCCTTAAAGTCTGCATGAAATCAAAATTGATAATGTTTATTTTGCTAGTGCTCATTGTTAGTCTTAAAGGAACACTTCAATTTTGGGGATGAAATAGGCTCATTTTACAAATCTAAACATTTTAAATCTATTCAGCCGATCTCTGAGTCTGACGGGAGAACTTTTAGCTTAGTTTAGCATAAATCATTTAATCGGATTAGCTGGGGACTACTTTCAGGTGCTGCAGAAATCAACAGCGCAACTGGGTTGTAGAGTACGTTACCAGATTGAAGTAAAATTGCTTCAAGATTTGAATATTTCATCAATTGTGTGAGGGGATGAGCTTCATACAAGATCTGGCAACTTGACAAAGATTGACAAAAAGTGATTTTTGCATAACTAGATTGGGCCACAAATTACAGGAGTTTCCGAGTAGAAATAGCAAAAAGGATGGATGGTGGGAGATGGGTGTGAAATACGAGAAAATACGAGTGTTGGCAGGTAAGATCATTACGCCTGCTGCAGCCACGGTACAGCATCAAAGTTCTTTGATTGTTACGGCCGAATGAGAGTATAGTGCTTAGCCATATCGTCCTAGAAAATAGCAACTTTTCAATTTCTGTTGGTCTTAGTACACAATGCAACTACAGAAGAGTCAAGCTTTAAAAGTGCAGTACTGTATGTAAGTTTGACACCCAGTGGTTGAACTAGTTATTGCACTCCTGGTTCAAAACACATGCAAGCACAGGTTGCCAGATTGACGACACCAACAGGAGCATGCCTGACTATTGAGCTTAAAGGCTGATTTAAGGCTGATTTAAATCGTGTTCTAAATAAAAACAAAGGCACGCTAATATTTTCCATATTAGAAGGATTTGTCCTTACCAACACCTGAAATTTCTGTTTTAGAAACGGCTTCTATTTCTTGCAGCTGAACAACATAACTATGACAATGATCACCTCAGGTACACCTCATCTGCTTTATTCAGTGTTAAATGCTAATAGTATGAGTTTGAATGCCATTTTACATGACATTTATTGCCATACTACTGAAAGCAGCTGCAGATAGTTTACCTCGGATCTTGAAAATAAAATAAACCATTTGAAAATGAACTACAGAACTGTGAAATAATGCAAACCAACACATATCAGTGATTCAGCATCTCCATTTAATAATGTTAAAGAGGTTTAATATTTATTAATTAGATTATAAACCTTACCATTTTGTTGTAGTGCAGTGAGTGCACTATTCTGTGCTTCTGAATGGCTGTATTTAAATTTCTGTCATGTTTCGTCTGGTGCAAACAGCCAAATTACTTATCACTGCGTATCTTGTCACGTAGCATGTTGTTAGGACACGGGGTTACAATGTAACCTGCTCACCTAATGTTTACGTTGGTAATGTTTATATTATATGCTAATTTATAGCCACCTCATGTGGAACTCTGAATCCGCGTCTCATTTCGGAGGCTGCTACTGTCCACTAGAGGTCGCATTTCAGTCACAGACGCATACTTTGAGAGCCTTCATGACTGAATGAATGAAATACGCTGTTTTCCACCAAGGCAACCCGGGGTGCTTAAATATAATTGGCTAAACTGGCATTGGGCTGGTTAAAGTGACCGAAAGAAAGACAGACGTTCTAGCACAGAAAGCCCATGTTCAAAGCAGAATATCTGACTTTTGTCAGGGTTCTGCCACTCCGGTCTTGTAAATTCTTGTTTTGGTGGCAGAGTCCAGACACTAGTCCTATCATGTCTTGTATGTTGTGCTCGGCTCGAGTTTTCGAGTCGAGCACTCGTTTTCTGTCATTGTGTCTCTGTTTGAGTGCCATCGTGACTGCACTCGGGCTTTGCGCAGTCCGGGCGTGCTCTAGATGCGCGCTCTTGTCCTGGTGTTTGTTTGTTCTGTCTGCAGCGTGGTGTTTCATTCCCAGCGTCTCAGTCTAGTTGGTTTCGGTTTCGGTTGGCGCTGGGATGAAACATGCACGTTGCATGTGTGAGCGCACGGTAAGGTGTTTTCACTTATCGTGTGCTCGTGTCTTGCGTTCTGTTTGTGATGTTGTCTAAGCACGTGGCTCTGTGTTTACATTGTGGCCACGTGCTTTAGTTTTGTGCATTTGTCTTGTGTGAATACGTGGTTAATGAGTTCTCTCATTGGCAGCATGTTCTAGTCTCGTTTATGTGAGCACATGGCTTGTGGTGTTTCTATGTGTCATGTGCTCTCCTGTCTATTGTGTAGTCCCACCCTCCTTGTTAACCCATTATTAGTTTATCCTGTTCACCTGTTTGTTAATTTATTTCTGCTTATATTCTCCTCATGTCTGCTGTCCTGTGACAGTTCATCGTCAATACTCCCCCTGTGTTCCTGCTCCAGTCCTGTCTTGCCAGCCCAGTCAAGTTTGTGTGCCTTTTGTGTTTTAGTTATGTTTTTCCCCCTCGGGGTTGTTTTTGTTGCCTTTTTGTTTTCTTTTTATTGTTAATAAACCCATTTTAGTTCTGCAATTGAGTCCGCGCTACTTTCCCCACCCACCGACCGTGACAACTTTAGCATTGTTTTTCAGATAAACAAGAATGTTACTTAGCATGTTTCTTAAATATCTGCAAACATATTATGATATTTTTATGCTGTAGAAGAGTCAAAAACTTACATACAGCACATTTAAATAGTAAAATTATATGGTCTGATAATAATCTGATTCAATGATTTATGTTAAGCTAAGCAAAAAGTACTCCTGCCAGACCCAGAGATCAGCTGAAGGAATTCAAAAATGGTAAAACTCAACTGATTAACTCTAGGGGAATTGTAAGGTAAGCCAAAAAAGTGGAGTGTTCCTTTAAAGTAAACAAATAACCTGTGCAAGTAAATCTTCTTAAACTGGTTTGTAATCTTTAATCAAAATCTAACCATTTGCTTCTGCTCTGGAGTGGCAGTCCTTCTTGCATGATGTCAGTTTGACGGCTGAGGCGAACTATGCTTAGTCACGCCCCTCCAAACTTTAGTTTGCTGTGAGTGAAAGATGAGAGGAGAAATGCACAAACAAAACCCAGCCCTTACTCAACGTTCAGTTTCAGTCGGAAATAGATCATCATATTGAAATAAAAGTCTGCAGCATCTTCTGGTTCAAGCAGACTTTAAAGATAATTGAGGAGGAGACAAACAGGAACAGAAAATGTCATCTGACATTTAGACACGAGACCAGATGCTTTGAAGGATGGAAATGTGAAGGATTCACTTGAGCAGACATGGATTTGTGTGTGTGATAAGACAGACTGACAGTCAGTTTCAAACAAGCAGGAGTTCGTGGAGGTTTTGTGTTTGTGTTCAGCGGCACCTTCAGACTCTCAGTACTGTTGTTCGTGCTGCCACCCTCAGGGCTTCTGTGCTGCTTGTCACCACTGAAACACAAGGCGTCAAAACAAAGGACACCGCCAACACAGTCTGCCACCAGGCACACCTGAAACAAGCAGACAACACAGACAGAAACCTTACATACCCATTTCAATTCTGAGTTACTGTATATATTACATTCAGAGTTCCTAATTCTGGCATTTCAACTCAAATGTGTTGTAATCAATATGTGTGATTTATCCTAGTTTATTGTAATGTAAAATACATTAACTGCATGCTGAAACTTTATTTTCAAGCACAGTTTTAGTGTAGCTTAATGTTTCCCTTCAATGGGTCTTGGGAAACTTTGGTGTGTAATTATTTCATGTTATGGCTGATAACCTTCAAATATAGCTGGAATTCAAATTCTATACTCTTGAAACATAGTGTATTGTGAAAGTAAACCATTTAAAATATAAATTACAAGTGTAAATACAAGTGAATCTAGGCATTGTAACAAGGTACAGTCTAAAAAATGGATATTCATTTTGAGATGTGCTAAAGATTACATTGAACAGTGTTATTAAATTGGCCGGTTTAGATAGATTCACCTTGAGTGAGCATTATGTGATGGCAAACATAATCTAAATGTAAAAACAGAGCAATACATTTGATCTGTGGAAAAAAAAAGGTAATAAGCAAGGGCATAGAATACGTAGGTGGGCATATCCCTCCCACTTTGTATAAAATGTAAATTCATCCCCACACTTTTTCATTGGACAGTCATGTTCACAATATGTTTATAGTTTCTTGGAGCAACATATATAAATGCATAATGATTTAAAAGTCAAAGAGACAAGTCTCTACATGACGTTAACATCTCCATGGTAATCTGCCATCACGCTGCATCCAGTGTTCATAGAAATACAGTTCAAAGTAATAACCCTTGATATATTTTTTCTCATCCACTTTTGAATTAATGGCTTGAGTTTGTAAATGAAATTTAAGGCTTTTAAACACCTTTTTTTCTAAAGAATTGAAATGAATGGTCTATATTGGTACATTACGTGTACAAATTAAGTGTAAATATTAGTACCTAAAATGTTTAGTGATGTTTGGTGTCCCTTTTGTCACTGCCCCAGTTACAGCACTCATCTTGCATCATGCATCACACACATCATGCAAATTTATTATGAATCTACAGTACATAGATCTGATAGAGAAAAGACAATAGACTTGTGATGGCATGTTTCTTTGCAGACCTTTTACATTCGCAAACAATAGTAATGTAATGTATGCATGTATAATGTAATGTAATGTATATGTATTTGTAATGTATACATTACATACTGCATGAAAGGTATTCAAAAAAGCATAATAAAAGCACTTTAAAGGGCACCTAGTTTACCCCTTTTCCAGATTTAATATAAATCTTTTGTGTCTCCAGAATGTGTCTGTAAAGTTTCAGCTCAAAACACCCATCAGATTATTTATTATACCTTTCAGAAGTTTGTAATTTTTAGCTCTGAGCATCTTGTAGCTGTTTTGGTGGACTGTGCCTTTAATGCTAGTCCTCCCCGCCCACCATTCCCACGTGCCTGTCAGTGTGCCTCAGTCTCCGCCCTCGGCTGCCTCGGATAAAAGACAGACATGAAGGAAGCAGATCTCAAGTAACGTTTGTGAGAAATATTACAGTAAGAACTTTCCCAATGATTATTTGATGTATTTGTTGTGGAGTTGCAATGATGAGTCACACACAATGTCGTTACAAAGTTCACGCACACACACAGATACACACACACACACAGCGGACACACACACACAGACATGCGTGCGCATTTAGTTTTGCTCTGTTTTTGCACGGCAAATGTGACAGGATACACATCAATATCCACTGCTGTATGGATATCCGTTTTGTTAATGTACAAAATAAAGCTGACTTAACGTCCACAACCCGGGATTGAAGCGTCTTCTTTTATAATTGTACTGACACGTGGCTGTGGTGATAAAGTGAAGTAAATCGCTGTAATTCATTACAAACATGCACTGTTTTAAAAACGTGTTAAACTTGTAAAACTCACTCTTGATCACATTTGATGATCCTAGCGAACTGAACAGATCTTTTATTCCCGGTTGCTTTGCGCACGTCCTGTCTTGTTGATATGATTATATGCGTTACTACAGAGACATGTTAATACGCAGCTGTCAATCAATTCGGTGGGTGGGGAAACCACATTCCTACGTCATCCCTCAAAATGGGAGGGATTTGGATGCTATTTTAATGTCAGAAAAAAAAAGAGACTTATTGTCTTTATATCACCCCAATATGACTGTGGACACACTATACCTGCACACAGTTCTGTCCAAACAGCTTAAAAAAAGATGATTTTCCTCATAGGTGCCCTTTAAGATGTTTTGTCCTAATCAACCATTAAAATCACACTGAATTTTAAACATCTCAAGACTTTCTAAGACCCTGCAATAGTTTACCTGTCCTGTGAAGCCCACTCCCTCTGGGGACTGAAGGAAGTTTCTGTAAACCTGGTTGGCCTGAGCAATGAGCGCAGCCACAGCATTCTGGTAATGAGGGGCAGCGATGGCAAGGATGGGAAGAGCAGCCAGCGGCAGGTGATCCACACTGGTGGACACACAGTTTTCATCGTAGCTATAGGGGTTCAAACTACAGGAAACAAAAGGGAAAATTCATGTTAAAAAGGGAAAAACAAAACATCACACTGAGTACTTTCCTCTACAAAAAGTACATTGTCGCTGTCTGTATTCTGTCACTATAGGCATCCACCAGCAGCCCTTTTGATTGTGTTTTTTTGTGTTTTCTGTGATCACGCTGTTTTGAATTTCAGTTTCCTGTCATGTTAATTTTGCTCACCTGCCCCATGTGATGATGCAATAAGGGATGGTGTTATGTAAGTATTGCTGTGGTGCATCTGATTAATCTATTTGTCTAGCAGCTTTTTCAGATTGCAGATTTGCAATTTCCACCCAAGCATGCAAAGAGCTAGAAAAAAACGAATCTAATTGTTTTTTGATCGTATGCTTTCACTGAAAAAAACTAATTGTGCAACAAGCTTCACACTGTTACTGTTCAGGCAGTGAGTTTCATTTACCAAAAATAAAAAGCACAGCTCAAAAGTAAAAGAAATGCAATAAAACCTGTTGGGTGGATAAGATGAACTATATTATTTAAATCAATGAATTGTTAACTGGAGATTCACTATGACCCGATGATTTGAATCTGACTCATTAACTGGAGATTCACTATGACCCAATGATTTGAATCAGTGACTCATTAACTGGAGATTCACTATGACCCGATGATTTGAATCAGTGACTCATTAACTGACTCACACTGGGTTCCATTTGGAAGAGATCATTTAAATGCCCTAATCCTTCCGGAGGGTCCCTCAGAAGGGATTAGAGCATAGACATGAGCCCTTCCGAATTAAGTGCAGTATGTGACACCAAACAACTTCTCTGCTCAAAGGATCATGGCCTGAAGTGTCTATCAATATATTTTTTTAATTCTTTATTCCGAAGGACTCTTCGAAGTGGCCAGTTTTGAGCACTTTGGTTTGGAATGACACTTTAATATGGCAGCCATGATTTTTTTTTCACTTCGAAGTGCCCTTCGGGGCCATATATGCCGTTTGGAATGCACCGTCTCTCTGACCTGACAATTTGAATCAGTGAGTCATTGACTTGAGACTCGCCATGACCCGACGATTTCAATCAGTTAATCACTAATTGGAGACTCACTTTGACCGGATCACTTGAATCAGTGACTTGTTACTTGAAAACAGTTGAAATGAGATCCCTGCAATTCACAAGTGAATCATTCAGTGAACTGCATCAACAGGTTTACAGGTTAAAGAATCAGCTTGTTGTTGTCTACTACATAGACACCTGCACGGTGATGATTTCTCCAGTTCAAAATAATGTTTATAAAATAATGGCAACAGGTCTGTGATCTCAAACCTGCTAGGAAGCAGGTTTATTTCATATAACCAAGATTAGATTCATATCAAGCATACTGGTGATACTGAAAATCTGTAACTGCTAATATTTTCTTACAAGAGATATGTACATAATTGGGGAAAATATTCATGAAAAAACATAAAAAAAAAAAAAATTGTTTTTAATCTACAGTCAGAAATAAAGGTAAAAAAATGTTTTTCAATGGATTTAAATGGTACTTCTTTTGTAGCTTATTTTTGCAGGAAATACAGACACTTTTCAAATAACAATTTGTTTGAATTTTTTTTAAATAATTTAATGAATTTAAATAGTCAGTTATGCTCTACGTCACGAGATTAAGAAATGTTACAAATAGCAAATCCATATAAATATAAATATAATACTCTAGACACATCAAAAACCATTTGAAGAAAACAGTGAAAAAAAACCATTTTATCTACTAGAACTTTTATGTCATTTTGCCGACATGCCTAATAATTGATTATTAATCAGATGGTGTGATGATGATGTTGTCGTGCTGCCAGCCAATCGCTGCATTGCTGCTCATGATTTTGAGGATCAATAGATCTATCCTTCACAATAAACACAAGCACATGCAGGGATCTCAGATCAATTCATCCAGACATTTTAATCTAATCGCAAACTTGTTTAAAGAACCAAACTATACAGAGATCAGTTATCAAGATTAAAAGATCCCGTATCTGTCTGATCATCTCAGATGTATTGTATGAAGGACAGACTCCTGTCATCATCATTGGCTCTGCCTCTTTGTATCATGATTCGCAGATTTATGAGTTTTTGAAAATGGGTTGCTGCACTAGTCATCCTAAATTTACAAATTGTCAATAAATCAATAGCCAAATTGTATTTATATTTCCATCTGCACTTTTATGAGATTGTACTTATGCGCTAATTTGCTCTGCTTAGTAAATCTGGCCTTTAGAGTCATAATTATGTTGATGATCTTATCAGTCTATGCTTTTTAGCTTAGAAAATACCTCTCCTCTGCTCACCTCCACTGTATTTATATAACATTAAAAGACTAAATCACAATATTCAAATGCCGAATACTGACACATAAATTTGATATGCAAATTTAATCTGCAGATTGATCTAGATGTATTATTAGCTAAATGTGCTTTAAAGGACAGCTCAGAGGTAGCGACCAGGTCGTCCCTTAGGAAATAGCAGTGTCTGTATCAGAGAGCTGAATGTCTAATTAGCATACTAAAGCTCCTCTATCTTTAATCAGGCCAGTTTCCTGTCACAGAATGTGGCGCTTTGATTAATAGTGTGGCACTCTGCCACAGAGACGTTAAAATGCTTTTAATGTTTTGCTTTTGCCTACATCAACAGCAACACTTATTCCTATGAGACAATGATTGAAGCTCCAATCAGACACAGACTGATTGCTAAACAGGTGACTTCTTCAAAACAGAGGGGAAAAAACTAATTAAACAAAGAGAGAGAAAAATCTGAAAGTCTTGTGCATGCAAATCACGCCAAACTGAGGCTTAGTTTCCGAACACATTTGATGACCAAAATGATTTTAATGCCTGTCTGAATGTTCCCTTCAGCTCAGGAATGGAAAACCAGCAAGAGGCTGCAAAGAAAATGTTCAAATGTCATCATGTAAAATTCATTGTGCTTTGACTGGGGATGTGGCATTATGTGCCCCTGTTCAAGCTTTTCTGACAGGACTGTGACACATTTGGACCTCTCCGTTCGGTGTTTTATGAGGAGCGCTGCGCATAGTCTGGAGACGATTGAATGGGCTTGCTTTATTTCATCATTTAATGAAAGTAAATTAACCTTTGTGCTTCTCAGAGAACAACTGAACGTTTGAAATAGAAATGGTAATTTTCCCCCAGGGCTCCAATGTGCTGCTAGGTTGTTTCGAGAGAAAAAGGCATTTTCAAGCTTCTCTGATCTAAAATGCTTCATGCTGACAGCTTAGCTTGACTCCAAAGGGCAGATCAATAGGTTCGTTTAACTTTCAGTCAGAGCTGAAAATATCATTTGAGAACTGGACTGCTCAAGGTAAAAAGCTTGTGATTCAGAAACCGTGGCATCAGACGCAGTCAATAAAGGTTAATAGGTTTGTGTGTAGCAAACATGCTTACACTAATAACTTGTTTTCAGTAAAAAAAAGTTTTTGGAGAAATATTCTAAATTCAACTAATGTCTGTTTTTAAATATAAGCTCTCACTAGCCAGGTTTCCATCCTAATGTGAAGCAAATCTTTTCAAAGTTTGCAAAAAGAATTAAAATTCAAAAAGCAAATTAGGTACGTTTCCATCAAATTGTTAGAGAAGCTGACTGCAGTATTGGTAACCTAGTAACCAACAGTAAACAAGTCAAGCATAATGGAGTCACATGGGTGTAAGTCCAAAACCATCTCAAGTGAGCATAAAAAAAATCAATTAAGGAACCTTTCATCGAAATTTGGGATTTCCATCACTCGTTTTTCATGTAATACTTCAAAATGTGCATTAACACAAGGGGATGGAAACCCAGCCAAATAGAGTCATTTGATTGAGAATCAGCTATGACAACTTGACATAAACAAATATACAACCTGTTTTCGTCTTTGACATGAAAACATGACATTACCAAAACAAAACATGTCATAAATCCATTATAAACATGATTGTCATGAAGCCATTATAAATATGTCATGAAACACCGATTTTGTCATTAAAATGTCATTAAATATTAATGATGCTCTTTTTAAAAGAAATTGACAGAGTGATAACACTTTTGATGATACATTTTAATGACAAATACAATTTATTCCATTAAAAAAAAGTAATCAGAAAAATTTTCATGACAATTATAATGTCTCATGGCCATAATGTCTCATGGCAACACGGTGGCTCAGTGGTTAAACTGTCGCCTCACAGCAAGAAAGTCGCTGGTTCGAGTCCAGGCTGGGACAGTTGGCATTTCTGTGTGGAGTTTGCATGTTCTCCCCATGGTCACATGGGTTTCCTTTGAGTGCTCCGGTTTCCCCCACAGTCCAAAGACATGTGGTATAGGTGAATTAAATAAACTAAATTGGCCGTAGTGTATGTAGCTGGAAGGGCATCCGCTGTGTAAAACATGTGCTGGATAAGTTGGCGGTTCATTCCGCTGTGGCGACCCCTGATGAATAAAGGGACTAATCTGAAGGAGAATGAATGAATGAATGCCTCATGAAAATCATGACAGTCATGACAATCATAACAGATTTATTATGTTAAGTTATTATTAAGCTATGTTGTCTTGGTATGTCAAGTTGTCATAACAAACAATATCATCTTTGCATTCAAAAAGACATAACTGAGCAAACAACACTTAATAACAGTTGACATAAGCATGCATAAAATCTCATGACATGTTTCATGACAGTTTTTGAACACCTTGTCAAATAAAGTGTTACTCATTCATCTTTTTTATGTCACATGACCACCTACCATTGTTCCATCACTGCCATTCACAAATCTTCATGGGATAAACAAAAAGTGTCCGTACAGTCTTCACTTCAGAAACTCGGCAGGAGTAATAAGTGATTACATTTTGCCTCCTGTTTAGTGAATGTGTTTGGACATACAGTCAAACTAAAGATATAATATTTGATTTTTTTTTTACTAGTGAGAGCAGACACTATAGTTCATTTATGCAAGTGAGGATAGCAAAATAAATTAACTGTGAAATATTATACAAATACAAATGCATTAACACTAACTGATGGAACATTATGGTAAAATGCTATTTAATAGGGTAAATACTGTCATAATAATATTGTCTGAATATTTTTTAGCAACTGTCATCCATAACAAACTGTAACTTTCTATCAAAGTTGTCTGACATTAGATGAATTAGTCCTGACACAGTTTAAGTACAAACAACTTAACTGTTTATTACCATTTTCCAAACTAGCAAATATGATAATATGAGAAATGTTGAAGATGTCTGAATAACTATTCTTTTGGCATAGTCTTTTTAATGACTAAAAGCATTCAACTCCAAACACAGCAATTATTATTTCCATGTCTTACTTTGAGACCAGGGCGAAGGCATCAGCACACACGGGTGGGCAGGGCACCAGTCTGACCAGCATGCTGTCTGCAGCTGCTTGGAAATGTGCCCGCGCCACACGCTCCAACACAGACGCCAGGGTGGCAGCGTCTCCCACCTTCCCTCCAGGATCGCCACCTCCAGAGTCCAAGATATGACCTCCATGAATCACCAGGATGAGCAACTGCGTCCTGCACTTCCTCTGCAGGGAGGTGAAAGAGATGAAATGAGTCCAAACTGAGGGAGTAATTAAATGTGATTATAAAAGTGGTAATGAGGACTGACCTCCATATCTTCCAGGCCGTCCACGCTGCTCTGAGGTGCACATCGAGGGTGTCGCAGTCTGTACAGGCTCTCTGATGGTCAATGGGAGACAGAGAGAAACAACAAGAAATTGAACTGGCTTTATGGTGCTCTGCGGGGCAGCAGCTGTTTCACCCAAACCCATCCGTCTTACTGATGACTGATGCCACACTCATATTTTTTAGAAAGATCCTTGTCCCCTCTTCCCCAAAGCGTTATGAAAACACACAAGAGAGTTATCTCCATATCAGATCATAACAGATCACTGGAGCTGTGTGAAGTGCCCTCCTGCTTCAAACGCT
>CAIGQV010018106.1:4549997-4599881 GCA_903798115.1 Danio jaintianensis | reverse complement strand
GTAATTCTGTTGCACTGTAGAAGCTCTGTCACGAAAACAAATTCCTCCTATGTGTGAACATACCTGGCAATAGAGCTCTTTCTGATTCTGATTCTGATTCTGATATTGTGAAGGGTTTGAACTGATTAGAAGTTCAACTCATTACTACAATCTAAATTTATTTGTAACACAATGCACAGTAATGCTGTGTAAATTAGAGCCAAACAGTAGTGTGAAGTAACAAATTACAAATACTCAAATTAATGTAAATGAGTAGGTTTACTCAAAAATTGTACTTTACTAAGTAGTTTTAAAAATGTGTACTTTTTTAAAAGACTGCACTTTTTTGTGCTGTGTCTGAACTTTTACTCCACTTATTCCTTCAACCTACAGTCACTAACCTATTTTTTTTCTTGTCTATGGTGATTGGCTAAAGTAGAAAAATCAGTCGTGTGATTCCAGTCCAATCAAATCGCATAACACAGAACAACCTCAAGACACAGAAGACACAAAACCGTTACATGCAATCATCGAGAGATTGTTTAGACTGCATGTCACTGAAGCAAATGGATGCCTACTGAATGATGACTGAAATGGCCTTAAACAATCACTAAATGCACTACAGAATGTTACGTTTCCACACACACACACGCACACACACGCACACACACACTAATTGCATATAACTCAAATTACTGTGACTGTGTATTTTATTCTTAGGAATTGTACTTTACAAAGTAGTTTAAAAAATGTTTACTTTTATTTTACTTCAGTATATTTTTAGTTCTCTATCTGTGCTTTTACTGCGCTATTTTACTTCAATCTGCAGGCACTACTTTATTTGTTTTTTTATTTTTTTATTTTTTGGTGATTGCCTAAGTAGAATTATCAATCCCGGGATTCCTGTCCGATCAAATTACACATAAAAAAATCACAGCAGCCAGACCATATAATGCACTGTAAAAAAAAATAAAAAATCTTGGGTTCCTCACCATTGATTTGTGTTGGGACAACATGAAGGAATTAAGTAAATTTTTTATAATTTTTTTTTTTACAAATTTAAGTGGACTAAATTAAGTTGTTGCAAAAAAACGTAATAATTGTGTTGTTTCAGCTTATTTTAAAAAAAAAATTTATTTGAACACAGCAAATGTCATTTTTTGAGTGTGACTGAATTCTCCAAATGGCTATAAACAATAACTAAATGCACTACAGAATGTTACGTTTTCAAACACAAGCATGTATTCTATCATTGCTGAATGAGCTTGGTTTGCATCGCTTACTTCTGGACACTCGTATCTAATTTGTCAGGGTTCAAAGTGTATAACCTAAGCATTCACATCGGCAGATTTTTGCCCAATAGGTTACACAGATTTAGCTCTGCATGTAAATGCATCAACCCTATTTTTGACAGCTTATTATAGGAGTAAATATTAATGTAATGTGTTTTCACATCAAATTAATCTCACATTTGAAATGTATTGTCCATGAATGGCAAATAATTTTATTTTCGCACTTTTCCTATTTTCAATACTCACTACTTCTAAGTACTTTTAGAAGGGCTTCTTTTTACTTATAACTTTTGTTGTATTTAGAACAAATACTTTTAATCTACTTGCATTTTTTTGGCAAGCAATGGTAGTTTTAATTGAGAATGTTTTTTAGTACTCTTTCCACCACTGGTTGGAAAAGAGAAAGATTTGCAATCAAATTCACTGTCATTACTTCAGCCAATATATAAAAAAAAAGTCACACAGCAGTGTTAACTCTTTCTGTGTAACGGTATTGAAAACAAACTGCTTTTTTATATAAATGTAAATTGTATTTTTTTATTAAAATATATATTTTTTTAATACAAGTAAAATAGTAAAATTAAATTAAAATTAAAATCTAATTTTCCAGTTTAATTTCATATAAATATTTTTAAAAATTAATATATAAAAATACAGTTTTATGCAAAAATTTGAGCACCCCTGTGTGGCTGCATAGTAATGTGCTCTTTCTTTATAAGAGAAATTCCATTCGGTTTCTAGAGAAAGCTAGATAATATCATGTTTTTCAGACAGAAATTCATAGTGTAGCAGTATTGAGATGTGTGAAACTAAATTGAAACTGAAAAATAGGCTATGCAAAAGTTTTGGCACCCTTTCTTTTGTGTGGATTTCAAAACCTGTAGTCACTTAATGCTGATTGATTACGACACAAAATTGATTTGAGTGATTCAGTGAACCTTAACAATCCTAACACAGGTGAAACCAATCTTGAAAAGGGATATTTAAGATAGCTGATTGCTAGTTGTGCTTCTCCTTATTGTGAACCAGAAAGAAAGAACATGGGAACCTTAAAAGAACTTCCTAATGACCTAAAAACTAGGATAATTCACCAACATGAATTAGGAGAAGGATGCAAAAAGCTGTCACAAGGGTTTTAAGTCTCTATCTCCACAGTCAGGAACAGTTCTTGTGAAGGAAAGATGTGCTAGACCAAGAAAAATATCTGAAAGGCAAAGGTGAAGAAGGGTTAGAATGGTCACAGACAAACCACAGACCACCTCCAAAGAGCTCCAGAGGCATCTTGCTGCTATTAATGTCATTGTACATCATTCCACAGTTCAGCGCACTCTTCACAAAGAACAGCTCAATGAAAGGGTGATGCAGAAGAAGCCTTTTCTGCATTCTGCCAAAAAGAAGTGTCGTTTGAGGTATGTTTAGGCTCATCTGGACAAGCCTAAATCATTTTGGAAAAATATACTGCGGACAGATGACACAACCATAGGGGCTTTGCATGGCAGAAAAAGAACACAGCATTCCAGGAGAAGAACCTGCTCCCTACTGTGGTGGAGGGTCCATCATGTTGTGCGGAAGTGTGGCAAGCACAGGTACTGGAAACCTTGTCAGAGTCGAAGGTCGCATGGATTCCACCCAGTATCAGCTAAATCTTAAGAACAATGTTCGGGAATCAGTCAAGAGGCAGAAGTTACTCCAGGGTTGGATGTTTCAGCAGGACAATGACCCAAAGCACAGTTCCAGCACCGTTCATGCTTGGCACCCATCAAACCTGACTGAACTGGAAAATTTTGCAAGGAAGAATGGTCCAAAATGCCTTCAGCAAGAACTCATGGACTTATCCTTGGCTAAAAGAAGCGTCTACAGGCTGTTATTTCAGAAAAAGGTGGCTGTACAAAAGATTGATGTCATTATTCTGTTCGGGTGCCCAAATTTTTGCACCTGTCTGTTTTTGTTATGACCTAAATTGCATTGCATCTGTTGATTAAATAAATGTTATGTCAGAACTGAAATGTTGCTTTTTCCCCAGGGTATAAAATATATCTAAATGAAATTGCTGATTTGAAAGGCCAGTAGGCTATGGCTTGCAATTCTGAAAATTATCAGGGGTGCCTAAACTTTTGCATAAAACTGTATATAGAATATGAATCATTTGTGTAACAAATTTTAATGTACACTACTGAAATTAACACACACTAAATGCCACATTTCACATTATGCATAATGCATTTAATGCTGCATAACATTGCAAAAAACATTAAAAGCTTTCAGCATATCAAAAAACACAGTTACAACACCATCATCACAATGCAGTGGAATAAGGACTCTCTGAGTTTGGATGTTTATCATGGTTCCATTAGCTCTTGCTTGGAAAATGCCATAACTACACTCAGCTGGCTAATGGTATTTTTCTCCATTAGCAGCTCCATTTACGATTTAAAGGGCCCTAATACAATATTTTAAAGGTCGCCAATTTTGTTTTAGAGGTCTAAGGTGCGTGTTGATCTTTAAAACTTTGCAGACCTTTTACACTCATGGGCAGCTACATTACAAAGTGCTTGAAATATAATATTCAAAAAACATAATGGGGCACTATAAAATTGTGTATTCTTTAAAAATCAGCACTAAAAAAGAATAAAGCTGCTGGAAATTCCATATTGAAAGACTCGTAAAAGTCAGTTGAATAAACTTCTATCTGTCAAATACTACAGTAACATTTTCACCATCCTCATAAAGGCAGCTTCTGGATGATTTCCCTTTTGAGAACAATATTTAATTTGAACCATATCAGAACCGCAGGTAAAATGGCCTTTTATATTTCACTTATGTAATGTTGTGATTGGCCTATTATTCAGCCTTTTTAAAGAGAACTAGAGTTTTTTTTCTTGTCAGAATCCAACTGCTCTTTGCCTGTCAAAGTCAACTTCAGAAGAAATCACAGCTTATGCTGCTAGCGGCTGTGCTCTAACCGCTTCAGAATTTCAATAGCAAGCCAGTCTGCATCTGTTTGTGGCTCTGTGTGAGGCTGGGGAAAACGGGTATTAATGAATAATGCAAGAAAACCTCCAGACAAACCAGGGAGAGAGAACAGAAGGGAGAGTTAGGGAGCATTTCACAATGAAAATCCTAATGGCACTCAAAAAAACAATTCAACAATTAACACTTTTAAATTATGTCTGATTTAAATTAGAGGTTACAGGGCACACAGTTGTTTGCTGTTTCTTGATACGTTTTTCCACTGCTTGAAAACAAGCTGTGCGTGTCTTTCCCTAAGCTCCCATTACCTCAGCTCCTATAACACCATTAAAAAGCCATGTCAGTTCACTGCTTATAAGTAGCTACACTTACACTTAGTACAAAAACAATGGCGGGGACAGAAATGTAAAAGTATATGGACCTTGGTGAAATAAGGTGGACCCCTGTGCCTAATCTCAAACAAAACTACAAACAGGGGGTGGTCTACCAGGGATCTGCACTGTAGAAAATGTTGGGTTCCACACAATTTCTTAATGTTGTCCCAACACAAATCGATTAAGTTAACTTCATCGTTTTCACAAATTTAAGTGGATTGAATATAAAACAATTAAGTTGTCCAAAAAAAACAAACCTCAAGAATTGTGTTGATTCAGCAAATTTTTATAAGTAGTTTGAACAAGTAGCAAAAATAATTTTTTGAGTGTACCTGAAAACCATCCCACCTCAGCACTGGTAACCCAGTGTATCAAATGATCAAATATAAATCAGTTTCCTCGACTGATTTACAGCAGGGATGAATCATTGTTACGACATAAAAATACCTGTAGGTAATGAAAAGAAATTTCATCTATAAAAGTGTAGTCTAAACAAACAACTCTTGAACTGCTTTGTTTTTGTGAATCATGTAGACGCTTTCACTCCTTCATTGTAAGCAATGCATCATTGGACTTTTTTAATACTAATACTTACAGCATTAATAATATAATTTGAGCTTTAATAAAGTGAGAAGAGGAAGTTTGGGGATAGTGATTCTGTATCCTGTTTGCAAAACACAATATTTGAACTTTCATTTTTGTGTGTTATTAATTTTGTTTGTTTTTTGCTAGTAATATTTGGCAACACTGTATCAATGGCAATTAAAAGTGCTGTGCATGTAGGATTGACACTCATTGCTTGAATGAGGTATTGCAGTCCAAATTCAAAATATTGGATAGTTTTTTTTTCACCCGGCCCCTCCGACCATGACTTGATGCATACACAGGTTGCCAGGTTGACAACACCAAGAGGAACGTGTATGTCTGACAATGGAACCTCACACTGTACACTGATCAGCTAATTCATCCTTCATACACCAAATCTTATTAACTAAATATGTTACACCAAAAAGTATTAATGTATTGTTGCAAAAAGCAAAACTATATATATCTTTTATTTGTAGCCATTAATGTAGTACAATTTTAACAACCATATTATTAACAACCTCATAATTTTCAAACCTGAGGTCAAGGACTGAAGTCACCAAATCATCATATCAACAAATTGTTTCATCACATCAACCAATCAAGATACTGAATTACAGTAATACTTTACAAAGAATGTTGTATTAGGATTTTAAAATCGACACAAATATGACTATTGAGGCCTACATTTTCTTTGTGTTATTTGAGGTTTTTGCTTGCTAGTAAAAACTAGCAAAGTTGTTGAAGCAGTAAATAGCATTCTTTAAATCCACAAAAACCATGCAGTGATGCTTGATTCAGTGTTGCCACTGCTCATTATTCCACCCCCTTGCCACCCTATAAAGGATTTTCTAGATCTCCCACTTACTACAACATTTTACAACTAAATATAGCAATGCACACAATGACAGATAAAAACAGTATAGTAATTTTATTTGATTAAAGGCTAAAAATAAAGAGTTGAAAAGTAGAAGCTGAAAATATGGTTCTAAATGCAGTTACCTTAAAAAATAGTTGTTACTAAAAATGTATATCATCCATGACACGTTACAAAACAGGTGCACTGATGTGCATTAATTCCAGCTTACCAAATGCACAGGTAAACATAAGTGCATGTATTATTTATGAAGCACTAAATCATTCATTAAAAGGGACTTTCATGCTAGAGGAATTTCTTCACAATTCCTAAAACTACTGACACAGGGGGTGGGCAAGTTTGGTTCTGGAAAACCACAGTCCTGCAAAATTTTGCTCCAACAATAATCATACACTTGAACAAGCCAATCAAGGCCTGTGTGTTTAAATCCATGTGAAATTTCTGTTCTTTAGGTCAACAATTAATCTTTAGGTGAACAATTTATCTGTGCAAGTTAATCCATTAAATAAAAAGTTTTATTTTGGTAAATCTGACCATTTGCTTCTCTGTTGATGTTAGTTCAGCTTCCGAAATGTATTCTTAACTACAGCACTCAAAAAAAAATCCCCTTCCCTACCCAATATTCTGCTTCTGTTGGAAGTACATCAGCTTACAGACATAAAAATCTCAGCAACTTCCGGTTCATGTGGACTTTAAATGTTGAGTGTTGTGAGTTTTTATCAAGGCCAGATCAAAACTCTGCAAGACACTCTGTGTCTCTCAAGGACTGAATTCACCTACCCCTGCACTGACGGAAGTATCCATTTTTTATTGCTGTGTCCACAGAAACTGGGAATGTTTTTTGTTTGTTTCGTTTTGATTTTTAAAGGAACACCATTTGAGGGACCTAAATTAGCTCCTACATGAGAGCAGGGCTTATTCCAGCACAACAGGAACTATGATGACATAAGTGTACACTGATTGGTAAATGTATGCCATACAAACACAGGCACAGCATTTTAAAGGGTTACATGACATTCAGAAAGCTAATATTAGCAGCACTTACATACATTATTTGTGGCTTTGTGTTCTGGGTTCTCAGCCCCAATGATATGTACTGTAACACAGCAATTTCACAAAGCTGATTTAGTCCTCCTTTCAGTCTTATTCCTTATACTATATATTTCTACATTCCATTTCCATTAATCACAAAAACACACGACACATAATGAAAACACAGCTTTGACCGTGACATCCTTCATCCTCCAGTTGTTGATTTTGTTGAATGCAGTGCTTGATGTTACTGTTGGCCAATTTGTGTCACTTCAGAGTTCCTTGTGAACGTGCAAACATGAAAAATCACATGAAGTGAAAGTAGTTCTCAGGGAACTAGGCCAGTTCTTGTAACTAACTGTCAAACTGTTATGACTGAATAAAAATTTTAACTAAAAATTAATTAATAGAATAACATGCATACAACGACACTGTGGCTCAGAGGTTAGCACTGTCGCCTCACAGCAAGAAGGTCACTGGTTCGAGTCCAGGCTGGGTCAGTTGGCATTTCTGTGTGGAGTTTGCATGTTCTCCCTGTGTTGGCGTGGGTTTCCTCCGGGTGCTCCGGTTTCCCCCACAAGTCCAAAGACATGCGGTATAGGTGAATTGAATAAACTAAATTGGCCGTAATGTATGCGTGTGAATGAGTGTGTATGGATGTTTCCCAGTACTGGGTTGCAGTTGGAAGGGCATCCGCTGTGTAAAACATATGCTGGATAAGTTGCCGGTTCATTCTGCTGTGGCGACCCCTGATGAATAAAGGGACTAAACCGAAGGAAAATGAATGAATGAATGAATGAATGAATAACATACATACTATTCATGCTTTATTTAAATTATTTTTGAGGTATTATTAATTCCTAGCTTGACCATTATTGTAGAAATGCATGGAAAATTAGGGCTGATATTCATTATGCTATAATATCTTCTAAAGCTCCAACAAACATTAGTAAACCATACTAGATCACATATTTATATAAAGCAGATGTTGTCAATTCGATTCTTATACAGTAGTATGGCACCGCATGCTGTTTTATGATGACCATGCCTTTTTATATTTAAAAAAGCTGTACAATTTAACCAATGCAAACTTCCTTCCTTTTGCTGCTTGTTCAAACTACTTATTTAAAACTAGCTGAAACATTATGATTCTTGAGACTTTTTGAGACAACTTAATTGTTTTATGTACAATCCAATTAAATTTGTTAACTTAATCAGGCTTTGTTGGGACAACATGAATAAATTGTATGGAACCCTGCATCTTTTACAGTGTAGGATTGGTTTGCTTGGATTGCATTGATCACTCAGATTGACAGCTCTTGCATTTACCATTTTCCAAAGAATAGAAACAAAACTACTAGAAAATCAGCACTTATGCACCAGGATCTTGTCTTTTTATAGCCTACATTACATGCTATACACATTTTTTCAACCCAGGCTCATTCTGAAAACGTACCGCTATATACATTTCTGGAGAGCGCCAAATACGTTCCAGGATTTCTTTGCAGTTTTTGTGCTCGCGAATCCACCAGAGGCCACTGTGTACGCTTTTTGAGATCTCAAATTTCTCTTGCGGGTGCCATTCGCGCCTGCTGTTCTCACGTAAATCCACCAGAGGCCGCTGTCCAGAGCAATCCAAAAAAAGCCCTCGCCTTATTTTTACCACGTTTTCAGATTTTACTGGCCAAACTGGTAACAGCGGAAAAGCCATCCATATGGAGGTAAGCGGTCAGCTGGTAAGCGCAATAAGGAACGGCGTCATACTGCCCCTCAGCGTTCTAACGTTCTATGACGTTTTAAAGCCATACATACTTCTGGCTACATAATTCGCAATCTCCAGAAATGTATATAGGGCTCATAATGAGCCTATGTTGCGTTTTTTCTTCTTTACCACCACCCCACCCCCCAAAAAATAATAAAATAAATAAAAAAAATTATGTGTTTTGTTAGATTGGGTAGACCAGTCATGCCAATGAGACAAACACAGAGAATGTTTAAAATATGTATCTAAGCAATGAGGGTTAACTGCGATGTATTCTGTAAAGCAGGTTGTCTCACTTCTTGTTCAGGTCTTTTTACATGCATTGAACATGGAGCTGTTTTACTCAAGATGCCTTCAATTTAAATGAATGCCTAATTGATGTTTTGCATATTTGCATATCACAACATTTCTGTTAAATCTACTGGATTCTTAAAATAAACAAAATTACTGTTAATGAATTGTCTAGGTTATAGAGGATCATCTTTAAACTGGCGAGATTTGGCTGTTAGTTGACTTTCTTTGACAAGCGGATACAATGAGATGCATTTCCTGTTTGTTTATGTGACATTTGGCATAACGCTTCTTGCTGCATTCACACAGTGTCATAATTACCCAAATTTCAAAGTGACAACATGTAATATCCTATTCGACGGTGTTCATATCCTTGGACTTGGAATGGAGTGTTTCTATGGCAACACTATCAACTTCTAATTTATGGTGCATTCAAGTGCTCCAGGAAAGGTCATATATTTACAACTTGGCGAACCGTAATTATGACTGCAAGTGCGTCAAAGTCATTTTGGTTACAGAAAAACGGTGATGCTTCTTTTTAATAACAAAAAAAGATTTTTAAACACTGCTTAAACAAGAAATACAAGAATGTGCATCAATGTGTTGTTGCTAAGTTGCAAATGCAACTTAGTTTTATTGTATGCCATTGCCATTATTGCCAATTATTGGCAAAGTTTTTTTACATGCTCTCAGGATGGAAAAGATTTAGTTAGCAACAAAACAAAAGCCAAAATAGTTTCAGAGAGTCTGGAGCCTTTTCTTGAAATCGTCTCGGTTATAGGGAACGGAGACATGTGTCTAGAGAAAGACACTATGGAAGATCGCTAGACGACCAATCACTCTGAAGAGTAAGAGAAAGAGCCAATGAATGCCAAATGAGTTGGCAGAGCTCGGCTCCGCAGGTGCCTCCCTTAGGCCCTTTAATTACCATTACATGGGAATAATTTAGAATAATTAGATTAGCTAATATAGTCTAGAGATTTTAGAGTTACGACAGTACGTTGGGAAAGCGTGCCAGTCCCCGAAGGGGGAGGACACTGCGGAGGCCACCTGCTACCCAAAGAGTGGAGACTTGATGGCAATAAGAACATATGGACTGGCCCTATCGTGGGGGAGTGCTACATATGATAAGCTGGTTAGTGGGTAGGGAAGACACGGGTCCACCTGAAAAGGGGGAACACTCAATGACTGAATAAGCATATGGGATCACCAACGGGGACCGCGCATAGCTGGCACCGAACCCCAGCATGTGGGTAGACCAAGTGGGCATACCAGACATCATACTGGGCCAGGCACTCGGCTCCTCTGCTGAGTCGGGTGCTGGAGGCCTCGGAGGAGTTCTCTAGGGTTCGCCAAATGGGGAACTTACTAGCAGAATGGAAAAAACGCACATATCTCCAGGTTAGGGAACAGGAGGTCCTCTCTCAGGGAAATGCGGCAGGGAGGGACCATCGCGAGGAGTGTGAGTTTGGAAACCCAGGTCTGGTTGGGCCAGAGGGGAGCAACAAACAAAACCTGCTCCTCGTCCTCCCTGACTTTGCACAGAGTCTGTGCGATTAGGCTCACTGGGGGAAACACATATTTGTGCACACCCGGGGACCAGCTGCGCGCCAGCACATCCGTGCCGAGGGGGGTCTCGGTCAGGGAGTAAAACAACTGCCAATGGGCGTTTTCGGGAGAAGCAAACAGGTCGACCTGGGCTTCCCCAAAGCATTCCCATATAAGCTGAACCAAATCGGGGTGGAGTCTCCATTCTCCTCGGGACGTTAGCTGCCGTGAGAGTGAATCGGCTGCATGGTTGAGCTCGCCCGGGATATGAATGGCATGCAGCGATTTTAACTACGTGTAACTTCAGAGGAGCAGACGGTGAGCGAGCTGAGACATGCGGCGGGAACGTATACCCCCCATACGGTTGACCAGCAGGTGTTTTTGCTCTTGATTAAAAAGCAGCGGAGAGCGAGAAGCACTGTCAACAGCTCTAGGCAGTTGATATGCCAATGCACCCGGGGTCCGGTCCACTGAACCCGCAGCCATCCAAGGACTGAGGGTGCAGCGACACAGCAGACAATGGACACCCAGTGTGTGCCCGCGCGCCATGCCCGTCTGGGGACCCGATCGTGAAGCCAGCACTGAAGTGGTATCATATGAAGCTCCCACATAACACCCATCTAAGTGGTCAACAACAAGCCATCTCCAGTCCTATGGCGGAAGTAGCCCGGGATAACATGGCCAACATGAGTTCCCATGAAGGGGAACTATTTTTACTTTTATTATTTTATCTTATTTCATTTCTTCATAGTTTATTTGATTTTATTTTATATTTTCTTTATTGTTTCTATAATTATTTATTATATAGTTGTTTACCTCATATTTTCCAGTTTGGTTAATTGAACTAGTGGTTGCATGTCGTTTGTGTATTTGTACAGTATGTGTCTATATTATTGATTTTGTATTCAAGGAGGGGTTTTTTTTCTGATCTGAGATGAACCAAATACTGTATCCAACATGTTTTTCACTGGCAAGCTCCCAAATCTGATTGTGGTCTTGTCTAATCTCATCTATTTTTAGCTCAGTAAACCTCCAATTTACTGCTTATTAATAGTTATTAACGTAGTAATTGTGGTTAGGTATTGGGTGTCAGTCAGTCACCGGAGTCACCCCAGCCATCTGAACCCACTCACAGCCGTTCACAATCCCCTGATTACTAATTGACTGCACCTGTTCATAGACACACACACACAGTATAAATAGCACTCACCTTCACTCAGTCATTGTCGGTCCTGATACTCACATCTAGCGTCATCTCCTGATCTCTTCATGCGACTACTCTCTTGTGATCCTTCTCCTGGTTTCCAGCGATCTCCTGAGTTCTGGTATTTACCTGTATGTACTGATGTTTACGTCTTCCTGGATTTCCCTGCTTGTGTGTGTCATGTGTGTCTGCAACGGACTTCTCTGCATATTCCCTCAGACTTCCAGAATCCACAGTTAAGACTTTGTTTGACAATTCTTAATAAACACTTGTGTATTTTACTCATACTCCTGTGCTGTTCCTTTGTTAGACGTGACAGAAGGACCGACCTAAACAAACGTCCAAGATGGATGCCGGAAGCACAGCACCACGCACACACTCGTCATTAGATGCCCTCACGGAGCTCGTCAACACACTTAAAGCTTCACTTCTCCCTGCACTACAACCTCCGGTGACTCCAGTTGCCTCTGTAAGTCCCATGGCCCTCCCTCATAGTTACTCTGGTGAAGCGGCTGAGTGTAGCATTTTTTTGCTTCAAGTGAACTTCTATATTGAAATGCATCTACTTCAGTTTCCCACTAAGTGCTCCAAAGTGGCATTTCTGATTTCCCTGTTGTCTGGTAAAGCACTGCTGTGGGCTAAGTCTATATGGAATGCTAATAGTGCCCTAATTAACTCATATTCTCAGTTTACCACGTACTTATCCGGCAGCTAGCTCTCTGCAGCTCTCACATGGTTGCCCACTGAAGCTAAGCAGGGCTGCGCCCGGTCAGTACCTGGATGGGAGACCACATGGGAAAGCTAGGTTGCTGCTAGAAGTGGTGTTAGTGAGACCAGCAGGGGGCACTCAACCTGTGGTCTGTGTGGGTCCTAACGCCCCAGTACATTGATGTGCTCTATACTGCTCAGTGAGCGCCGTCTTTCGGATGAGACGTTAAACCGAGGTCCTGACTCTCTGTGGTCATTAAAAATCCCAGGATGTCCTTCGAAAAAGAGTAGGGGTTTAACCGCGGCATCCTGGCCAAATCTGCCCACTGGCCTCTGTCCATCATGGCCTCCTAACCATCCCCATATCATAATTGGCTTCATCACTCTGTCTCCTCTCCACCAATCAGCTGGTGTGTGGTGTGCAGTCTGGCGCAATATGGCTGCCGTCGCGTCATCCAGGTGGATGCTGCACAGTGGTGGTGGATGAGGAGATTCCCCCAATGTGTAAAGCGCTTTGAGTGTATAGAAAAGCGCTATATAAATGTAAGGAATTATTACTTCTCTGAAGTTTTCTGTATGTCCACCGAAGCGCTTTCCACATCTGACCAGTTGTTTCACTTATGACAAAAAAGTTATCTGTTTCAGAATACACACTGCAATTTCGTACGCTGGAAGCGACTAGTGGATGGAACGAGACTGCCTTAATCGGAGCTTATCGTCAAGGTTTGAATCCACGTCTTCGCCAAGACTGAAAGAGCAAGTAGCGGTAGCAAGGAACATTTCATCAAAACCTCCCCGGTTAAATCTCCTCATCCAGTGGTGAGTACCATTAAAATTCCTAATGAAGTTTTACATTTAGATCTCATTACTGCCGTACTGGTTACCCCAGAAACATCCCAGCATTAATATTCTTAACATTCTGTCACAGCATAATAGATTCGTGATCTTCTGGAAACTTCATATCTCAGTCATGTCTTGATCAGCTCCTGCTCCAGCGTCAACACCATCCTCACCAATACTCTGTTGTCACCATCCTTGTCACCAAGGAAAACCACTAGGACGAGGATGGGTAAAATATTGTTCTCCTCCCATAATACTCAAAATTGGTTGTCTTCATCAGGAAGAAATTAGCTTTCTGGTACTGGAGGGATCCACCGCTGATATCATCCTGGGATGTCCTTGGCTGGCACTCCATTCTCCAGAAATCAGGTGGGAGAATTGTGAAATCGTTCGCTGGAGCAAGAACTGTATGGAGCACTGTATATTTTCTGTGAAGCCATGTAGCTCTCAATGTCTGTCTCTTCTAGTCGCTGCATTTGGTATCGAGAGTCCCCTTGCTACTTCTTACGTAGATGTCCCACCTGATTATTTGACGTTTCAGGATGTATTTAGTAAACAGGCAGCCACCAAACCTCCACCCCATCGGCCATGGGACTGTGTCATCAACCTGCTGCCTGGAGCTAAACTCCCCAAGGGGCGGATCTGCCCCCTGTCCATCCCGGAGCGCAAGGCGATGGAGGAATACATTTCAGAAATGTTACAGCAAGGATTCATTCGACCATCTACCTCACCGGCAGCTTCCAGCTTTTTCTTCGTGGGCAAGAAGGATGGAGGTCTACGCCCCTGCATTAACTATAGAGCTCTAAATTCCCAGATAGTTCCACAGCCTTGTCCACTTCCCCTGGTTCCTGCTGCACTCGAAGAACTACAAGGAGCCCGTATCTTCAGTAAACTGGATCTCAGAAGCGCCTACAACTTGGTGAGAATTTGTGCTGGAGATGAGTGGAAAACGGCATTTAAATCCCCCTGCTGGACACTACGAATATCGGGTAATGCCGTATGGCCTGTCCATCTCACCAGCTGTATTCCAGACCTTCATGAATGAGGTATTTAGAGAATTCCTTCATCGTTTTGTCATTGTGTACATAGATGACATCCTTATATACTCCAAGAACCTCTCTGATCATCATCTCCCAAGTCCTGCAGTGCTTAAGAAAGCACCACCTTTACTTAAAGGCTGAAAAGTGTTAATTCCATCCCCCGTCAGTGTCAATCCTGGGTTACATAATTTCCCAGAAGGGAATCCAGATGGACCAGGGGAAAGTCAAGGTCAGCCGTGAGTGGGAGGAACCTCGCACTATTACAGAGCTCCAACGATTCTTCGGCTTTGCTAATTTCTACAGGAAATTTATACTTAACTACTGTTGCATTACTGCTCCATTAACCTCCCTCTATTGTGGTAAGCCCAAGACCCCAGCATGGAACCCTCCTGCCCACGAAGCCTTTGAGAAGCTCAAGCAAGCTTTTAGTACGGCCCTTCTCCTACAACACCCTGATCCCGAACGTCCATTTACGGTAGAAGTGGACGCTTTCTCCACAGGAGTAGGGGCTGTACTATCCCAGCTGATTGGTGAGCCTCCACCCTTGTGCCACCTTTTCCAAAGAAGTTGTCCCAAGCGAAACAGAACTATGATATCAGCAATAGAGAACTACTGGCCATCAAACTTGCTCTGGAGGAGTGGCGACATTGATTGGAAGGAGCTGAGTGTCCCTTTAAAGTGATTACTGATCACAAGAATCTCCAATATCTCTGTGAAGCTAAACGACTTAATCCCTGACAGGCCAGATGGGCCTTATTCTTCACCCTCTTCAAATGCACCATTACCTATCGTCCAGGTTCCAAAAATGGTAAAGCAGATGCTTTTTCCCAGATCCATGCTCCAGACCACTCCCTTGAACCTGAGCCTATTATCCTGCCAGCCCTCATCGTGAGTCCCATCAGTTGGACACTGGACCGAGAGATACAAGAAGCCACCCTCCAGGAGCCTGCTGCGCCAGGTTGCCCAGAAGGTAAAATCTACGTACCATCTTCTTTGAGAGAAAACCTTCTGGGCATGTCACATCAACTTCCGGGCTCTGGACACCCAGGCAGCAGGAGGACCCTCTCGCTCATCCAAGCTCGATACTGGTGGCCCAGTATGACCCCAGATATCATCAGGTATGTCCGATCATGCTCAGTATGTGCCATGTCTAAAACTCCTCATCATTTGCCCTCAGGAAAACTACTTCCACTACCCATTCCACCGAGACCCTTGTCCCACATCAGTGTTGACTTTGTGACGGACCTCGCAAGCTCTGAAGGTAACATCTGTATCTTTGTAACAGTGGATCAATCCTCTAAAGCATGCAAACTTGTTCCCCTCAGAGGTTTACCGACAGCGTTTGAAACCGCTGAGTTATTATTCCAACATGTGTTTTGTAACTATGGTATCCCTGAAGAGATTGTGTCGGACCGGGGTCCTCAATTCACCTCATGTATGGAGGGCATTCTTCCGTTTGCTTGGTGTCACTGTGAATCTCTCCTCAGGTTATCATCCCCAGACTAACGGCCAGACTGAGCGCAATATCCAGGAGATCAGGTGGTACCTCAGGTCATACTGCCACCAGGACCAGTACAGCTGGAGCCAATTCCTTCCATGGGTCGAGTATGCACAAAACTCACTACACCAAGACTCAACAGGGCTAACACCATTTCAGTACATACTCTGCTATCAACCACCCCTGTTCCCTTGGACAGGGGAACCATAGGAGGTTCCAGCTGTTGATTACTGGTTTTGAGCGAGAGAGTGTGGGACTCAGCTCACATCCAACTCCAGCATGCAGTAAGACGGAATAAGAGATTTGCAGACTCCCGGCGTTCCAACACTCCCAAGTATAAACCCGGCGAACAGGTTTGGCTCTCCACCCGTGACTTACGACTCCATCTCCCTTGCCGCAAACTGAGTCCCCGCTACATTGGTCCCTTCAAGATACAGAGGCAAATAAATGACGTCACTTATCAGCTCCAACTTTCACCAAGGTACAGAATTTTCACCCCACTTTCCACGTTTCCCTCCTAAAACCCTGTTCTTCTCCCCCCACAGAACCCCCTGGAGCTGATGCGGTACCCCCTCCTCCCGACGTTCTGAAACCTACCACCATCTACACGGTCAAGGAGATCATGGATTCTCCGCACCGGGGTGGTCGCTTAGAATACCTCATAGACTGGGAGGATTACGGTCCTGAGGAAAGATCATGGGTGGCTAGAGATGATGTCCTGGATCCGTCTCTTCTTGAGGAGTTCCACCGATCACACCCAGACCGGCCAGGCCCCAGAGGACGTGGTTGACCCCGGCGTCGGCTTAGGGCATCAGGAGGCGCCCCTGGAGGAGGGGGTAATGTCAGGCAGTCACCGGAGTCACCCAAGTTACCTGAACCCACTCACAGCCATTCACGATCCCCTGATTACTAATTGACTGCACCTGTTCACAGACAGGGCTGCACGGTGGCGCAGTGGGTAGCACGTTTGCTTCACAGCAAGAAGGTCGCTGGTTCGAGCCTCGGCTGGGTCAGTTGGCATTTCTGTGTGGAGTTTGCATGTTCTCCCCGTGTCTGCGTGGGTTTCCTCCGGGTGCTCCGGTTTCCCCCACAAGTCCAAAAACATCCTGGTTACGTCCGTAACCCACGTTCCCCGAATAAGGGAACGGAGACGTGCGTCTGTAGAACAGACTATGGGAGTGCGTCAGACGACCAATCACTCTGAAGAGTAAGAAAACGGGCCAATGAAATGCCAAATTGCATTGGCAGAGCTCTGCTCCACAGCTGGCAGCAATGAGCTATCAGCGCTATATAAGCTGCACGCTGTGGAGTGAGCCTCAGAATTTGCCTGCTGAAGAGCCGATCACTCAGCTAATCAGCTGGAGACTCAGCTGCTGTGGCAGTGGAGACGCACGTCTCCGTTCCCTTATTCGGGGAACGTGGGTTACGGACGTAACCAGGACGGTCCCCTTCATACGGGAACTTCAACGTGCGTCTGTAGAACAGACTATGGGAGACTGTATGGAAAGCGCCACTGCAGCTAAGCCCGTCACCTTCCTGATGTGAAGTTTGCCAAGCATCGCGTGAGCGCACAAGCATCACCAGGAGCGCAACCTTCCAACGTCCCTTAGGCCCTTAATTACCATTACATGGGAATAATAATTTAGATCGGGGGTCGTGAATGTGCTTTTACCTAGCTAATATAGACTAGGGATTTTAGAATTACGACAGTACGTTGGAAAAGCGTGCCAGTCCCCGAAGGGGGAGGACGCTGCGGTAATAGAGCATATGGACTAGCCCTGATGAGGGGGAGTACTACATATGATAAGCTGGTTAGCGGGTAGGGAAGACACGGGTCCGCCTGGTCAGGGGGAACACACCGTGGCTGAAATAAGCATATGGGGTCACCCCAGGGGGGGGACCGCGCCAAGCTGGCACCGAACCTCAGCATGTGGGTAGACCAAAATGGGCATACAGACATCACACTGAGCCAGGCGCCCGACTCCTCCGCTGAGTCGGGTGCTGGGGGCCTCGGAGGAATTCTCTAGGGTTCGCCAAGTGGGAAACTTACTAGTAGAATAAAAACTGCGCACGTATCTCCGGGTTAGGGAGCATGGCGCGGCAAGCGTTTGTTAACACCGAGCTTAGTTTCCCTCCGATTGACTAGGGTTACCCAGTAATCGGGTGGAAACCGGCTCCACTCGAAGATTATAGAATCTCGCGAATGTGTTAGGTGTCGCCCAGCCCGCAGCTCTACAGATATCTTTGAGAGAGGCGCCGCGTGCTAACGCCCAGGAGGAGGCGACACTTCTAGTAGAGTGTGCTCTCACGTTTGCGGGACGCGGCTTGCCCTGGCATTGGTAAGCAAGTGCGATGGCATCAACTATCCAGTGGGCCAACCTCTGTTTTGATACGGCACTTCCCTTCTGCCGACCACCATAACAGATAAAGAGCTGTTCACAAGATCTTAAGTTTTGCGTTCGTTCCACGTAAAGGCGCAAAGCGCGAACGGGACAAAGCAGTGAGTGGGCTGGGTCTGCCTCCTCCGAAGGCAGCGCTTGCAGGTTCACCACCTGATCTCTAAATGGGGTGGTAGGAACCTTGGGCACATAGCCGGGCCGGGGTCTCAGGATAACGTGAGAGTAAGTTGGTCCGAATTCTAGGCACGATTCGCTGACCGAAAATGCCTCCAAATCCCCGACTCTCTTGAACGATGCCAACGCGATCAGCAGAGCTGTCTTCATTGACAGAAGTTTTAACGATACCGAATCGAGTGGCTCAAATGGATCTCTCTGCAGACCCGCCAGGACTACAGAGAGATCCCAAGAGGGCATAAGAGGGGACGGGATGGATTTAATCGCCGCGCGCCTCTGAGGAATCGGATGATTAGGTTATGCTTCCCGAGCGTGTTGCCATCCACCGCATCATGATGAGCGGAAATGGCAGCCACATAAACCTTCAGTGTGGAGGGTGACAGCCTACGCTCCAGCTTATCCTGAAGGAAGGATAACACAACGCTAATCCGGCAAGTCTGGGGGTCTTCTTGATGAGAAGCGCACCACTCAGTGAATAGACTCCACTTCAGGGCGTAGGCATGCCTCATAGAGGGTGCTCTACCCTGAGTGATGGTGTTAACCACCGCCGCCGGTAAGTCACCTAAGTCTTCCGCGCTCCGTCTATGGACCACACGTGGAGGTTCCAGAGATCTGGGCGCGGGTGCCAATGGGTGCCCCGTCCCTGGGAGAGGAGGTCCTCTCTCAGGGGAATGCGCCAGGGAGGGGCCGTCGCGAGGAGTGTGAGTTCGGGAACCCAGGTCCGGTTGGACCAGAGAGGCGCAACAAACAAGACCTGCTCCTCGTCCTCCCTGACTTTGCACAGAGTCTGTGCGATTAGGCTCACTGGGGGAAACGCATATTTGCGCATACCCGGTGGCCAGCTGTGAGCCAGCGCATCCGTGCCGAGGGGGGCCTCGGTCAGGGAATAAAACAACTGGCAATGGGTGCTTTCGAGAGAAGCAAACAGGACGACCTGGGCTTTCCCGAATCGCTCCCATATCAGCTGGACCGTACCGGGGTGGAGTCTCCATTCTCCTTGGAGCGTTTGCTGCCGTGAGAGCACATCGTCTGCACGGTTGATATGAATGGCACGCAGCGAACTCAGCCGCGTATGACTCCAGAGGACCAGACAGCGAGCGAGCTGAGACATGCGACGAGAACGTATACCTCCCATACGGTTGATATAAGCTACCTTTGCCATGCTGTCCGTCCTGACCAGCACGTGCTTCTGCTTTAACACCGGTAAAAAGCGGCGGAGAGCAAGAAACACTGCCAACAGCTCTAGGCAGTTGATATGCCAACGCAGGCGGGGTCCGCTACGAACCCGCAGCTGCGTGCTCGTTGCACACGGCCCCCCAGCCCATGCTGGAGGCATCTGTCGATACGACAATATGCCTGGATACTTGCCCTAGGGGCACCCTGGCCCGTAGAAAAGCAAGATCCGTCCAGGGACTGAAGGTGCGGCGACACAGCGGAGTGATGAGCACCCGGTGCGCACCCGCGCGCCATGCCCGTCTGGGAACTCGATCGTGAAGCCAGCGCTGAAGTGGTCTCATATGAAGCAAACAGAGTGGCGTAACAGCGGCTGCGGATGCCATATGCCCCAGGAGCCTCTGAAAATATTTCAATGGAACCACTATGTTCCTGTCGAGCGTGCTCAGACAGGAAAGCACTAGCCTCCGAGAGGCGCGCTACCATAGCGATCGAGTCCAGCTCCAGCCCGAGAAAAGAGATCCTCTGCACTGGGCAAAGTTTGCTCTTCTCTCGGTTGACCCGAAGCCCCAACTGGTCGAGGTGCCGAAGCACCCTGTCCCTGTGCATAATCAATTGATCGCGAGACGAGGCTAGAATCAGCCAGTTGTCGAGATAATTGAGAATGCGGATGCCTGCAAGCCGAAGCGGCGATATGGCACCCTCCGCGAGCTTGGTGAAAACCCGTGGAGACAGAGAGAGCCCGAAGGGGAGGACTTTGTACTGCCATGCTCGTCCTTCGAACGCAAACCGGAGAAATGGACGGTGGCGTGGAAGAATGGAGACATGAAAATACGCGTCCTTCAGGTCTATAGCTGCAAACCAATCCCGAGGACGGACGCACTGGAGTATGCGCTTCTGCGTGAGCATCCTGAACGGCATTTTGTGTAAATGACAGTTCAGTCTGCGCAGATCTAGGACTGGTCTTAACCCTCCGCTCTTTTTCGGCACGATGAAGTACGGGCTGTAAAACCCACCCTTCATCTCGGCTGGAGGGACCTGCTCGATTGCATCCTTCGCCAGGAGGACAGCAATCTCCTCTCGCAGGACAGGGGCGCTCTCGGGGGAGACCCTCGTAGTATGAACACCCATGAACCTGGGAGGGCGGATAGCGAATTGAATCGCATAGCCGAGTCTGATTGTCCGCATGAGCCACCGCGACGGACTGGGCAGCGCTAACCAGGCTGGCAGAGCCCGCGCTAATGGCACCATCGGACTGATCAATGACGTGCCAATGGAGGAGCAGCTCGGGAGGGGAGTGCTCACCCCGGGAAGCAGAGCAGCCCGAGGAAGAGCTGAAAATAAGAGAGAGTCTCTTACCTTCCTACCTGGATCCCGCGATGAGGCTGGAGTGAGAGAAAGGAACCCGTCCTCTTGCACTCCGTGAGCCTGTGGCGAAGGGGCCCGGCGCTGCGAGCTGGAAGGCGGAGCATCCCAGACTGGCAGGGCTCGGGTTTGCACATCCGGAGAGAGGGAAATTTGCTCTTTTTTTGACAATGTGGGTACCTCTGGCCCGGAGGCCAGCAGTGGTGTTTTTAAAGTCTTTGCTGACTGTAGGTGTCCTCGGCCCTCCACCGAGGAAAGAGCAGGTTCCCTCTTCTCCGGATGGCCCGTCTCAGGGACGCTTCGCGGTCCGTTTACCGGACTTAACGGCGCCCTGGGGCGGTGGCGTCGCGATCCCGCGGGAGGCTCTGCGTTGCCGCTTAGCCGGTGGAGCGGGCAGCGGGAGCGGAGCAGGTTTTGGAGCCGCGGGTGAACGCCCTCGGCGAGGGGCAGCCGAGGTGGATGGGGCAGCAGGGAGAGCAGTATTCCGAGGCCGCTGATAGATGACCTCCCCCATCGCCTGGAACTGCTCCTTCACCGCTGAGAACTCCTGGGTAAAGTCCCCGACGGTGTCGCCGAACAGGCCAGCCTGGGATATGGGAGCGTTAAAAAAGCGAGCTTTGTCAACATCTCTCATATCGGCCAGGTTTAGCCAGAGGTGGCGTTCCTGGACCACTAATGTGGCCATCGTCTTCCCCAGGGCACGGGCAGCCGATTTGGTGGTCATGAGAGCATAATCGGTTGCCGTGCGGAGCTCATGCATTAAGCCCGGGGAAGAACCACCCTCCTGTAGCTCAGCCAACTTCTCAGCTTGGTAGCGTTGATAGGTGGCCATAGCGTGCAGAGCGGATGCAGCCTGTCCCACAGCAGTGTAGGCTCTGGCCACGAGGGACTCAGATAACCTACACGCTTTGGAAGGGAGTCTGGGTGGACCTCTCCAGGTGGAGGCGCCCCGCGGGCAAAGATTGACCGCGATAGCGCGCTCCACCTGGGGAATCGCCACATAACCCCTGGCTGCTCCATTATCAAGGGTGGTGAGAGCGGGAGCGCACGAGGACCGGGCAGAGAAAGGTGCCCTCCATGCCTGCGTGAGCTCACTGTGTACCTCCGGGAAGAAAGGGACGGGGGGGTTGGAGGGTCTTGCCCTTCTAGCCCCCACGTAACACCCATCTAAGCGGTCCGGCCGTGGTGCTGGGGGACAAGCCATCTCCAGACCCACGGCCGAAGCAGCCCGGAATAACACGGCTAACATGTCCGACTCCAGATCCGAGGCCGCACTGACCACCCCGGAGGGTGGCAGAGGGTCCGGATCTTCATCGGAGCATGTTAGCCCGCCCTCCGATGCAGCGATGGACATCACGTCCCCGGTGTCATCTAATGAAAGCGCGTCCATCCCGGGGGATGGACCAGCGTTCTCACTCGAAGCTTGGACAGAGCCAGCTGAGAAGTGAGGGGTCTGCGGGCCCGAAGGCGACCGATAAGCCCCCACTGTAACCCTCAGGTCTGCCCGTGTGCTAACCGCATGGCGGGGAGCAGCAGGGGTGACGCACCCTAATGCAAGGGTGCGCCGCGACCTTAGCTGTGCAACAGTTAAGCCCTCGCAGTGAGGGCAGCAACTGTCCGCGAGCACCGCATCAACATGCCGGACCCCCAGACATGTGACGCAATGCTCGTGCCTGTCATCCGGGGAGAGGAGACCACCGCATCCAGAAATGCACGGTCGGAACGACATCTTTAAAAAGACGCGTTGTTCGACCGTGTGCTCTCTTAGGGAATTCTGCTCTTTTAGTGTGAAACTGCTCTTTTAGGACACCAGTGAAACGCCCAGGGGACGTGAAACCCAGATCAAACGCCGCTGTTGCGTCTTCTCCCGCACTGGTGATGAACACTGAAACTTCGACAGTCAGGTTGGCAGTGTAGGTCTTCAGTCTCGTGAGAGGGTCTGAAGCAAATAAATTCTGAGGCTCACTCCACAGCGTGCAGCTTATATAGCGCTGATAGCTCATTGCTGCCAGCTGTGGAGCAGAGCTCTGCCAATGCAATTTGGCATTTCATTGGCCTGTTTTCTTACTCTTCAGAGTGATTGGTCGTCTGACGCACTCCCATAGTCTGTTCTACAGACGCACGTTGAAGTTCCCGTATGAAGGGGAACATGCAGTATAGGTGAATTGGGTAAGCTAAATTGTCCGTAGTGTATGTGTGTGAATGAGTGTGTATGGATGTTTCCCAGTGATGGGTTGCAGCTGGAAGGGCATCCGCTGCGTAAAACATATGCTGGATAAGTTGGCGGTTCATTCAGCTGTGGCGACCCCAGATTAATAAAGGGACTAAGCCGAAAAGAAAATGAATGAATGAATGAATGAATGAATGTTCACAGACACACACACACGCAATATAATATTATATATAAACAGCACTCACCTTCACTCAGTCATCGTCGGTCCTGATACTCACATCTAGCATCATCTCCCGATCTCTACATGCGACTACTCTCTTGTGATCCTTCTCCTGGTTTCCAGCGATCTTCTGAGTTTTGGGATTTACCTGTATGTACTGATGTTTACGTCTTCCTGGATTTCCCCGCTTGTGTGTGTCTGCAACGGATCTCTCTGCATATTCCCTCAGACTTCCAAAATCCATAGTTAAGACTTTGTTTGACAATTCTCAATAAACACTTGTGTATTTTACTCATACTCCTGTGCTGTTCCTTTGTGAGACATGACAGAGGGTAGGGATGTAGTCTAAGATCAAGCAGAATCTGCACTGTATACGTACTTATAAAAAAAAAAAACATCTTAATAATAGGCAGGTAATAAGCCACAAGTATAATGAGAATTGGTATTTAAACTAAAGTGTTACCAGGATTGCTGTGAATGCACCTTATATCATATGATCAAGAGTGCTGTCCAGAACTTAAAAGGGATAGTTCTCCCAAAACTGAAAATTATATCATCATTTACTCACCCTTCAGTTGCTCTAAATCTGCCTGAGTTTCTCTCTTCTGTTGAAGACAAAAGATGATATTTTGAAGAAATCTGGAAACCTGTAACTATTGCCATCCATAGTATTTGCTTTTCCTACTGGAATTCAATGGTTATGGGTTTCAGCTTTTTTCTAAATATCTTCATTTGTGTTCAACAGAACAAAGAAACTCATAAAGATTTGGAATCACTTGAGGGTGAGTAAATAGTAAGTAAACATCCATTTTTGGGTGAACTATGTCTTTAAGGTCAGTTCACTTGTTATTTGAGCTTGTGTGGTATACGCACCATGAAATATAATCAGTATTCATTTGTGAAATTAGTTATAATTACATTTAGTCTGGCACAGGAGGACTCAGTTTAACTCTGTAGGAGATTATTTTACATTTGTGATTCTACATCAGCGACAGTGATGGCTTAATGAAGCCTATTCAACATATAAATTAACTTGACACATATAAATTAAATTAACAACACTTGAAGAAACCAGAATTAACACAATATAGTCGCAGTCAACACAATTGCCTAGCAGCAGCCACACACACATACACAACACACAGGTTTGTTTGGGGTTTTTTGCGAACTGTGGGGACATTTCATAAGTCTTTATTTTTTACAAACTGTATTTTCTATTGCCCTACTCCAAATCTTTCCCTAAACCCAACCCTCATAGGAAACTGTGCATTTTAACTCTCAAAAAACTCATTCTATATGATTTGTAAGCCTTTTGAAAAATGGGGACATGGTCAATGTCCTCATAAATCACCTTCTCCTTGTCATACCTATGTCATATTCATGTGATACAAATTTGTAACAGAAACATGCACATGCATACACACACAGTAAGCATAATGAAGATGCAATTTAAATAAAGCTGAATAAATAGGATTGAAAAAAATGATTATTTCTGGAATTTGTCCTGCCATTGTTAATGTGAAAATAATGTCTTTTTTATATACTGTATATGAAACATCCAAAACATGGGTAAAACACCAAACAGGGGTGGCAAAATCCAACAAAAATCTCCCACAAAGCTTGATATGAATAAAAGCAGAAGAAAATAATGTTTATCAGTTTTATTATTTAAATATGTACTGAAAATAATGATCATTTAGTTTACAAAGTATCATATTTCATGCATGCTTACTGTGGATCTGCCAGTTTCACCAGAATCAGATCATCTTTAGACAATTCTGGCAAACATATATATTTTGTGTTAATAGATTAAACAATTTTTGTGTACCACATCAATACCACATGATGCCAAATTGCACCAGTGTCTCTGCAAAACTTGACATGCTAACACCAAAATGAGTGTGACAGTGACTAACGTTTTAAGTACAAATCCTAGTACAAAGTTGTGTCTCTAGGCTGGGGTGTGTTTTCCAAAACCATCGTTAGCCAACTAAGATCACAAGTTCTATTGTTACAAACATATACAAACACTCGCAAACATGAGTTATTCCCCTCTGCCCTATTCCTTTCCATCACTTCACCATCCACCTTGAATGATTTTGAAAGCTTAAAGTTATCTTGTTAACATGTTCTACATAGTTGTAACATTGCTCTAAAAGTTATTTTTACAGTTAAAGTTACAGTTCAGTTTTCTTTTTTTTTGTGAGACCGCTTCTTGAGAGAGCAACCACTCAAGACAGTTCTGGAGGTAATAATACCAAACCACATTGGTGACAGACTTTGGCTAGGAGATTTCAGAATGACCAAAACAACATTTCAGATATTTTACAATATGATTTGTCCGCTGCTTTGTCCATTATTGCCGTCCCACTTTGCCCATTTTTGTTATCACAATCTGTTAAAACAAAACTTTTTTTTTATTAAAATCTTTCTGAAATGTATTCAATAAATGTGTTTTATCATAGTTTATGCACATTTTTTCTTATCGGATAAAAAGTTTACTCCACTCAGTTGTGCACATACGTTTTTATGCACATTTTCAAAATGTATGCGCATCTTGGCATTCCATTAAGCAGTTTTTATGTGATATTCCAAAAATAGGTGGATGGAAATTGTATGGCCATATATATGGTTTGCAGCTATATGAGATAGGCTATGTGTTATTGTAAGTGGCTTTATGTTTTTTTTTACAAAAGTAAAATAAAATATGGAATATTCCCAATAATATTTATATAAAAAGGAAATGCCTTGTTTAACTAGTAGTGTGTGTCAATTAGGAATGCAGGGAAAAAGATTTGTACAATTACTATATACAATTTTATTCATTAAAAAAGCATCTGTTAATGAGTATTTTATCTAAAGAAGTTGTTGCTCCGTCCCCTTGAGAAGCATCATTGTGAAAGTTTTACTCTTATTCAGGAATCACTACACCCGATTTACGTCACTGTTTGGAAAGCACACCCCAGCACTGCTGACCTATTGAGCCTTGATTCTGTTTATTTTCATCTTGTTCCTATTTCTTTCACACTCTGGATCAACGGCTCTGACTTTTTCACATCTTGTTTCCACTTTCATTCACTTCAGTGCCTCTTTTGTTCATTAGTGCAGAGCTCGCAGATGTTTTCTTAAGCCCCCTGTGCTCAGGTGTGTTTGAATTCACAGTTTAATTGAATGGAAATGTGTGTTTGTCATGACACAGGACTCATGTTTTATTTGTTGGTTTCTAAATTTAGCATGTAACCTATTTATTAAAGAAAATATAATAAAATTCATAAATTGGGTCACATGTAATGCTTTTGAGTGGAAGAAAATAAATAAAGATTTTATTTAAATGGTGGGAATCATCCCTGCTGCCTTTGAATTTGAAATATGTTCCAGATTTATTAACTGTGAAATGAAAACGGATAATTGTTTGGTGTAATTCTCTCTCGCCGTTTCAATCCTCTCTCTATAATCTGTGACCTCACCATCACGGAAACCAAAATAACCAAATCCACATGATATTAACTTTCTACATTCCTCTAAGCCGTCTACAAATCCTACTGCAAATAATATAACTGTGGGTGAAACTACACAGAGACCTTCTTCCACAATTCATGAATACAGATGAAAACAAAAGTTTTTTTTTTTTTTTTTTTTAATATGCATCCCAGAAAAATAAAGCTGATGAACTCATCGTTTGTGGCCGAGTAACTCTGACAGATCACTTGATCATTCTGCCACATTTATGGTCTTATTGCTCTTTCAGTAGGAATGTTTGACAGTCTGATAAGATACAGTTTTCTTAAATGAGTGTCAAAAAGTGAGCAGGCTGTTTCTTCTTTCTTTAAAAGTAGCTGTCATGCAGAATTACACAAACTCTAAATCTCCAGTGCAGCATTGGAGAGTCTCTCTTAAGGGAGTTAAATGTGTTAGAGAGTTATACGGTGCTGTGGTATTAATACGGCTTAGAGAAGCAAAACAGTGATTACTCTGCATCTGTAGCATTAGTCACTGTTGATTCTCTCTTCAAGTCAGCCGCCAAACAAACTGTGTGCCACGGAAACTGCTGCTTAGGGTAAAGTAAACTAATTAGGGAGGAGCAGAATTCAGATTATCCTCAGCTTTCACAGCAATTTCACTCGTCTTATGACGTTTAATAAAATAAATGTGCCATAAAATCACATCATCAGGCTACTCCTACGAGGTGCGTGCGGACTTGAATACAGGACTGTTTCAACTGTGCGTTCTAATGGAGAAGTCTTCAGGAGATTTTCTGGTGTTTTTACAGTACCTCTGGAGTGCTCCAGGTGTCCCAGTGTCTCAATCTGCTCCACCAGGTCATTGGAGTTCCACTGGCTCATTTCCAGGAGCAAAGCAGTCTTCCCCTCCATAACATCTGCAGATCAGTGGGAAATAAAAAGCCATCAACACAATGAAGGGTCTATAATAATGACAACAAATTGGTTTTTCACCAAGTGGCCATTTACATGAAGTTTTCAGGGGAAAAAAATGAAAATTTGTATGCTTTTTTTTCATGTTTGTTTACATGACAATGGTGTTTTTGTGACTGAAAATGCATACACCTGAAAAGGGGTTGAAAAGCGGAAGTTTTTAAAAAAAAATGCCACCATTGTCGTGTCCGTGTGAACACCCAAAGATGAGAGTCTTTAAAAATGATGAAATCATGTGCATGATTGGTAAGTGTTTAGGGGAGTGTAGATTAAAACTGGCATGAACAAATACACAACAATGGCAGAGTACATGGTAACAATTCATCAGTAAAGTGTGGATTTACTTTACATTACAACCAAGTGGAGACACATCTTACACACAAAGCAAACTCACTAATGCCAAGCCACCGATAACAGTCATCAAAGTTTTTGGCTGTTTTTCATGGATGTGTAAATGCAGTTCATGTTGAAAATGTTGTCCTTTTAACATGAAACATTTTTAAAATGCAAGGGAAAAACGTTTCCATTTTTGGCTACATTTTTGTTGTGTAAACGTAGCCTAAAATGTGACACAAAGCCAAAGTTTTAACACTGGAACTACCAGAATTCTTTAACTAATAGAACGGCCACACCATTCATTCTTACCGGTCCTGTAAGACTTTGCTGAATTTTTGTCACGTCATATTTTCTATTGAGATTTTAGAATTAAGCTTTAAATGCATGTCATCATATTAAGTTATAAAATACAATCTTTTTTTGTAATATAGCCTATAATATGTGTTTACTATATGTGTGTACTTTGTCCTGCAAGCGGGAGAGCAAGTTGTTGAAAATATTGTTTTGAAAGACATGTCTGAAGTAAAGTTGTTTTTGCTATAAGAAAGTTGCTAGGACTTTGAATGAACCGCCAACTTATCCAGCATATGTTTTACACAGCAGATGCCCTTCCAGCTGCAACCCACCACTGGGAAACACCCATACACTCTCATTCACACACATACATTCGGACAATTTAGCCTACCCAATTCACCTATAGCGCATGTCTTTGGACTTGTGGGGAAAACCAGAGCACCCGGAGGAAACCCACGCGAACACGGGGAGAACATGCAAACTCCACACAGAAATGCCAACTGACCCAGCTGAGGCTCAAAACAGCAACCTTCCTGCTGTGAGGCGACAGCACAACCCACTGCGCCACCACACTATGTGTTTGTAATTAAGTGGAAGTAAATAATTTTTTTTCAATTTGCATTAACTTTAAAACAAGAATAGGTAAAAACTGTGTAACATTTACCATTAATACATTGTAAAAATGCCAGTTGTTAGAAAAACAACAATATAAAAATGTTAAATTAATGATTATTTCAGACAAAATTTGAATCGTAAAAAGACAAATTTATACCAACTAAATAAAAGAGAGAGAAATTAAGTGATCATAAAAAAATGGTTTGGAAATCTGTTGTCAGCAAATTAGAAAAATTCAAAAGACTTTAATTCTAATCTAAAAGATTTTAAGTATTGCACTAAAATAAAAAATAAAAGCTCTGAGGTTTAACCTTAACCTTTGCAGTGATCTGTGACTGAAAGTGTTATAATAATATGCAATGTTAACAGTCAATGGTTGTAAACTTACCCTCATATACACTCAAAAAAATGCTAAATGTAATGTAAAATACAGCATAGACAAAACCAACCAATGGTTAAATCATTTTAATAACATTTCTAGGACCAAATTTATCCCAACGTTTAGATTTGTCCATATTTTACCCAATTTGAGTTTAAATAACCCAGCATTTTTTCAGAGTGTACATTTATATTCACAAAAACAGACAAAAATGTATTTTTTGTATTTCAAAGGACTATTTCTAGGCCATGTCTTCATGAAGTGCCCTTAACACTAAAGTAGGAGAAAAAATGCTCTCAGGGAATCATTTAAAAAGATGTATGGCACAACACACACAGACACAAAAGGGCAAGAAAAAAAAATCCTCAGATGGAGCCAAAAATAGAGCGGTGAGATAGCAGGGCGCAGGCAGGGGAGAAGGAGAGCCTGTGGAATAAGATGATAAGAAACTAATGAAGATGGATCACTCTCTCCGTGTTTTCCTCGGGTTGTAAATTAGACAGTTTTCGAGGATGAACTCTGTCTCCTTCTCCAATAATAGGGAAAAAAATAAGTCGGCAAACTTTATTTTGCTCATTTTAGTCAGTCATTAGTCTGCCGCTAAAGGCCATGGGGTTGTTCTCTTACCATCTGCGGCTGCGGCTTTAGCCAACTCCATATCAGCCAATTAGAGGATTACTCATGTCCCAATGAATATTAGATTTGGCTTCCAAGGCACTGAATATGATGAAAAGAGGGAATGTTGGGTGTATAGAATTTAAAGGCGACCCGTATTTCATATTAAGAAGATTAATACAATCCATTATTTTTAAAAATGTATATACTGCATTCTGCCTAGTGTTGTCTTTATTGTATGTATGTATACTTTAGTCAGAATTATTGTGCTCTATAGAGTGCTGCAGCTATAATTTCATTGATGATGATTTGATGAAGTTTTCAATATTAATATTCATTCATTCACTCATTCATTCTTTTTCCTTTCGGCTTAGTCCCTTATTTATCAAGGGTCCCCTTAGCAGACTGAACCGCCAACTATTCCGGCATATGTTTTTCGTAGCGGATGCCCTTTCAGCCACAACCTAGCACCGGGAAACACCCATACACTCTCACATTCACACACGCACTCATACACTAAGGCCAATTTAGTTCATCCAATTCACCTATACTGTATGTCTTTGGACTGTGGGGGAAACCAGAGCATCCGGAGGAAACCCACGCGAATATGGGGAGAACATGCAAACTTCACACAGAAATGACAACTGGCCCAGCTGAGACTCAAACCAGCAACCTTCTTGTGTGAGCCGTGCTGTCAATATTAATATTATGACGTTTTAATATTATGAATATATACACTTTCAATATGGCGACGCGGTGGCGCAGTGGGTAGCACAATCGCCTCACAGCAAGAAGGTCGCTGGTTCGAGCCTCGGCTGGGTCAGTTGGCATTTCTGTGTGGAGTTTGCATGTTCTCCCCGTGTTCGCGTGGGTTTTCTCCGGGTGCTCCGGTTTCCCCCACAAGTCCAAAGACATGCGGTATAGGTCAATTGGGTAAGCTAAATTGTCCGTAGTGTATGTGTGTGAAGGAGTCTGTATGGATGTTTCCCAGTAATGGGTTGCGGCTGGAAGGGCATACGCTGCGTAAAACATATGCTGGATAAGTTGGCGGTTCATTCCGCTGTGGCGACCCCAGATTAATAAAGGGACTAAGCCGAAAAGAAAATGAATGAATGAATGAATGAGACTTTCAATATACACTTTCAATATTATAAAGTTTTCATTTTGCTCCTTTGTTTCTGGTTTCCTGTGCTCCCTTTCAGTTTAGTTCCCCATTACAGATTGTCAGTCGTCTTGGTTACTATAATTAGTTTCACCTGTGCCTTATTGACTTTAATTACCTTTGTTTGCACCCTGTGTATAAAGTATAGACCTGTGCTTTATGTTTGCTATGTATTTCAAAGTACATTTTTTGTAAACAAACATCACTTTAAAATTCATGTTTGTAGTATACTTTAGGTGTGCACTTTGCTTTGTTGACCAAAATGTAAAAGTATTTTACATTAAAAATTAAAAGTAAAAGTTTTACTCATTAACTGAAAAAAATGAAAGAATCTTGTTTTGAATGGCATCACAGATGCAGCACTCAATAAAGCACAACAGTCAGAGTCTGGAAATTAAAAATGTTATTCATTTTCTCCATAAAGAAACTGAAGACAAAACCCTGCAGCTGAATGAGGTTAAAAGGATTTTAATAATTTTTTGTATTACAAGTTTTCCAAAATGGTATGCTGGTCAATGCAAAGTATGCATTATGTAATTAAATATGCACTATTTTCAGATATTTCTAGCACAAAAAATATGAATGAAGTCAGGTTTGAGATATCTGTTTTCTTTTTTTGTTTTCTTTTTTTGTGGCACATCAGAGTTTTTTTTGTTTTGTTTTGTTTTTTTACAGAGGGGATTTTGCATTTATCTTTTGATTGCTCCATAAATTCACAATTTCTTTGTAGAATAAAATGTTTTATATAATCTGGCATATTATGTATGAACATGTCCCTCTAAGAGGGGCGACACGGTGGTTAGCACTGTCGCCTCACAGCAAGAAGGTCGCTGGTTCGAGCCCCGGCTGGGTGCTCCGGTTTCCCCCACAGTCCAAAGGCATGCGGTACAGGTGAATCGAATAAACTAATTTGGCCATAGTGTATGAGTGTGTGTGTGTGTGTGTGTGTGTGTGTGTGTGTGTGTGTGTGTGTGTGTGTGTGTGTGTGTGTGTGTGCGTGTGCGTGTGCGTGTGTGTGTGCGCGTGTGTGTGTGTGTGTGTGTGTGTGTGTGTGTGTGTGAATGAGTGTGTATAGGTGTTTCCCAGTACTGGGTTGCGGCTGGATGGGCATCCACTGCGTAAAATATATGCTGGAATAGTTGGCGGTTCATTCCGCTGTGGCGACCTCTGAAATAGAGACTAAGCCGAAAGAAAATGAATGAATGAATGAATTATTGAATGTCCCTCTAAAACAAATGTTCTGAATAAAGATATGAATATAGCTATGTGTATAGCTGCTGAAGTGAAGGTTTATGGCTCAGTGCAAAAAAGATTTATGTATTATGTATTATAATTAAAACCTACAGGGACAAATTGATGTGTGGCAAAAGAAACACTTTAAAAGGTCTTAAACACTTTACAAAAAGCCAAAACAGCCCAAAGTAAGCAGTGTTTCAATTATTTTGTTTATCAAAATGTAAAAGTGTCATAAATGACTATTTACCACAAACCTTCTTTCACTCATGAATTTAAAACAATTTAGACAAAAAATATTTTACAAATCTTGTAGGAACCAGTAGCGAATACTGGGTAAACAAAAACACTTGGTTGTTTTAAGGTTTTATAAAATATGGACAAACCCAACCGTTGGGTTAAAATAATTCAAACATTAAACCAATGGTTAGTTTCAGTAATATTTGACCCAACAAACATTGTTTGTTTCTTTGTTTTAGTTATGCAACTTACAAGAACTATCACCAGGTCTGGTTCCCTGTGAACGAATTTTCCCTTGGTCCAATTTTCTGCATGCAGCACTGCATTCAATAAAATCAAGGATGCCATGATCAAAGCTTTCTTTTCCTTGTGTGTCATGTGTTTTGTGACAATGAAGATGGAATGTATATACAGTATAGTATGAATATATACCGTATAGTATGAGGAATGAGACTGAAAGAGCAAAAAAAAGGACTAAATCAGCTTTGTGAAATTGCTGTGTTATAGTACATATCACTGAGGCTGAGAAAAGCACACAAAGCTACAGATAAAGGTACCAGGTAAATGCTGCTAACATCAGCTTTCTGAATGAGTATGTCTTGTAACACTTTAAAATACAATGCCTGTGTTTTGTATGCCACAATGTATAGACCATTCAATCTTCAGCTACAGCACTCTATAGAACAATCAGTTTCCAGAACTAATAACTCTATTAATTTTCTTGATAGAGAAATTGATTTTAACAATAATTGAAAAGCCTTTAAAGACAGGGCTGTGAGCTCTGCGGTTTTTAAACAGCGGTAACCTATATGCTTTCAGAAACTCATCTTTTTCATTTAAAAAAAAAATATTTTGAAAACAATCATAGTGAAACTTTCGACACGCACAGACAAAGCGTAAACAAAGCTGCATTTGTCATTCACCACGGGGGGATTCGCTCATGCAAATATGTCTGATAATCTAATAATCCATATTGTTTGCAAATGTATTTGAGAAACGTAGCAAAATTAACAATACATATTTAATAAAAGTACTTTATACCAGAGCGCGTTTGTTGTGATTGGCAGTTTACATTCCATCGTTCCACCATCAGATGGCAACAGATACTGTATAATGATCAGTCATAAAGACTTTAAGAAAGCAAAAGTGGAAAATCCCCAAACAAGACATCAAATTCATCCAAACGCATCCAAATTAAAAGTTTATTTTGACATTATATGTGTGTGTACTGTATATGTTTATTATGTACACACAGCTTAAACAAAACAAAATCCAATACAAGTTCCAAATAAAAAAATCCAATATTGATTCTGTGGACGTTGATTAACCTGGTTGGTTTGCCTTTTAGGCTCCATGCAATACAATTAGTCAAAATTCTAATTTGTCATCATTATTTTTAGATATTTTACAAATAAGTTGTAACTCTAGTTTTCACCACAGCAGCACAACTGATATTAAGTTTGATGTTGAATTAATATACAGCAGTAAATATGAAGTAACAGCAGTGAAGCACTTTCCCACTACTGCTGGATTCTGTCAACAACTGCTCAGTCAATGAAATTCAAGGACTAGAACCAGCGGCTGTGTGTTGATTGTACTGTATTGTTTCCATTCAGTGTCTGATGTACTACTGATGAACAGAGACTGAGCTGGACTGCACTGAAAAGCATCAGTATAAGAGGCTGTTCCCTCCAGAGGCCACTATCCCGACTGTTTGCAGATGGTGAACAATCATGTCCAGGGGGCTGATTGTGTGTTGGGGCCATTTCGAAGAACGCTAGCCTACTTTTGTTAGACACAATGCTCACATGCTTGAGAGTGTAAAATCAGTATAAAATTGTGCCTGCAAGCATTTTGACTTTGGTTCTACTCAAAAACAAGAGCATACAGTCACCCATATATTCAGACTATAAAAACATTGCAATGTCTACAAAATAAGCCTTTGACTCTATTTCTTATTGAACAATATTGCTGATTTGTTAAGGGTTTTTGACTTCCCAGCATGATTTACTGTAAAAGAAACATATATATTTTTTTAAACTAATAACAGATTAAAAAATATAATTTATTGCATGGCTTTCTGGAGTACTTGATTTTAATTGGTCAATCACGACATTCCAAGGTATGTTATTCCTTGATAACAGCCAATTAAACTAATTAGTGAATATATATTATACCATATACAGTTAAAGTAAAACATATTAGCCGTCCTGTGATTTTTGTTTCCTTTTTCAAATATTTCCCAAATGATGTTTAACAGAGCAAGGGATTTTTCACAGTAGTTCCTTTAATATTTTTTCTTCTGGAGAAAGTCTTATTTGTTTTATTTCGGCTAGAATAAAAGCAGTTTCTTTTTTTTTTAAACCATTTTAAGGTCAATATTAATAGACCCCTTAAGCAATATTTTTTTTTTCCGATTGTCTACAGAACAACCATCATTATACAATGACTTGCCTAATTAACCTAATTTATCTAGTTAAGCCTTTAAAAATATCTAGTAAAATATTGCATACTGTCATCATGGCAAAGATAAAAGAAATCAGTTATTAGAAATTAGTTATTAAAACTATTATGTTTAGAAATGTGTTGAAAAAATCTTCTTTATGGATGATAACTTTTGAGGAAGCTGACTTGGGAAGGTGAACAGACAAGCAGCACACAAACAGAAACACACAGGAGAGACACAGGAGAACAAGAAGCAAGGAGTCAGGTAAGTAGCCAGTATTAGCATTGAGTCCTAATCCAAATTGGAGACCAGACGATGGCTGTGTTCCACTCCACTTTTAGACATCCTTAGACTTCCCTAAGCACTTCCCCTCTGGAGATTTCCTGACACCCTTTTAAAGTGTGTTCCACATTGTTTACACGACCTCAACCTCTCAACCGAGGGAGCGGGTCTGCTTCATATGAACACTTCAGCACCTCTATACTTGGTTGGTGTTGCATTATAGCTGGGGATGTGGCATGGCGTGGGGGAAAAACAATCCTTCCCCCTCGACTGGAAATGAATAATGTTAGCATGTTCCACAGCGGGAGGGGAACTCCAATGCTATGTGGAAAACTTCCACTATGGGGATTTCGCCAGAAAGTAATAGAGAAATAAAATAGAGAAATAAAACAGGCCAATGAAATGCCATCAGCGAACCTGATTAGCGCTGTCCAGCCCGTCGCACAATCAGACTCGGCTATGCGATTCAGTTAGCCAAATGGCCCCCCAAGTTCACGGGCGTGTATTACACCAGGGTCAGCCCTGTGGACGCCCCTGTCTTGCGCGAGGAGATTGCTGTCTTCCTGGCAAAGGATGCAATCGAGCCAGTCCCTCCAGCCGAGATGAGAAGCGGGTTTTACAGCCCGTATTTCATCATACCCAAAAAGAGCGGTGGGTTACGGTCAATCCTAGATCTGCGCATTCTGAATCGCTGCCTTCACAAGCTGCCGTTCAGAATGCTCACGCAGAGAGCGCGCCGAGCTGATGGTGATCTGTCTGAAAGAGTTCAACAGGAAAACTGCAGTCCCACTGAAATCTTTTCAGAGGCTCCTGGGGCATATAGCATCTGCAGCCGCTGTCACGGCACTCGGATTGCTTCATGTGAGACCGCTTCAGCATTGGCTTCACGATCGAGTCCCCAGATGCACATGGTACGCGGGCACACACCGGGTGACTGTCACCCAGCTGTGTCGCCGCGTCCTCAGCCCTTGGAGCCCCCCTCGGCACGGACACACTGGCCCACAGCTGGCCCTGGGGCATGCGCAAATACACATTTCCCCCAGTGAAGTGGAGTCATTGAATGGTGAGCTTCTCGCCGAGAAGACCCCTGTACATTCCAGATCAGTGTTGTGCTTTCTTTCCTTCAGGATAGGTTGAAGCGGAGGATGTCAGCCTCCACACTGAAGGTTTACGTTGCTGCCATCTCCACTCATCATGACGCGGTGGATGGCGGTACAGCGGGAAGGCCAATCTTTCCATCTCATCATCCAGTTCCTCAGAGGCGGGAGGCAGTTAAATCCACCCCGTCCCCCTCTTATGCCCTCTTGGGATCTCTCTGTAGCGCTGGCGGGCCTGCGGAGAGATCCGTTTGAACCATTTGACTCAGTATCCTTGAGATTTCTGTCCTTGAAGACAGCTCTGCTAGTTGCGTTGGCATCGATCAAGAGGGCCGGGGACCTGGAGGCATTTTCAGTCAGTGATTCGTGCCTAGAATCCTGAGATCCTGGCCTGGATACGTGCCCAAGGTTCCTACCACACCCCTTAAAGACCAGGTAGTGAGCCTGCAAATGCTGCCCACGGAGGAGGCAGACCCAGCCCTTTCTTTGCTGTGTCTCGTTCACGCTCTGCGATTTTGTGGACCGCACTCAGAATTTGAGATCTTCTGAGTAGCTCTTTGTCTGTTATGGCAGTCGGCAGAAGGGAAGTGCCGTATCCAAACAGAGGTTGGCCCACTGGATAGTGGATGCTATGTCCCTCGCTTATCTGTGACAGGGCGAGCCGCGCAGCGTACTTCCCCTTCCGGATAGGCACGCTTTCCCAATGTACTGTCGTATACAAAAATTCCAAGAATTTAACTAGGTGCATATTTTACGACTCCCCAAAAAATATAAATAAACCTTTAAGAGCTTCAGAGGTAAGTAATGGTAAGTTAGGGCCAGGGGACACGTTGGAGGGCTGCGTCACTGGTGATGATGGTGTGCTCATGCTGGAGCCTGGCAAACCTCTCACCAGCGCTGTGGCAGTGGCACTGTGACTGTTTTCCATACATTTCCCTATAGTGGAAGTTTTCCACATAGCAACAGAGTACCCCTCCCGCTGCAGAACGAAATGGTTACTACATAACCGTTGTTCCCCGAGGGGGGTAACGGAAATGCTATGTTCCTTTGCCATAGTGGTTGTGCCTTAGCTGACAGCTTAGTTCGGCTCTTTAGCTTAAAAATGTACCAAGAGATACGCCTCTGGCTGTTTTATACTCTATTAATTGAGATTGCTGCCAGCTGTGTTCGCTGGGTGCTGCCAATTTATTGGCATTTCATTGGCCCGTTTTATTTCTCTTTAGATCATTGACTTTCTGGCGAAATCCCCATAGTGGAAGTTTTCCACATAACATTTCCGTTCCAAACCTCGGGGAATGAGAGTTATGTAGTAACCGTTTCATTAGATGCTAGTTGTAGCAAAAATTGTGTATTATAATTAAAACTTATTTCAGATTAAGCATATCTTGAATCCCTTGAAATCACTACCTGCTTGCCAAATCCAAGCCATTTCTCCTCCATATAAAAACCGTACCACACAATAATCCACTTAATCATTCATATACTGGCAAATTAGCTGAGGCGTAATCTGACAAGTTTTTCAGCAGTACACTGACTTCTAGGGTGCCCATCATCAAACAAACTAAATGTGGGACAATTACCAATTAAGTTTTGTGTGGCAATGTAGGACCATTACCAAAACTAAAAGATAACCTGAAACTGTGTCTATCTCAATAAAAATGTTTGTTTTCTGCCATTCAGCTTGTTAAATACTTTGTTCTTTGGACCCTTTCTGAAAACAGAATTGAAACATATCCAGCCTGATCTCACAAGAAAATGCAACTATTTTACATTTCAGTTGTCAGTTTAGTGGCTAATTCGTACAAATTCCTATGAGTTCAGTTTTATGAAAATTTATGTTTTTTAAAAGGAGGCATGGCAACAAACCACACCCCTAAACCCAACCGTCATTGGGGGATAAGCAAATCATTTTTAGCCACTAAATCCAAAAGTTCTGAATTGCCGTGAGGTAGTGTTTATCATATTTTACATGTCATTTAAATGAAGTTAACAGCAGGAACCTGCTACACGTTTTAAAGAAATTTTACTGACTTCTTTCTTTTCAACCAGGTGGGCTGTTTAATCTGCCAAAGCACTTATATGATTGTTCGACTTCATGCGGCACCTCAAAAATCAACTGCAGCCTGACAAAAGCATTGAATTCTGGTAAAACAATTTGTCTGGCTTTGAACGGAAGTCACCTTATGATCACAAGTGCCGTCAAAAGTACCACAGGAGCAAAACGAGAGCAGGTCAGCCCAGGTCAGCTGCTGCAGTTGCTCAAAATCATCTGAGAAAGCCTTTGATGATGACACACTTTATTCTCACAGCTAGAAACCTGACAAACAACTATTTAAATTTTGGTAAACTAATGTAAATGCAGCAGATTTTATTAAAATACTTTAACTTTGAGAAGAAACGAAAGTCTGATGGATTTTGGTAAACATGAGGATGAGTAATGTTGACAGAATTTTCATTTTGGGATGAACTAAGCATTTAAAATAAGAACAACAGAAAGATTCCTCTGTGGCTAATTGACAATCTGTAGCTTCTATAACAAGCTGAAGGAGAGATTTCACATTCATTGAACAAACAGATACAAGCTGGCTAGTTTTTAAACTCAGAAAAAATTGATACCTTGAATTGGGTTACACTGAATTGTACGAGGTGAGGTCAGAAATCTCTGACTTGTTTTTTGTTTGCATCTTAATACAATACAGAGGAGGGATGCAGAAAGAAATAGATACAGAGATATATAGATGGATACAAAATGGAGTGAAGTGTAGGTGGATACAAGGAGAAAATGAATGCAGAAAGAAGTATTTGGAACAGCTCTGAATCCATATTATTATGTCAAGTCTTTTCTACAGGTTTAGACTTGACAACTTGAAAGAATATTTTGCCAACAACTTGTTCAGAGAATCAATATTTTGAGAAGAATGACAGTCAAGACAACAGAATGGCAAATGATGGGGCGAGACAGACACATGTGAAACAAGAAAAGGAAATGAGACAAGCTCTGGCAAGAAACTGAAACTCTGCACAGACACGCACTGAAGCAGCATAATAATGTGTGAAAACATAATTCTATCAGGATGACTTCTGGCATGTTTTTGTCATCCTCTAAAGCAAAGAACACAACCTGAAGCCCCAACTCATCAATTATGTATTTCTCAAATTACTTACCAGGAACCTGCTTAAATTGGGAAAAACAGTCCACTGCAATTTAATCATGGAGTGAGGTGCTTTCAAAGAAATCACTGAACTTCAAGCTGGTCTCGACAAGCAGAATTTATTGGTAAATCAAACGATTCTTTTGAATTAGATCTTTAAAATTAATCGAATGCTCTGCTTCACAAAACAGTTTAAATGATCTGGAACAATTTGCTTTGATGATTATGTGAAAAATTCTGGCAAATTCTGACCTAAAGTTTTTGTTCAAATGTAAATAAAAGTTAAGATTTTTTTTCCCCTTATTATCTTTTGGGTGAAGCCTGTGTCTTTTCAGGCAAAAAAACTTGCTGGTTGAATAAAAGTAACTTCAAGTCAATAATAATCACTTCAGTAATTTCAGGCTATATTTTTTTATCATTCTTTTCTCTGCAACCAAACCATTGTGTGAGTAAGTTTGAACAAAATCCTTTATCCAAATCATTTTAATTTGTAAACAAATCATTCTAAATGAATGATCAATCAGATCATTGTAAAGTGTTTGCGAGAATGATCTGGATCACCAAATCAAATCTTTATTCTTTTTAAAAAATATTCAAGCAGATCAATCAATTCAAAATTCAAAGGATCTGACTCAGAAGAATCATTTGGTAAACCAATTGCACAGAACAAATGAGTCAGTGAAATTGATCTACAACACTGAATTGAATTACAGTAATATGCTAACAGTTCATTTCATCTGGTTTCAAAAAGAGGATCAGACGATTCACTATAAATATATCTCTCATAAGAATCATCTGACTATGAATAATTTACATTTTGTTCTGTTTCTCACACAAAGCTATCGAACAGCTTCAGTAAAGTCAATAGTATCTCACTGCAATTCGCAACTTTTTAATTTAGTGGCTAATTCATATGAATTTGTATGATCTTATTCATACAATTTAGTGCAATATGATCATCCCCCAATAACGATTGAGTTTAGAGGTGGGGTTTGGTATCACGCCTCAAAAAAAAACATACGTTTTCATACAACTGAACTCGTATGAATTCATATGAATTAGCCACTAAACTGACAAAACGTAAAATAGTTACGTTTCCTTGCGAGATCAGGCTGGTGAAGTAGTCTTGTGAAGAAGTGCTGAATAGTTAATTTAGCCCATTCATTCTTTTCCATAGGTTGTAAAGGCGACAGCTTCAGCTGCAATTCATTGTACAGCAAGTGCAAAAGAGCGACCAAACATCATGTTTTATTTTTTTCACAGAAGAAATTAAATCAAGCAGGTCTGGGACGACGTAAAGGAGAGTAAATGATGACAGAATATTGCTTTCCTAATCCATCAACATTCCTATCAAACACTACAATCAATTTGAGCTCAGCCAATTGGGCCAAAAATCCTGATCAAACAGAGGTGCGGCTTGATTGCTGACCAGGGAGCGGAGGCTAATTAGCATGCGATATCATCCTTATTTAAGTTAATACCTGCTGGCAGCATACAGCACAGTCTGACAGGTGTTGCGGTAATAAATGAGCTCAGCTTCAAGGGCTCTGTGCCTGGAGGAGCCTATCTAGATAACAGTGTGATGCAGACTAATGGGTGGCCCTGCTTCTCAGTCTTTTACGGATGGGTTCATTAAATATTTGGGCCAACTTCTACATTAGCGGTGCAGAGTTGTAGGCTGTGAAATCAAAAAGCGGAGTAACCTTCTACTCTGTACAGATGTAAAAATGTACTACATTATATTGCTCTAAAGACAATACGCATGAAATGTGCATGAAATATTGAAGCCACTTCCATGTCTACGTGACCTTGTCATGTCTTTTTCCATTCGAAAACTTACTAAGACTGAAATTAAAGGGTTAGCTCACTTCAAAATGAACATTCTCTCATCATTTACTCATCCTCTTGTCAGTCCAAACCTATTAAGCTTGAAGACACTTGAAGACACAACACACATGAAGAGATTTTGAAAGCCCATTTACAAGCTGTTAAAGCAAAACTCTGACGCTTATAAACTTTACAACACCAAGCGACACAGAAGAGTCCAGACCAAGGTTGTTATAGTTTTTAAATACGTTTTTATTTCAACACTATGTTTAAATGTGCTGTACATTTTAGTTTGTTTCATTATTCATTTTGTTAGTTTTAGTTTAGTTGTGTCATTTATGCATTTAGCAGATTTATCCAAAGCGACTTACACCCATGAACATACACCCCTAGTAGCTGGGGGTTTGGCGCCTTGCTCAAGTGAATCACCTCAGCCGTGGTATTGAGATGGATATTTATTCACTCTCAACACGAACAATCCCTGCTGGTGCTGGGACACGAATCAGCAAGGCTGCAACCTTTGGATCTCAAGTACAACTCTCTAAGCATTAGGCCACAGCTGCCCTGCTTGTGCAGATAACTGTTCAAACCTCTTAGTAATAAAATAATTTAGTAAAAAAGAATTGTTGAAACAAACACTGAACCCAAAACCATACAAATGCAACAAATAAAAGTTACAATTATAAAGAATTCAGACAATTTTCTTTATATTAACGATCATACTGTATATGTAGTTAAACATGCCTAGTTACATTTTTGGCCAAATAAAGAAAAGTCGGAACACATGTTTTATGTTTATATAGAAAATCTATTTCTGTATATAATCATGCGCTTGACTGATGTGTTAAGCAATGTTTATTTCTCTAAACAGCCGCAGGTCCGATTTTCTAGCACAGGATGTGTGCTTATGAATTCTGAAAACGATTATTTATTTTTTGCAAATTACTATTTTATTTCAGTTAGTTTCAGTGATTTTTGTTAGTTTCATTTAGTTTTAGTTTTTTATTTTATTTACTGTAAATATTTTATTTCATTTCAGTTACCGAAAAATGTTTTTGACCAATAATTTTGTCTTAGTTTTAGTTTCCATTTACTAAAATAACCTCGGTCCAGACAATGAACTAAGAGAACAGAGGGACTTTCTAAAATATAATGAAGAGCTAAACTAAAACATTTTAGTTTAGAACATAGAACACATGACATCACGTAGGGCCGAGCATACACTGTGTGACTTCTGTGTGATTTCCAGGCAATTTCAGCAAGGTACCAACTCACACTGTATGGGAAGATTGTATGCAATGTAAAGCCAAAGCTATATTTTGTGTCTCATACAATATGGTCTGATTGTCCAGCAGGGACTTCTTACTTCTCACACTATCAATGTGTACCATTCGGAAGGGCTCATCCCTATATGCCCTAATCCCTTCGAAGGGTTTAACCTCTGGAGTGAGAGCTTTAAAAGAATTAGAGCATAGGGATGAGCCCTTCCGAACGGAATGTGCTGTTCAACACCAAAAGCTTTTCTGCACAAAAAATCATGAGGGCCTGAAGAGTCCATAAGTTTTACAATTTGAAATCCTTCATTTCGAAGGGCCCTTGAAAGTGGCCAGTTTTTAGCACTTTGGTTTGGAACAACACTTCAATTTGGCAGACATGAATTTGTTTTCACATTGAAGTGACCTTCGGGTGTCGATTATATACCATTAGAAATGCACCATATACATGTGAAATCATGTGAACATGTGATATTTTTTGTTTTACTTGTAATAGCCACTTTGTATTTTTGTAATTTTGTAATTGGTGCTCATTATTGACACATATAATACAAAAATTTAGGAACAATTATTGACAATAGATAAAAGTGCTTACTTGACATGTGAGCACCAATCAAATGTATTCTCAAGTGTCAAATGGCACGTTTGAGCTTCTGCAAGAACCAGTGAGGTTTTTTCTCTTTTAGGGTTTAGACATTTAAAACTTAATTCTAAAATCTCAATAGAAGCTTTGAATGTAAATATTCATTCATTCATTCATTCATTATCCTTCGGCTTAGTCCCTTTACTCATCAGGGGTCGCCACAGCAGAATAAACCGCCAACTTATCCAGCATATGCTTTACACAGCAGATGCCCTTCCAGCTGCAACCCACACACTCATTCACATACATACACACACTACGGTCAATTTAGTTTATTCAATTCACCTATAACGAATGTCTTTGGACCATGGGGGAAGCCACGCAAACACGGGGAGAACATGCAAACTCCACACAGAAATGTCAACTGACCCAGCCGGGACTCGAACCAGCGACCTTCTTGCTATGAGGCAACAGTGCTAACCACTGAGCCACCATGTCGCCTGAATGTAAATATGTGGTTATGCAATTTCAGTCAGATCAACTGCTCTGGCCATGCTAGTAGTTATAAAATTCTGGTAGTTCCAGTGTAAACTGCTTGATTCATATGCATTTATTTTGTAATCTTTTTATGAATTTTTGCATCCGAGATTTAACTCAACAGACTTTCAATGGAGGGAAAGTAATCGCTCAAATTTGATTAAAAACATCTTCATTTGTGTTCTTAAGAGTAAATAATGACATAATTTTCATTTTTGGTGAACTAACCTTTTTAAGTCAAATGCAACGTTATGCAAAAGTCTAAATGATTCAAACCCCAGTACATTTTACATGAGCCTACTCACTAACTGATTCTGTAGAGATTACCGCCATAATCACTTGCAGGTACTCCAGCGCTGACAGCAATCTAGTTTAATGCATCCGAGATAAGACTCCGATGCAAACAAAATGCTGCAGCGCCTTCAATGCACTTCCACACACAAATTACTACTGGGATTAACAAATATTTGTCCATAAAAATTCACACAAATGCTACTTGAGAGCGCTGGACGCTTGTAAAACACCACAGGGCAATTTGTATCTCATGAATAACTGAATTGAACCAATTATAAACCTGCTGGTTGCTACCCAACAGACACACACACACACGAAAATCAACATTTGCAAGTCATTAATAAGTTGTCCGGAATTACCTCTGCATTTCGGTTCACTCTGTGCAAACCTGAGGGAATAACTCTTATTCTTACAAATGGAAATGTGAGCCTGAATTACAGTGTATGCTCACATTTTTGCATCAGCAGGAGTGATTCAAATGTGTTTGTTTGTCCTTGAGGTTGGTAATGCCAGTCTCCATGTGTGTTGTTTGTGATGTATCATTTCATCCTTTTCCATGTTGTGACTGGCTGTCAAACTGAGAAAGGATGGCAATGAATTAGACGTCCTGGATCTCTTTCCAATGAAATGCAGCTTCTGTAACATCAGGTATGTCCATGCGGTGATGTAATGTACATCTTACAACAGGATGTGCAATCCAATGAATTCAAAATGCTGTTTGAGTGGCTCTCAGACGCAATGACGTGTTCTCAATCTATTTAGGTTTGACTTATGATGTCTGAATGCCATTTTTATTTGAAGTCATAAGTGGTTTGTCTTAAACATCCCCATCAGTTCGCTGTTTGTAAGCCACACACCCTTCAGAAACTTCTGTGTAGTTTTGTTTTAAGTCTGCACTGTCCTAATTCCATAAGGGATTTTAGCTGCTTTTCGGGGGTATTTTGTGTACAATGCACACTCCACAAAAACAGCTGACTGCTGCAAATGCTATTTGGGGTTTGTGATTTGTGAAACAATGAGCTTAAGGGTTTGAATGAAAATCCCTGTAATTCAGTGACAGGTGTTTTTGGATCACGTTCCCAGGCAACTTATAGTGCTTTCCAAATGAGTCATTAAAACTCAATTCCTAGAACAACCACTGCTTTCTCCACTAATAAATAATGAACAGGAAGAAGAATAGCTCTTACCTCGGGCATCAAAAAACTCCTCGTCAGAGCTTTCGACAGATTCTTGGGCGATGTTCTGGAGTCTCCAGTGGGAGGCGCTGTGTTTTCGAGAGGGCACTAGAAAACAAAACAGAGCAGGGGGTATAAAAGCAGCACAATGTCTTTTTGAATTTCAGAGCTGATTTAGTCATTTAAACATTAACTAGTGAATGTATATATATGCTAGTGTACCAGGGGTTTCAATATGTGAGTAAAATCTATTTAACATAAAGGGTTAAGAGCTTCAATAACAACACGGATCATCATAATGCTGACTCTAGGCTTGAGGGAATCAATGTGTTATTTATATATATATATATATATATATATATATGTGTGATTTTAAGGCTGTGGCTGCTTGTTACCTGCAGATGTTCATGACTGACGGTCAGTCATCATTTAATTATGTCATTAGCTTTGACACTGTTAACACCTTGTACTTTATCGCATTAAAACAGCTTTTTATTTAACCATCCCTTTCATAATTACTAATTTAAGGTATTCGGCACCTGAGGTTCCTCCCAGATTCAATTTCCCACAATCCTCTGCCTAGGAACCAATCACTCACACTCCTGTTTCTAATCAGTCAGATTACTTAAGGTTCACTTAAACACACACAATCACATTGCAGAGTGTTGTTTTGCTGTAAACAGACTCTACCAAGTGTTTTTTCTATTGTTTATATTGTCTTGTCTGTTTCGACCTTGAACTGCTTTCTTGTTTTATGTACCTTTACTGCCTTCCCTGACCATTACATTTTATTTGATTTTTTTTTTTTTTTACTTTTAATTTCATTTCATTGTTTTCCATTGTTCGACCTTGCCTGTTTTGATGACACTTGTGTAAATAAAGCTGCACTTGGATCTTACTTCTGTGTCATGCCAGTATCCATTATAGTACAAATACTAGGCCAACCACAGATCCAGCAGCTTAATAATGTACACAACAGCATGCAGCCATAAACTCTTTTTCCATTTTCCACAAAATAAATGCTCCATTCAGGACTATGTGCAGGTTTTTTGTGAAGTCAGTCATTGTGTTAACTTGAAAGAGGTGGCTTTAAATGATATTTTTCATATAGATTTAAATGAACTAATACTTTCACAGCTACTTGGCGTAAATGTACATTTTCATTCGCAAAGTACATTGCTATTTATTGTTTGGAACAGTGGGTAGACATTAAGGGCACAATACTTGAATGGTTCAGGTCGTATTTGGATGATCACACTTTTTGTGTAAATTGTGGTGACTTTGTCCACCTTGGCCCCATTCATTTGTGTGGTTACCACAGGGCTCAGTTTTAGGTCCTCTCCCATTCTCTCTGTATCTGCTCCCCCTTGGTTCAGTAATCAGAAAGCATGGCTTGTCATTTTATTTTTATGCAGATGATAGGCAGATTTATATACCAATCAGAAAAGGTGACACCATCAGACAGCTACTTAATGTTGTTAATGCCTGGATGGCTCTTTAATTTATTATTATTATTATTTTTTTTTTTTTCATTTTTATGAAACAAAGACAGACGTGATGGACTTTGGTGGCACCACTGGGACTCAATTTGGATACCTTGGCTCAGCACATAAAGCCAACCATGAAAATGTAACATTGACTCTGACCTGAAGCTCAATAGACAGAACAGGGCAATTGTTAAATCAAGTCTTTTAAAGGCAGCTGCTCAAAATAAAGCTACTTCTCCCCAGGCAAAACATTGAGGGAGTAATCTATGCCTTTTTTTACTCTGTATACTTTTTAGTCAAATGAATCAAAAATTATCTGAGATCTACACAAACTAAAAAATAATTAGAAACTTTTCAGTGTCACTAATACCACCCATAATTTCTCTTTTATATTTATATACATTTTATTGTTTTACCATGTCCTACATATTTTAGACTTTCAGTTCTGAAATATGAAAATCCTTAAAATATCATTTTTGCATTATTATTTTGAAACAATATGCTTAACATTATGACAATTTAAACAGTAAAGAAAATGAATATCCATTTATATCAGTATATTTTATTAGTAAAGATATCTCTAAAGAACTCTCCCTGCCAAATCTGTCATTATTCAACTTTGCACAACATCATTTATACCATGCCTTGTCACTTAAGCGGGGCTATAAAGACCTCAGAAAACACTGATGCGTAGCCTGAAAAAATAATATTCCCTGCTCTAAAGTTTCCCCCTGAAGCCGATTCAGTTGCACAAAGCTTACCCCTCAGGGAGCAGCACTTTAAAGCCAAGTGTGTCTAATTAAAAAGGAATAGCACGCCTACACTGCTACACTTGCAAATGGCAAGGAAGGGCTGGATTTTGCTGAGCTCTGATAAGAGTGCAAAGAACTTGCAAGAACTTGCATTGTTCCTGACTGCTTTGTAGATTCGGCACATTTTCTCTCTTTTCAACTCGGTCTTGTCGATTCTGTTCTGGGTATTAGCATGAGAGTCTGTCTTGCACTCTCTCTTCAACAAATCACTTCAAGAATGCAAATGCGAAATGTAGAGTGCACCTTTGCAAGAGTGAATAATCAAGTCTTTAAATATTAAACAAAAACACTTGTTAGATTTTATCAAGTCATTTAACTGAATAATAAAAGGCACTGCGTTGAATATTTTAACAAACAGAGAACTGGAATCGAGGTGGTTAACTCAAACTAAAACCATAAGACGAAAATACATTTTGTCACTTGAATTTAAATAAGCATAAACTGAAAAAAAGAAAATATTACTTGCTAAAAATGTTGCTTTTATTTAAATAGATACTAAAATAAAACAATGGACATATTAGAAATAAAACTATACAGACTCATCCAATAATAATAATGTCAGAAAGAGTAAGTCAAATGAAAATAAAACAGAAAATCATTTAAACTATTAATAAAAACTACAAGTTAGTAAATACTAATATAACACTGCATTGAATACATGTAAGTTAATGTGCAATCTACTTTTCCAGGGCTAACTTTTCGATGATTCCAGGGCTTTGATGACTATTTTACTATCTGTACTGAGCATTGAAATCTGGGTTATTTTCTCAAATCTACTCGTACTCCCTCATCTTTCTTTCTTTTCAAATGCAGCAAAAGTAATGAACCAAAAACTGGGTCATATTCACTTTTCTATGCATTACTTTTTTTTTTTAAAAGAAAATACTTAAGAACATTTTGCCCCAAAAATTTGGTAAATGGAATCCAAACCAACAATGAGCCCCCAAGTGTGACTCATGTGTCCTGAAAAGTGAAGCTATAAAGCATTTTTGTGTTTTACTGTAGAAAAGAATTCATATAAGTTTAGAGAATGTTGTTTTTCCAGCCGATTCGAATGTTATCAGTCGATTGAATGGGCGTTATCAGTGGTTAATCAGCTGATAGATATGGGCCAGTAGGGGCCTTCTGCGCCTACTGATTGGCTCAGAAGGCTGTTATCAACCATGCACATGGTTAATCAGCTATATGAGATATCAAACATCTGCTGTTCTCGCGTAAATCCAGCAGAGGCCGCTCCGATTGACCTGCCCTCCTCCTTCCCTGAACCCAACCGTCATTATTTTTTCAAAAGCACCGATTAACCCGCCCTCCTCCTTCCCTAAACCCAACCGTCAGTTATTAAAAAAGCAATAAAAAACAAATAATTTACTTGTTTGGCTTTTGTCTTACCTGCTTTCTGAAACCGTTCTCCGCCAGACCCAAACCCCGTCATCGCTGTCAACTCCGCACCACGTCACAAGTCTGCCGAAGTACACGGTGAGCCACTGGAGAAACTGATAACAGCTCAAAATCCATTCATATAGAGGTAAGCGTGTATACCGCCACGCAGCGTTCGTTTTAAAGACAAAATGCAGAATGAGCCTATGCTGATTATTTATTAAATTATATTATTTCCCATTAATTGTATTTTATTAACGTCTACCCTATGGAGATAGAATTGTTTCGTAATTCCAAACAAATATAATACGATCCACAAATAAATGTGAAGCGATTGACAAATACCAAGTATATTCACAAATAAATACAATGAGATCCACAAATAAATCTTAGAGTTCCACAAACAGTAAAATTAGACTTGCAAATAAAAAACATACTCACACATATATTTTTTTATTCTACAAACACAATTTTGTAGACATTTATATGTGAATTGCGTCCTGTGCATTTGTAGATTAGTGTGCATTTGTGGGTAGCTCTCTGTGCATTTGTAGATCGCTGTGGGTGTTTGTGGGTAGCTCTCTGTGCATTTGTGGATCGCTCTGTGCATTTGTGGATTTTGAAACATTTCAAGACGAACACTAATCCACAAATAGATGGACTCCACCCACCTTCTACTTAAACCAATCAGATACCGGCAACATGGTGCTGACCAATCGTTGCTCGTTCT
>CAIGQV010018106.1:4533300-4549987 GCA_903798115.1 Danio jaintianensis | reverse complement strand
AAATGCACAGAGAGCTACCCACAAATGCACACTAATCTACAAATGCACAGGACGCAATTCACATATAAATGTCTACAAAATTGTGTTTGTAGAATAAAAAAATATATGTGTGAGTATGTTTTTTATTTGCAAGTCTAATTTTACTGTTTGTGGAACTCTAAGATTTATTTGTGGATCTCATTGTATTTATTTGTGAATATACTTGGTATTTGTCAATCGCTTCACATTTATTTGTGGATCGTATTATATTTGTTTGGAATTACGAAACAATTCTATCTCCATACTACCCCTACCCCAACCCTAAACCCAACCGTCACAGTAATGTAAAAACAGATCTGGATCTGAACTCTTCTCTATTAGTATAGCTGATAAATTATGTGGATGGTTGATAACAGCCTTCTGAGCCTACCAGTAGGCGCAGTAGGCCCCTACTGGCCCATATCTATCAGGTGATAAACCACTGATAACGCCCATTCAATCAACTGATAACATTCAAAGCAGGTGGTTTTTTACTGCAGCGAAAATGCTGTTTTTAAAAATTTGAAAGACATATCTTTGCGTTTTGTAATTTTAATTAAATAACATTGTTAGAATGAAATATACAGACATTTAGCACCTATACTATCGCTTTATGTTTTTTTAAACAAAGTTATTCAATTACAGAATGTTTAAATGGTCAAAATTACTGCCTATGTAGTTCTAGTGTTAAAAGGTCGCATAGAAGCAAAGTGTTTGTTGAAGCTGAAGTGTGTTCTCATCAGTTGAGGTCAGCAGTGCAGTTGTTTCTGAGTTTACTGTTGTAGGTGTTGGTTTGTGTCAGGACTGAATGAGAATGAGCCACATATGGTTACGATGTTTTCAAAATGGGTCATGAAATACTCTGTGGTGAGTGTAGAGAAGAGGTGTAAAACCCTTTGCGCAGAATGAAGGTTTTTATGTGCTGAATGTGTAGTCAGAGCCTGATGTCTTCAACTGACAGGGAAATGTTCACTGTAGAAGATGTGGCACTTTAGGCGAATTGCTTTTTTCCCCATGTATAGTTTTGTTCTGTCACAATAGAGGGTCTCAGAAAGGCAAAGGATGAAAGAAAAGCGACAGGATGGCTTTGAGACTGAAGGGCAGAGGGACACATCAAGTGTTAATGGGAGGTGATGGATGGGTCATCAGTATGTGAAGAGACAGAGAGACTGGCTGGGGAAAGTGAGGGAAAACTAGTTATACTCAGTTATAGGCTCAATTATAAAAAAGGTCATATTTTAAGAGTAATGACAGAAATTCAAAGCTTAATTATAAAATCTCAATAGAAATGACTGCTAGAGCCATTCTAATAGTTACAGAGTTCTAGCAATTCCAGTGTTAATTCACTCACCTTTTGAGGCATTTAAACAACACTCTTCAATTCAATTCAATTCATCTTTATTTCAATATTGCTTTTTACAATGTAGATTGTGTCAAAGCAGCTTAACATAGATTAAGTTCTAGTAAATTGAAACTGCTTCAGTCCAGTTTTCACAGTTAAGACACACTGAAAGCCGAAACATTGAACACTGAAGAGCAGCTCCACAGATGCATGTGCAACTCTTAACAACTAAAATATAGAATTTACTTTTTATTAATTTTGTCTATTGATTTACTGTACATGACAACCGAGGACCTGAAAATTCATACTTTTGAAAACATTTCTTCGAAAGCTTTTCAAAAGTGAACGAAGATGACACCACATTTTTTAAGATGTCATGTGTATTTTGACAATGTCATGCGTGTTCAGTCTATGTTCAGTCTATATGTTCAGTTTATAAGCATGTGCAACAACTAAATTGACCATGGTGGATTACAGGACTGTGTGTGCACAGGTGTTTCTTTACGAAGTAAAATTGCAATCGTCCATTGCTGGCCTAAAGATGCCTTTTCATCAATCCAATCACAAGTGGACAACACTAAGTACAGGTATAAATGAAGTGTGAAACATTTGATTGTCCACTTTTGACCACATCCAGAGGTCAAAACTACTTTGTGCACAATATATATTGACACTGAGAAGAAGGGACTGTTGAATAAAGTCATTATTTTTGTTTTATGTGCAGACAAAAGTATTCCTGTAACTTGATAGTATTCCATTTGAACAACTGAAGGCATATGGTCTGTTTTGAGGAGGTTTTATTATTTTTTGGTACTTCGTCGGGTATCTTGCTGTCTATGGAAGATGAGGGAGCTCTCAGATTTCATCTAAAATATCTTAATTTGTGTTCCAAAGATGAACAAAGGTCTCAGGTATTTGAATAATTAATAACATAATTTTCATTTTTCGGTGAACTAACACTTTACGTTAACAGTATAATCCTTGAGAAAGAAGCACAGCTGATCGTGCTTGACCTCACACTGCTGCAGCGTCTGATAACAAAACATTGTCAAGACTGACATATACATGGATTTATAATAAGTATGTCATCTTCAGTGGTCTTGTGTTGACAAATTAATCTTCTGTAATGTTCTGTACATCAGCTCACACTGATTGAACTCTCCAACCGGGCTGGCAGCACAATGTCATTGTCAATCAGTGTCAGTAATGTTGTGAATGTTGACGAAGACCTTTCTTCCTCCCTTCGAGACTTTCCTAACCTAATCTTTCTTCTTGGTTGAAGGTCACAAAGCTTTTCCCTTCAGCCCAATTAAAACACTTGGTGTCAACTAGAAGAAGGCAAAATGAAGAAAACAACAAGAGCAAGACGACCGCAACTATTTCCTCATCAGCCTTACAGTATCTGTCGTGCATCCCCTCGAGCACATCCAAGCGGTTCCGCTGTGCCTGTTTTCATATTCTGGGAATTATCTTTCATGACACTTCAGATGAGGACTCACTGTGCACTGGTTCAGCAGAGCTAACAGTACATACTAGACCAGAACTGCTGCTGCTTACTCAGATTTGGGCTTTTCGATGTTGGGTGCAAGAGCGACAAGAGGGAATGGGGATCAGAGGAAAAAATAACATTGAAATCAAAGTAAAATATGACAAAGAGAATGAATGAATATGACATTATTACTTGGGTTTTTAAAATTGAGATTTATACAGCAGAATAACTGCTGAATAAACAACCTTTCATTCATGTAATTTGTTAGGACACGACAACATTTAGCAGAGATAAAACTATTTGAATATCTGGAATCTGAAGGTTCAAGAAATTTAAATATCAAGAAAACTGCCTTTAAATGTGTGCAAATTAAGTGCTTAGCTAAACACTTGTTTACTAAACAAAAGTGTCGATATATATTTACAGTAAGAAATGTCCAAATTATCTTCATAAAACACAATCTTTTTACTTAATATTCGAATGATTTTGGACAAAGGAAAAATCGATACATTTGACCCATTCAATGTATTTTGGGCTATAGCCAAAAATATACCAGTGCAACATAAGACTGGTTTTGTGGTCCAGGGTCCCATATTTGTACTTTTAAAATGTACTTTATCACAGCCATTTTGATCAGGACTATTTTCTGATGCTTTTGTAAGCTTATGTCCGCTAAACCCTCAGTCTTCTGATCATGAGCCCATCTTGATGTTTTGCAGTAGCCTGTATCTGCTTCAGGGTTTGACACATTCTGCGTTTAGAGGTTTTCCTATTCATAGCTCTATTGTAGCACTCGTTCATGTTAGTTACTGTCGCCTTCCTGTCTGCTTGAACAAGTCTGGTCACTCTCCTCTAACCTTTCTCATTAATCTACCCATTTATGACTGGAGAAACACCGCTCACTGAAAGCTTTGCAGTTTTCACACTATTTTCTCTAAACTGAGAGAGATGAGCAGTTTTCTGTGATACTGAAACCAACCTGTCCCAACCTCTTGTTCAGGCTTTTACGCACTGGTTTACTGCCACATTTTTTCACATCACTCCATTCTTTTTTTACATTAGCATAAATAGCACTTGTTTAAATATTATGAACAGCAGCTATGCAAAGGCCATGTCCACATGTACACAGGGTTTTTTTTAAACAGAACACGTTCACAGGTATTTTTATAAACAGAGTGTTCCCCGCTTTTTTTTTTTTTTTTAATCTCTGTCCGCATCAATACGCAATATGATGCATGTTAAGAGCATGCCGAACCAACAGGCGCCATTAATGACACTTTTACACTGGGTTCACACCAAACTGGGAATTAAGAATTTTCACAAGTCAATGGAAACATGAGAAAAGAGGTGGAATACCGACTAGCGGTCAAACAATGTGTAATACTAGATATGTTTGCCATGAACATGCGAAATTTGTGACTTCCACATTTGGTGTGAACCCAGTTGTGTTGGCCAATCATAAAAGAAAAACAGCCGCACACTGACGTCATGAGTTGAAAACTCCAGTTGTCATGTCCACACAACCAAACTGTACCCAAAGTTTTGGAAAATCTTCACCCTAGCTGGAGTTTTCAGAAACTTTTGGTTTCAGTCACCTGATACTCCATTTTTGTGTGGACAAGCATCAGTTTTGAAAATACCCATGTTCATGTAGACAATTCTCTTTCTTTTGCTCTCTGTTTCTACCTCTACCTATTTCTATCTCCTTTTTCCAACTTCTACTTCCCTACGAGAACTTGAGGAGATGATGCCAGCCCTGTGAGGACTTCAAAGACAGCACAAAGTCTTAAGCAATACACAATACATGAATTGTTCTTAATTATTGTAATGATCCGATCACTTCATCGAAAGTGTATCATACACATATACACATACACACCACCCTTTTGAAATGTATGCTACTGTTTAAATCCAGGTTAACTGTGTATATTTAATGTTCTCCCTTTCCTCAACACCTTAACTTTTTCTGATTTATGTTGTGCACCTTGTGTAAAGCTGCTTTGGAATGATAACTATTGTTAAAAGTGCTTTACAAATTAACTTGAATTGAATTGAGTCTATTTGGTTGTTTTTGTTTGTGTTATGTATTTTCTGTTAAAGTATATAGGTCATGGTTCACGTTTTCCTTGCTCTTTTTGTGATCTGGTTATGTGCTTCTCATATTCATGTCTTGTTTTGATTGGTCCTTAGTTCATGTGACTTGGAATTGGTTCCTTTGTTCACTTGTTTTGTTTTTATTGGACATGTGTCTTGTTGTGATTAGTTATTTTGTTTCATATGTCTCGTTTCGAATGGTTATTTTGTTTCATATGTCTTGGTTTGATTGGTTACTTTGTTTATAAGTCTTGTTTTGATTGTTTATGGGTCATTTTTATTGGTTCATTTATTTATAAGTCCTGTTTTGATTGGTTCCTTTGTTTATGGGTCTTTTTTATTGGTTCATTTGTTTATGGCTCTTGTTTTGATTGGTTCCTTTATTCACTTGTCTTGTGTTGATTGATTCCTTTGTTCATGTGTCTTGTGATTAGTTCTTTTGTTTCATGTCTTGTTTTGATTGGTTCCTGTGTTCAATTTGTCTTATTTTGGTTGGTTCTTTTGTTTTCTATGTCTTGTTTAGATTGGTTTGTTTGTTCAATTGTCTTATTATGATTGGGTTCTTTGTTTCATATGTTTTGGTTTGATTGGATCTTTAGTACACATGTTGTTTTGATTGGTTCGTTGGTACACATGTCTTGTTTTGATTGGTTCCTTTGTTTCATGTCTTGTTTTAATTGATTCCTTTGTTCGCATGTCTTGTTTTAATTAGTGCCTTTGTTCATGTCTCTTGTTTTGATTAATTTGTTTCAGGTGTCTGTTTTGATTGGTTGTATCTGTCTTGTGATTAGCCATTGTTTGGTTCATTTCATGTCTTATGCTCCCATAGTCTTGTCTAACTTTGTTAAATGTACCTGGTGCCAGTGAGTTTAATGTTTATGTTCTTGTTCTATAAAAGTCTTGTCATCTCATGTCATGTCATGTCATGTCATTGTCATAGCTTTGGACTTCTCTCACATTTGCTCTAAATAACTTGAACTGAAGGTGAGGGTTCAGACTATTTTCTTCAGTGGACTTGGTTACACACTGACAGTTATCCATTTGTCTAATGATTTGAACTAAAACAATTACATTGCCTTCAAGTTCCTTTCCTGTGAGTAAAACCCATAACCTTGACACTGGTAGAGCCATGAAGAATAATGCTTGATCTGCAGAAACGCTTTTGTCTGTTAGGGTTTAGTTGATCTTCCAATGTTTCGGTAAAGCATCTGCTTAATAATGAAAAATAATGTTAGTTCTGCTCTAAAGCATTAAATTAAATTGAACATTTATAAACTTGTAAGCTGAGAAAATACTATATGCTATTCCTTCTATGCTAAAAAAGGACTACTGAGACATTCCAAGCATGGGATGGGTCCTCCTGGCGTGGCAGAGTTCCTCACAGGTCCAATACACATTTCTGCCATTTGTCTTACAGAAACCATGTGCTTTTCACCATACACAATTCATCTGCTTGTGATTTTCTTTCATATAACTTTGTCAAGTTTGGTGTCATTTGACTGTTTATGACTTCAGCGTTGTAGTGATGAAATCAACAGAGACATTGATGCATTTCAATTTACAATATTGTTAGTCCAAAGACATGCGGTATAGGTGATTTGGGTAAGCTAAATTGTCCGTAGTGTATGTGTGTGGATGTTTCCCAGTGATGGGTTGCAGCTGGAAGGAGCGGTTCATTCTGCTGTGGTGACCCCAGATTAATAAAGGGACTAAGCCGAAAAGAAAATGAATGAATGAATATTGTTGAGTCATGGCCTGAGGAGAGTATGTTAATGTACTTCTCCCCCACTTTATCTCCCCAACTTTGCTTTGATGTTTAGCTGGTTTTGGGAGTTTGGTATTTCACTCATGTTTGACAATGCTTTGCTCAGGGTATACGAAAGAAAGGTAACTGCTGATCGGGGAGAATGGCTTTTACTCTGCTTCTCCCGTACATCAGTGCGTAGCCTCATATGCTAACAAAGGGAGTTTCATATGCAGTTCATATGTTACAGCTAAGTTTCTCTTTACAGTATGTTAGTTTGTTTCATTCTACTGTCTGTATATTCAAACATGTAACTAACTAATAAACAACTTTGCCTGCTTTAAGACGTTGAGATTCTTTCTCTTTATCAATGATAATAATAATTTTAACGGAGTCAGATTAATTACAATGGAGTCAGATTAATAATTGATTTAAACACGCCATCCTTCCACTGGTTTATGTTTTCGATTATTGGTTCAGAATAGCAGCATAAGCTTCAAGCCTTGCAAACTTAACTTTGGCCTAGTTTTGTTTAAAATTACATCAAACAAGATCCATCTACAATTCCACTTGAAGTATATTGGGTTCTTGAGAGTGTGCTGGAGCTGTAGTCTGTGGCACTAGAATTTAAATTTATATTCTTGACACATTCTTTCCAAAGCAATTATATTTGTGATAATTACCTAAGCAATTATCTAACCTTTTGGAAATTAGACTATCGGGATACTGATGTGGATAGTAGTTCAATTGGTCTAGACAGTCATTTCTGTCTTTTAAACACGTTAGACCCTGCCTAGAGGCTGTTGGCACCATATGTGGTTGATGACCATGATGAGATCTTAATGAGAGACTGACTGAAGTACATTCATTAAAGTGGCAGTGCTGGAATTTCCACAGGGGCCTCCATCACATTCGATGAGGAGTCATTTTCTCTGCTCCCACCTGTGTCTTTTTATTGCAGTTAGGGGTTAAAGGTGCTGTATGAACATTTTTTACTTTCCTCAAGCTTAAAAATACCATAATATCTTTGCAGTTAATTAAGAAAAATGCTTAGTTAACATACTTAAAAACATAATAGTTCTTACTGATATTTATTCTTTAAACACACATATCCGACTCCTGATAAATACGGGACTAAGCCGAAGGAAAATGAATGAATGAATGAATGAATGAATGAATGAACACACATATCACAATATGCCAAATTCAAATAATTCCCATCCAAGGCATCTGTGTAAAAATGGGGGACGAATCCAAGTTGAGTTAAATTAGCCGTGTGTTGTCTTCATCTATAAGAGACACTTTCTAATATGCAACTTCTATCTTTGAACTGTTCGTCTTCAAAGACATAAGTGACTGTGTTTATGTGAACTTTTTGTGTCAGTTACATAACCTTGCATGTAAAGATAAAAGAGTTTACATGTAATTGGGCTGTTCGTTTACACTATATTTTTAAGGCATGAAAAGTAAACAAATTTCAAAATGCATGTTTTAGTACCTCTGTCTACTCTTTATCAACTAAATTAAATGCTAATATACCAACCCAGTCTCACGGCAGTTCATTATATAGTTATTGTATTTCAATAGACATTTTCTTGTGTTCCTCAACATGACCATTAACCTATCGTGTATCAATTGGCAGTATGTTCCGTATCTCCCGACTCGTCATAAGCATACATATAGAAATATTTTGGAGTACCTAACCCCACGCCTACCCTTAAACTTAACCACTTCTTGAAATAAGCATTAGGCAAATAAAGGTAGAGTTGTGTGTATTTATTGCAAAAACTTACCAAGTTTTGCATTACAAATCCTCTGAAGCCAATCGATGTCATTATGCAATGAAAAGAGTGATTTGTGAGGTTTTAATAGCTGCAAACGATCCAGATTGGTTTCATCCAATTTTGTTCACTAAAATCTGATTCAAAAAGAAAATACCGCACATTAGAGAGACATTTTGATTAGTTTAGACGAACACAAAACACAGAGGGAGCAAATAGAATTTGATGCGATCGTTTACAAGACACACAGAAAGCCAATAGAATTTCACAAGCAAAACTGACGTAACACACTTTTCCCACTTTTGCACCAATATTTGAATTTGTCACAGACAGCACTTAGGATCTGAGCAGATGGAGACAACGATCGTATCTACTAATCTTAAAAATAAATGATTCTGCCTCGGAGGAATTGGAATATTTGTATCTTTTGAATAAATTGCGACTGTACTTGTAACTGTCTGCTATATCCTGTGTTTTTTATTGACAAATGGTTGTGATTAGGGTTAGGGTTATGTGCTCAAAGTGTAGTGTAAGTAAAATTGTTCGTCAGGAGTCAGAACGTGCTGGTACGGAAGACATTGCATACAATAAATTAAATACAATAAAATAATAAATTAAAAAAGAAAAAGTGGCTATTGAAATACATTTCAATACAAGAAAAAAAGAGAAAATTAATGTCAGTGAACACGAATCAATAGATTAAATTATGTAACTACAGAACAAACTGCCGTGAGACTGGGTTGAATATACGCAGAAGGCACACACTCATATTTACTAGTAAAGAATAATGAAGGACGCTAAATTATTAATGCAATAAAAACCAATTTAACAAACCTGAAACCCTTTTCTATGTAACTGATAAAAAATATAAATACGCATCATTATTTAAAGAAACAATAAAAACATCAATTGTTAAGTGTCAAACAAAAATGTCAATTTATGTTTATTCACCTTATATAATACAGAAAAACATACTGTTGACCAACTCCCATACCATTTTTCACATTATTAATTTATTCATTCATTCATTTTCCTTCAGCTTAGTCCCTTTATTCATCAGGGGTCTCCACAGCGGAATGAACCGCCAACTTATCCAGCATATGTTTTACACAGCGGATGCCCTTCCAGCTGCAACCCAGTACTGGAAAACATCCATACACACTCATTCACACACATACACTACGGCCAATTTTCATTCATTCATTCATTCATTCATTTTCTTTTCAGCTTAGTCCCTTTATTAATCTGGGGTTGCCACAGCAGAATAAACCGCCAACTTATCCAGCATATGATTTACACAGAGGACACACACATACACTACGGACAATTTAGTTTATTCAATTCACCTATACCGCATGTCTTTGGACTTGTGGGGGAAACCGGAGCACCCGGAGGAAACCCACAAGAACACTGGGAGAACATGCAAACTCCACACAGAAATGCCAAATGACCCAAACTGACCCAAACGAGCAACCTTCTTGCTGTGAGGCTACAGTGCTAACCACTGAGCCTTCATGTCGTCATTTTTCACATTATAAATGTTACAATAAAATACTTTTTTTTTTACAGCATATCTTTTAAAAGGCCATAATATCCACTCTTTAATATGAATCATGGCATCTACAAGTGCTGAATTTACTTTTTGACACTGTAGTTTTAAATAATCAGTGAAAGATTTTGCTCTCAGAGTTGAAGAGCAATTACTTGTGTGATCTTACCAACGTCAAGCAATCAAATCAGCTAATTGCATGTTTTTTTATTTAAAGATTTAATGAGTATTTTCCATGGTATTATACAAGCTGCATAGTTTTAGTTAGAGTTTTCAATGCTGAAAAACTATCACCTCATTTCTCTCTCTCTCTCTCGTTTTATTAAAAAAAGGTATTAGAGTATACAGTCTGATGTCTCTAAGTCCCTTCACATATACAAACACTCATTCGCCTTCCCCTGTGGGGTTATAATGAAGCTATTCATCTTCTGGTTTGTAACTCAGAAATATACCTAGGAATAGAGGCAAACATAAACAAAAGCCTGGGTTTTAATAAGTCTGGGAGTTTCAGCGCTTGCAGCAATAATGTGTTTGCATACACTCAATCTAAAAGTACAACAGAGACTGGGTTTCTAAAGTAAAGCACTGACGTTGCTCAAAGACTTTTGGCCGAGTGTATAAAAGATACATCTTCAAAGCTGTGTGCCCATAAACGACTTCACATAGCTGCAAATAGGGCTTTGAATAGGGCTTACTTTAATTGGTGCTGATGGTTATATTGCATAACATCCCTCATTCATTGATAGCGGGATGCATGCAGAATAAAGCAATGAAATAAACACCAACTATTCACATCACAGTGTTGCCCAATAGTAGTATCATATCATTAGGTAGAACACAACTATAAAAACTGATTGCACCACCAACTCTGATGTGTTTTATTTGCTAATTATTTAACAGTCCATCGTCACTTATTCCTTACTTATACCAAAGCCTATTGAAGGCAAGCCTGAAATCATTAGCCTAACAAGCATAACGGCTAATGTTACTGCACCTCTATGGCAGTACACACAGAGACAGTGCATTCCAAACAGAATATAAAGCAATCCGAAGGGCACATCGGAATGAAAACAAAAATGACCACCATATTGAAGTGTCAAAATTGGCCACTTCAAAGGGCCCTGCAGAATGAAGAATTTTAAAGGGTACAACTGATGGACACTTTAGGCACCCATGACCCATTGTGCAGGGGCTTGTTTTTAAGTTGCAATTTGTATAACAGTGAACATACAAGGGCAATACCAGAAAAAGCATACAATAATAAAATGAAAGGAAAAAAGTAGAAAGAGTAGTAAGATATGACAAATCTATTTTAGAATTTAGGTGCAAATTGAAACAAATTACTCAAAAAAAATAAGTTTAAGGCTAAAAAATAATGTACAGGGGTTTTCGTTGTTTTATTATTTCTTGTATAAAAATTGTGATCCATTTCTATTTTAAATGAGTAAAAAACAGTGAATTGTTTGGTGACACAGAATGAAAACTGAGTTTAACTTTACCAGTATAAATGTAAGTCTATTATTTTTCTGTAGGTAACTACTGTAATATTTATAAATAAAGATCATTTAGTTAAAATGACTCAGAAGTACATTCCACAGAGAGGCTTTTTTTTGACTCATACACTCTGTACGGCAGGGGTCACCAAACTCGGTCCTGGAGGGCCGGTGTCCTGCAGATTTTAGCTCCAACCCTAATCGAACACACCTGAAACCGCTAATCAATCTCTTACTAGGTATACTAGAAACTTCCAGGCAGGTGTGTTGAGGCAAGTTGGAGCTAAACCCTGCAGGGACACCGGCCCTCCAGGACTGAGTTTGGTGACCACTGCTGTACGGCATACGAAGCTGTTACTCCGAAGGGTGTCCCTTCCAAATGAAACGCAGCAAGAATGAGACCAAAAGCCACTATGTGAATGGCTAAGACATACTTCATGTGACCAAGTCAGTGTTACTGGTTTTCCAATGGTAAGTAGTACAGACATTTTCCTCTTTCCCATAGTAAGAATAGCTCTGCTTTTACTACAGGACTGCCAAATGCTTGATTCTGATTGGCCGATGAATATTCAAAGGTTCAGTTAAAAAATCTAAACAAAACAAAAATCTGTAGATGATATGTGTAAAAAAACTACATAAAGGAGTTGTTTTAGGACATAAAAACCGGACAAATTTCTTGAAATACAGATACAAGTCCTTCTTGTATACATCCACAAGAAGGTGGGGGTTGTCATACAGATCATCAGAAAACCACTGACCTAAACCAAAGTTTTTTCAAAAGCAAACATAAGTAACTGCAGCCATATAGTTTTACTCTGATTTTACATTGATTTTATCACTTTTGTGTAACTGTGCTTTACCGGACTTGAACCTGAGCACTCTGCATCATCACAAGTACAAAACCATAAAGTGAGCTATCGAGCAAACTGACCACATCAGAAGGGTTGTCCATACGGGGATAGAACCGGATGTGAGGCAAACGTGATAAAAAAGAAATGATTTTTATTTGGTGTTGTGCTGCACAAAATAATCCTTTATTCATTAATAATATGTCCCTGTAAATATCATTAGTGTGAGAAGGAACAACAAGTTATTGGTGCCATAGGGCCTTGCGGAGTTCATTTTACCTAGAAACTGAAGTTAAACTTAAGTGTAAGCATTTTGTACATATTCCCAATGAGCTTGTGTTGGATAATTCTCTTTTTCTTGGGCCTGAAAGAAGGGATTCTTATGGATGGTCTTGTGGATGTACATTACAAAGCTAGACCAAGATGAGCATTTGTGCTAATAAAAGTGTGAAGCTTTTTAATGAAAATAGTTGGTTGTTTTCGCAGCACATGGATTTGCATAAGCAACCCTTCCTATCTGATATTCATTCAACACGAAAAATTAACCTATTTTCATATGTAAACGACAGTTAGCACGTAAACATACTTAATGTATTCCAATCTCATTTTTCAGCCTCTGGAATTTTTTCTATAAATAGTGCTTTGTTGTTGTTGTTGTTGTTGTTGTTGTTTGCAACATACTATTTATCATAATTTCTCATAGCTGAATATAAACTAAAACATGTTGTGAAAAGACAAGGTTTATGGATGATTTATGGTGTATCTAAAACGAATCTGCTTTCTCCCCATGGTTCCTCGTACCTCGTTGTTTTTGAGATGGACTTTCATTTTATACTTGTTGTGACCAGTTGTTTGCCTGTCTCACCAACACTATCACTCTGAATTCTGCTTGATCTGCAGTGACAGCTGGTTGTCAACATTTATGCTTTTCGCTTTCTGTCAGTTTTGAAGAGTTTGTCAATGCAGGGGCTTCATGCACTTGTTTAAAGTGAAGGGGCAGTAGTGGAAGTTCAGGCTTGCCCAAGGCAAACTAAAACATTCCAAATAAATAGAAAAACACACGTCTACCTATGCTTAAGAACTATAGGAAAAGAGAATGGACACATGTCATTTTAAAAGTTTTGGTTCAGTAAGATTTTTATTTAACATTTTTAAAAGTATATACTATTTACTGGCGACGCGGTGGCGCAGTGGGTAGCACGTTCGCCTCACAGCAAGAAGGTCGCTGGTTCGAGCCTCGGCTGGGTCAGTTGGCATTTCTGTGTGGAGTTTGCATGTTCTCCCCGTGTTCGCGTGGGTTTCCTCCGGGTGCTCCGGTTTCCCCCACAAGTCCAAAGACATGCGGTATAGGTGAATTGGGTAAGCTAAAAATTGTCCGTAGTGTAAGTGTGTGAATGGGTGTGTATGGATGTTTCCCAGAGATGGGTTGCGGCTGGAAGGGCATCCGCTGCGTAAAACATATGCTGGATAAGTTGGCGGTTCATCCCGCTGTGGCGACCCCAGATTAATAAAGGGACTAAGCCGAAAAGAAAATGAATGAATGAATGAATACTATTTACTTTCTGTGAATAACTTTTTTTGGGGTGAAACAACACTAGAACTAAGACTTTTTTTTTTTTTTTACCATTTTTACATTAAAATCAAACCCATAAAACTGTATTATCCTGAGTTTTATTAAATGTATGTATAATTTATTCTTATCTTAATAAAATGAGAAAACACAGAAAAGATCTGAGGATTTCTATCTTGAATAGCCAAATTGATTGTATGCATTATAAGCACCAGGTCACTTTTTCATATATGTGAATAAAGTATCCATTTATTCATACATTTTGATTACAGAGGAGGCTGATAGAGCCCAACATGCTCAACGTGCTATTTGCGTATGCAAGTATTTGCAACATGTGTGTCATGTCAAAACGAATCTTTTTTTTCTATTTGCATGTGTTTTCTTAAATTGCAGCACGTTGAGCTCTTATTTCACCAGCTTTGTCTGAAAACAAACAGAATTCAAACATTGACCGGAATACATTTGAGCCGGTGCATCACACATAACCTTTCAAAGCAAATAGCAACATCAAGAATTCTGCCATTATCACATCCATATTTTGCATACCAGCTCTTACCAAGTCTTTCTCTATCAAAAATATGTTAAAAATGGCAAACATTTTTGCAATTTAAAACAAAGTTTTCTAAATGTTGCTTATTACTTTGATGGCAAATGTAAACGTTTAGCATCATTAATTGAGTACTTACTGTCACGTGATACTGCAGAAATCCACCTCTTTAAAACTGACAGAAAGCAAAAAGCGTAAATGTTCACAACCTGCTGTCACTGCAGCTCAAGCAGATTTCAGAGTGATAGTGTTGCAAACAACTGGTCACAACAAGTGTAAAATGAAAAGTCTATCTCAAAAACAACTGTGCGAAGAACCATGGGGAGAAAGCAGATTCGATTTAGATACACCATAAATCATCCATAAACCTTGTCTTTTCACAATATGTGTTAGTTTGTACTCAGCTATGAGAAATGATGGTAAACAGTTGGAAAGAAAAGCTGATAAATATACAAATAAATAAACAAGATTCCAATTTCTGAGATTTCCAGAGGCTGAAATCTGAGATTGAAATACATTATGTATATTTATGCTCTTTTACATACAGTATGAAAATAGGTTAATTTTATGTGTTGAATATCAGATAAGAAGGGTCGCTTCTGCATATTCATGTGCTGCATCTAACAATATGCCTCACTGCATTTTGGAGTTTGAACATGTCATGTATGATAATTCATTCATTTATTTATTTTCTTCGGCTTCGTCCCTTATTTATCAGGGGTCGCCACAGCAGAATGAACCGCCAACTATTCTGGCATATGTTTTACACAGTGGATGCCCTTCCAGCTGCAATGCAGTACTGGGAGACACCCATACACTCTCGCATTCACACACACACACACACACACTCACTCATACACTATGGCCAATTTAGTTCATCCAATTCACCTATAGCGCATGTCTTTGGACTGTGGGGGAAACCAGAGCACCCGAAGGAAACCCACGCGAACACAGGGAGAACATGCAAACTCATGATATCAAAATATAAATCAATTTCAACATGTACATTAAAGCATGTCACCTGAACAAACAATACAACAAACCCCCTAAATAGACATATTAGTGCAAGTTTTGTGCTTCATTTGGTTTTAAAATGGATTCAGGACAGCTCCAAGGAAGGACTTAATCAAAATAGCGGGCATGAATGAATCCATTGTTAAAGCCAAAGCCATAAGTATTCTGTCACCATCTTTGTTTGAAATGTGAAACTGCAGTTTGCAAATAATATACAAAAATAATTACAATTAATTTAAAGTTTAGAAAGTAATTTCAAAGTTTATTTGCTACAAAAGCTACAGTCTGTATTAAAGGGTTAGCTACTCAAAAATGATCCATGATCCAAATTATCCCATGATTTACTCACCTTCAAGACATTCTAGATGTATATGACTTTCTTCTTTCAGACAGATCCAGCCGATGTTATTTAAAAAAATGATCTTGGTAATTTTTGCAATTAAAGCGCATTCCTTCCATAATAAACGTGGCTCCGGTGGGTCTCCTGTATCAAATCCATGTGTTTTTGTCAGAAAGAAATATCTATATTTTAAATTTTAGAAATCGTTTTGTGCAACTTCCTGTGAGCTGTGGCCGTCGTCGTCTTCTCCTTCTTTTGAGTATTTTGTATTTTTTTGTATTTTTGGTCCATTTAGCACCATCCGGTGGACAGGACTGCATATTTTTATATCTGGAGAGCAGGTGCAGTTGAAACAAATGCAGAAGTGAAGTGAAGAGTAACAAACAAAACACAGTACTGTCCAGCTAATGGTTCTAAGTGCATTAAAAAATACAGCACAAAAGAAGAAGAAGATGACAGGTGCTACTTGCTGGAAGTTACACAAAACAGTTTAGAATGTTTTAAATATGGATATCTTCCCAACAAAAAATGCATGGGTGCACTACAGACGACCTTTATTCACCCCTGAAGCAGAGTGAGGCAGCTTTTATTATGGATGGATGCACTTCATTGGACTTATTTTGGAGAAAAAACAGCCACCTTTCCCACTGTACTACTGGACAAGCCTAATATAATTTTCTAAATAACTTTGACTGGATTGGACTGAAAGAAGGAAGTCATATGTATTCTGGATACTTTGAGGGTGAGTAAATCATGATATACATTTATTTTTTGGGTGAACTAACCCCTGAAGCAAAGAGTGATTCTTTCATTAAGCCCGCTAATGTCTCTGCTCTAGATGGATACATGTGTTTAATT
>CAIGQV010018106.1:4508009-4532900 GCA_903798115.1 Danio jaintianensis | reverse complement strand
CTTTACAAAATGCGCACATTATTAAATTACAATCGAAATCAGATAAGCAGATGGTTTCAGTGTCTTGCTTCTTTTTAAATGAGGCTTGTAATGAGTGAGCAAGACCTCTGCATCTCATGAAATATCCAGCCATATATATGCTCGGTTCAGTAACTTCCTCTGACCCTGCAGTCCTGTGATGGCCGTATTTGAACCTTCATCTTTATCTGACCTCTCTAGTGCTGTTCAGCTTTTTTTTCCCCCAGTCCTTTAACCATCCTCAACTACATTTTTCCTTTTAAATCTCTTTTCTCAAGGACTCTCTGGAGCTCCTGAAGCCGAGGGCTTTTAGATACTTGAGAAAACATTATCAGATACCCTTTGACCGTGTAGCACAATCTGCACTCGGCCCCAGTCCAATACTTCTAATGAAAAAAAAAAAGAGCGAATCCTGCACAAATACAGCCTACTAGATAGGAAGAAAGCATAGTGCCAGATAAAAACAACAGGGAATTTAGCAAAACATGCTTTACATTTATTACTCATTTGGTTGGTGTTACATGAATGTGTGAAGTAATAAAATAAAACTGCTAATAGACTCATCCTGCCTGTTATAATTACCAAACATTGGTTAATTTCTCTTCTGTTTATAAGAGACAAATATTACTGAATGTTTCAACTTTTCCCCAGTTGGTGTGATGGTTGCCTTAGTGATATAATAAAAGTGTATTAAAATATGTGCCAACGTTAGCACTTGATGATAAAGGCACCAGCCACATCATAATATTCGATTATAAACAAAGTAGCACACAAGAAGCGTTGTGCCTAATTCATACTGAAATCACAAAAGAGCATTTCACTTTCAGATTGACCAATGACGTCTTTATGTGTGAGATAAAGCATATTTTGTTTTATGAACACTTTCTAGTTCTTGTTTGATGATTTATTTATTTATGTATTTATTTATTTAATCTGGAAGACAGTTCTGATTCATTCAGTCCTGTTGGTACTACAGGAGTTCCTCGATGTTGAGTCCTTTTTTCGCACAATAGTCAGTTGTTGTTTTTTTATCTCTCTCACAGATTCTAACCCAGACAGATTTATTTGAATTATTTAGAAAACCTGTCTAGCACCGAACCAAAAGGCTTGAATTGCATTTGTTCATTATTTCTTTGTTAATTCGCCCACACTAGTTGTTTTTCACCATATGCTGGCAGAAAATTGGACCTCTATCTCCCACTGACCTGGAACTCTAAAGCTGAATTCATTTCATTTGACATTTTCTTATTAAAATGCATCCTACAGAGCCAATGCCGGAATTTGTACTACAAATACAAAGAACAGCTCTGCTCTTCAAATTTTTTAATGATGTTGATTGGTTTAAACAGCAATTCAAGGGCAGGGGTTGACATTGAAACAACACTGCACACTGAAATTGCATTTCCGATGTAAGGAGATACAGTAGCATGCTATCGTTGAAACGTTCAAAAGATCAAATTAGCAACAGGCAAACTCAAGCTAAAGAATATTGCAATAATAAAGAGATATAGTCTGACAGACTGCTTGAACCAGAAGAAAGGATGAATTTAGAGGAGCCCCATGGCTGACCTCTCAGTGGACTATATCTGTCATTTCCGTTCTTGTTTTCTAGCTTCCTGCGTTTCTCCGGCACTGTTGCCTTCAGTGTTTTTTGTAGCAGATGTGTCCTTGCTTTTATGTCTACCTGCTGTCTGCCACATGCAGTCCTGACACAAAGGATCAGCCTCTGATCAGACAGATAGAAGTCTGGATGTGGGGCTTGTCTGGATCCTGCGGTGGATAGAGGTGTCCAAATCTCCACCACTGTCTCAGTAACACTCATCCCTGCTGGCACTCTGAGAAAGCAGCTCCCACTGAGGGCTGAGGCCCTAAAGCTTCCACTAAGAACCAACAACTATAATCCTACAAAAAATAAACCATTCACAGCCAGTGTAGTGACAGAGATCCCAGATTCAAGTCTGTCATTGAACAGAGTAAAGGCTGAACTATTTTCACGTGGTGCTTTTGTTACTCAGAAAACCCAAGTAAAGATAAATTGATTCGTATGAGTATCAATCTGTCACGCACAAAGGATTTCTTGGCAGAACAATCTTAATAGAATTTCCAGTCCTTTTTTTCTCAAATTTGCAGACGTCTTTCCCTTTTGGTTGCATTAATTTCTTTTCCAAAGTCATCTTGAATCTTGTTAAATTGTCAATAAAATACTGGAAATGTTCACAAATTGATGTTGATTCCCTGTAATTGTTTTGTATGAAGTCACCATTGTAGTGATTAATGTAATCTAGTACTTCATTTACTGTATTATAAAGTTCCTCACATCAATGCTGCAGGGCATTATGCAAGAAATTATATTGGTGCTTTCAAAAGAACAAAGGAAAGCAAAGTGGGCTGCTTTCAAAAAAGTGATCTAGATGCAAACTAGATCCTTACCTAAGCCACAATGTAGATGTCCATATAAGCGTATGATCTTTTTAAACTGTACTGCTGAAATGGAAAATGATAGTGAAATAGCTGTTAACGGGGTTGATGTCATTCCATTGCTAATGACCTTAATTTTGTCACCTACAGACATAAACATTCAGCATGCGAACTAGGCAGGGATGATAACTGTTTTCATGGTTTACCGCGGTTTGGAAAAGTTTTATAACCACTCAAATTTTCTGTTATACCGTTCCTGCGGTATGTCTAAGTTGACAAACAAATCGCCTATGCACCAACATCCAAGCATGCTATGGAGCTGAACAGTGCAGTGGTTTACTTTATATCCAAAGAAAAGAAAGATATACAATGACACCTTTTCAAGTTGTAAAGAAATTGATATTTTTATCCAAGGATATCATACCGTCAGAATCTTATTCCGGCCCATGCCTAATGCGAACAAAATTACATTAAAATTGATAACAAGAGAAAACAGGTTTCCTAACTTTTTTTAACCTAACCATTGCAGGGCAAGTTAGCATTAGTCTAGCATCACAAAGTGCTTCTTCAAATGTTTTTTTTTATTCCACTGCAGTCCTCTTCCGTAATTTGTCTCTCCATAAATAGGCATTAGATGGAGAAGTTTGAGAGTTGCACTCACGTCTCACATCCTCACATCTCTAACTTGAGTTTTTTTTTCATTCCACTGCCTTTCATTTCATGTTTTTGAATGATGAAACACTTTCTATGTCACTTTTGTGCCATTAGCTGTTCAAACTGCTTTAGATTAAAATTTCAATGTTTCTCTTATAAAGCTACTGTATAAATTCAAAAGATTTGAGGCTCTATTTTAACGTTCTAGGCACATGACTCAGGTGCACCCGAATATGCTTTTGTTATTTTAAGGATGCCCACCGCATGTTCTAAAAGGGTTATTGTGCTTATTGATTAATAATGAGTTATTGTGTGTTTTGAGCATAACGTGCATTAAACCAATCAGAGTCTCATCACCCATTCCCTTTAAAGCCTCACTCACACTGTGCGACTTTTTAATAATCCTAAATGATTGTAGCATGTCAGACTGCATGCACATGAAAAGAAACTCACCCAGAGTTTGACGTCATCCATCCGTGACACAATAATAAAACCAGAAAAAAACATCTTTTGGCATTTCCCTGTGGTGGTTTGAAGTTGTCACGCTGATTGTGTCATCAGATTCAGTGCTCCAATTCGTTCTTGTTTTGACTCTCATCGTATAGCTGAAGTCACACTGCAGGAAAGTGTCTGAAATCTTCTGACACTGGCAGAACTACATTGGAGGGAAAATCTGATCGCAGTGGCCATTAAGCGGTTGCCTATGAACATGTCAAACCAACGATCAGAGACCACAGATTTTAGACTAAGATTACTGGAATCTTTAGGGATTTCCCAAATTTGTCTCAGATGACCAAATCGTGGCTGAAATCGGACAGTGTGAGCTGGGCTTAAGAGAGAGCTGCGGTCATGCCATGGCAGATTCACTATTTACATGACAGAATTTGTAAGCAGAAAAATTGAATGTTTAAACCAGGGCTGTCAAACTTAGTTCCTGGAGAGCCGCAACCCTACACAGTTTAGTCACACTAGAGTTTGAGCATGCAAAATTCTGTCATACGGCGCTGCAAAAAGGAGCTGGATTATACAAGATGATTAGACATTAAAAAGGCGAGCGATTGCTCCATATTTTAAATTTCTGTCCAGAGAGGTCATGTTTTCATCTTCTACTGGTCTCATGCAATCACGTGATGTGATTTCGCAGGTCAGAGTTCACCAAGCTTGAACTGTCCAAGGTAGCGAACTGCAAAACTTGTTGCACAATCTTGCGTTTCCGGTCTGCTGCGTTCGCATGCGTATAAATGGAAGTCTATGGGGGAGAAAAGTCCAGTGTGACCGCGGCTTTACCTGTAAGTTTCAAACAAGCCTGAAGTACTCAATTAGTATGATCAGCTGTGTTTAATTAGGGTTGGAACTATAGTGCATGTGCATAGCTGCGGCCCTCTAGGAATTGAGTTTGACACCCCTGGTGTAAACGGTTCTGCTCGTGTGTGAGGTTAAAGCGTGTGAGCAGACCATCTACAGAATGAGCCAGATTCTTCCAAAGCCTGAGGTGAAGAGGGTGAGGGAGGATGTTTTTACATTTATGTAGATACACTGCAAAAATGCTTTTCTTAAAGTTTTTCTTTCTAGTCCAAATATAAAAACATTCCTAAATCAAGAATTTTTTAGACAAGCAATAAATATCGTCTTGTTTTTGGTTTTTTGATTATTTTGCTTACCCCACTGGAAGGTTATTTTACTTGTTTTAAGATCTGACTTAATTTTGGCATATTCTTTCTTAAAATAAAACAATATTTTTTGCTTGTCTAGAAAAAGCTTCTTGATTTAAGAATTTTTAGATATTTGGACTAGAAAGAAGACACAAATATTACTGAGAAAAGCATTTTTTGCAGTGTAATAATAATCTTTTACATTTTAATCCTTTAATTTTTCAAATTTCAGATGTTTGGGTGTCCCTGTTAAGCAACATAAGCAGCATGTAAGCACCTGCCTATAGGCGCATGTCACTAACCCGCTCTTTAAATATCAAACAAAAAAGCTGCGCCATTAACTTCAGATCAGCTTTTTTTTGGTCAATGGTGCGCTCTATTTCACCTCAAAATGACAACAATGTTCCTTAACACATCTTCTTTTCAGACCTGCACGCCCATGGGTGCAATTGCATCTGCTATTTAAACAACGTAGCACAACATGCAAAAATTATACCCGCACTAAGGTGAAACTAGCAAAAAATACTTGCGTCGCGCCTGATGCCACATTGTACCAGGTGTATGCACCTTAAAATGAATGAAAATCATATGAGCTGCTTTTAATTTGATCTAATGTGATCATTTAATTGTAATCAATAGATTTCCTATTTTTGTAAAGTGATCTCTAAATATTTTCTATTATTCACATGGTTGACACGGACAATTTTTTCAGTTTGTGCAACTAATAAAACTTAAAAATTGTAGTATTAGATGACGTGCAACCATTTTATTTTGGGCATGGAAAACAACAAAAGCCAGACACGTACTCCAGAAGAGGACAAAACAGCGTGACTCATTTATTTCAGGATAAAGCAGGACAGGCCGGTTTCGATCACGTGTCCCAGTCCAATTTGAACAGCTCTGTGTGAAGATTATGTAGTGAGAGCTTATATTGGAAGCCCAAATGACTCTCTGCTTACGGTGGTTTAAATCATAGTAAACAGCCTTGACATTGACTTGCAAAGGGAAAACATGAACAAAAACATACTCGCACCCTAGCAAATGAAGGTTTATGTCAGAAGCTGAAGAAAATATAAATTCATTCTAGTATTTCAGCAGAAATGTTGTATATTATGTGGTAGTTACAATATACTGTTCAAATAATTTTATTAAACATATTACAGAAGTCTATACTTTTATTATGCAATATTACATCATATTTTAATATTGTACACCATATTGTAATATTGTACAATATTATACCATCTGCCAATATTACAGAAATTGGTCTGTAGTTTATACTTATTGTGTATGCCTGTTTTCTCAATTGTGCATGTAAATAACTTAATGTCTTACTTAAAGACTTCATCAATTTAACAAGACTTACATTAAAGTCTGAAAGATTACAAATTTCTTTAAATATATAAATTACATTGTAAAATGCATTCTGAGGGAGCCTATATGTAAAATACAGGAACCTGTCTCCAAAGTAATGCAAATTGCCAGTTGTGTCTATTGTCTAACAAATGGCTAGTTAACACTTTCATTTTGGTCAAGTGGCAGGACGGGTTCTGGCTCCAGTACTTAATTTGCACGCTTTGTTTTCATGCTAAAATGTAACATGAATGGGTACTTATATGCTGATGAGATCGGGGCTGGAGATGCAATTTACCCCGCTGACAACAACACTTCATTTGCATGCTTTGTTGAGGTTTGTCCCCTCCTATTATGTATCACTGTCTGTAAAAATGTATATATTTCAGTGCATAGTTGTACTAGACGAGAGATCTTTCGATGAACGCCACAGCTATGCCGAGTTCTTATTAAAGAATTCTGTTTTGAAGATACCCGAAAGCCTCCCTGGTTTTGTCTCGTCTTAGAAATTCACAACAAGTCTTAATGTTAATATTTAAAAACACTAATAATCGGATACACTTGTAATGCTGTTATGGCTTATTTCAATTGAAGCTAAATTATTAAAATGTATGTTTCATTTTTAACATATCTATAGTACCAAATTGTAACAATAAATATTTATTGGTTCTCACAGTCATAACATAATATAGACTATAGACTAGAATTTTCTGGATCATTAATTATGGGAAATGCTATTAGTTTCCCAGCTAAAACATGCATTTTGTGTTGTTGTTGCTTCAACCCATCCAAAAGATAACCATAGCAGACACCATCATCATATGGCATTCTAGAGCCCTGGATAATCTCTGAAGTTTGCAGAGGCTTTGACAGAATCTCAAAACTAAGGTTGTGATGCTGCTGTAAAGTCAGATTTCCCTCACTGACTCTTTCTCCACTTATCTTTCCCTCACATCGCATCCTCTTACAGTCATTTAAAGCAATTACATGTCATTTTACCAGTAATTACACTTAAATTATACACTTGAACACGTAAACATAAACACTAAATTTTCTGTGTGTATTAAGTGATGATTTAAATGTGTAGATACTAGATACTAATAAATATGCAGACAGAAAAGCACAAGTTGCTTTAACACCTGAATTATAGAGTCCCATAGAGAAATAGTAGAGTCTCAAATCATGCTTTTTCACATATACTGAAAGAGTGCCTTTTCATTCTTAAATTACAGGTAAAAGTAGCTTAAAATTATTGATGTTTTTCCTCAAACACTTAAGAAAAAGTAACTGTCAGGGATCTTATTAGTGAGGTTTTTGCTTATTTTGATCATACTTTTTTTTTTTCCTTTTTATATATAATAAGCCCTAATAAGCTGTACCACATGACCAGAATGTTGAAATAAAGAAAAAAAAAAAACACCGCTGACTCTAAACAGGAAGCAGTCGGGTTCATAAAATTTATTGAAAATTTATAAAATTTATCATAAAAAAAAAGAGATTCTTTTGCTTACCCCATTGGCAGATTCTTTTGCTTGTTTTAAGAAAAAACTCACTTAATTTGGGCATGGTTTTTCTCAAAAGAAGACTATTTTTTGCTTGTCTATAAAATGCTTCTTGATTTAGGGAAATTTTAGATATTAGGACTAGAAACAAGATAGAAAATGTAAGAAAAGCATTTTTTGCAGTGCTTAGAACTGTGTATAAATGAATTTGAAATATGTTTCACATTTTTCTTTGAAATAAAATTATAACACAATTCAGCATTCAGGTCATGTCACGTTTATTTATATTGCACTTTATGAAGTAGTTTGCTTCAAAGCAAGCAGCATTATACCACTGAACATGGAAAAAAACAGTAGTGCTTACCATTAAAATTCCACTTCACCTTCTAAAATTAAGCAGCTCTTCTGTGTTTGTTTCTTCAGATATTCAGATATATCTCCATGGTCCAAATAGAAGATTTGAACTGGTGAAGATTTTAGGATGCAAGATTTCACAACCTACAGAATTACGCAACACCATCAAACTCCTGCAACATACTCCAAAAAATTGCTTTTGCCGGAAACATGCCAATTATTTTCCATGTAGCACATGCTCACAGTAACATTATTGCTAAATTTATATTGCATTTCTTCTTGTGTGTTTTGTGTCAATTTTAAAGTGTAATATGCAGTGTGACACATATTTAATGTTCTCAAAATCAGATGACCACCTCCCAAGAGTCTGTATTTGTTGTTCCGAGAGACCTTTCTGTGCTGCAGTAGTGGCTGCTCCAACTCTGAAGGAGTGGCTGGAGTAGGAGTCAGGAGGGAAGCCTGACAGGCGGAGGACTTCTTTTAAGTGTTTCTGAAACCAGAAAAGTGTTACTGGGCAGTTTAAGTTGTCTACAAATAGGGGAAAAATGGGGTTAGAATTTTGTGACTTCCTAAGGCGTAAAAAGGCTAATAGTGTTTGAAATGGACATGTGGGTAAGGGGATGTCAAAAATGTAGATGGAGTGTCCTTTGCGTAGTTGATCTGTTTTACTTTGTTTCATAAGGAAAGAAATTGTTTCTTCATTAAGCAAAGTTAGGTCTGAGATGGTGGGGTGAACCCTTGGGTTAAATTTAGATGTAATAGTGACTTCGAAGCATCTAAGGAAGCCAAAAAAAGGAGTGTGAACATGGCGTCAAGGGTGCGGTCTGTATGTAAAGTGAAATAACCTTTGCAGAGGGTGTAAATGCATTTGGAGAGAATATTGGGAGTGATGGGTAGCCTGGAATCTGGGAGGGCGGGGTGGGTTTTTGAATGCCTTTAATAAACAGGCTGGTTTGGGGGTTGGATATGGAGTCAGATAGGGGTCCATGTATTTATTTGTGGAAGAATTTAATTCCACTTTGACAGCTATTAATAGTGTTAGCTTGTATGTTCTTATTGGAGTGGAGGTGTGTATGTAAATGATGTAATGGTTTAGAGTGAAAATTGGGAAATGGTGTCTTGAAAAGGGTATGGAATTGTTTGAATGAGTTTCAGGCTGTGATATATGACTGGAGTGTTCTAGGGGCAACGGATTGTAAAATAAGAATTTATGGGAATATCATCTCTGAAAAGGGAGAGATGGGTGTTGGGTTCCAGAATTGGGTTCCGCTTCTGGTGCCAGCTTCCAGAATTTCTGATGAGGTTTCTTGCAGAACTTGAGACTGGGGGTGGTTCCAAAGCTAGAGCGTTTTGTGGCATAGGGAGGGGAGTGGCGGTGAACAGGGTGGAAGGGGGGCGTGAGCTGGAAATAGGTGTGGGGAGGGTGGTATGCTGGGGTGGGTCTGTGTTGGAAGTGACAGTTGCTTGGTGAAGGGAAGAAGAGGGGAAGAAGGAGGGAATGCTAAAGGGTGGGAAATTGGCGGGGAGAGGTTGGTCATTGTGTTTAGAAGTAAAGGCAGAAAGTTGATGGGGGGAAGTTTGGAACAGAAGTATGAGAAGGGTTAGTGGAGGTGTGGAATTGGAAAGGGTTGTGGGCAGCAGAGGGGGCTGGAAGAGGAGGGCTGGGGGTTGAATTTGACGGAGGGGCTGATGGCCAGGGGAGGGGGGCCGGGTCTATTGTCCGGTGGAGTGTCCATATCTTGATTATTATCTATTGTGGTGGTGGTATTCCTGGTCTCTTGGAAGCGAAGTCTGGATGAAGGTCTGCTGGGGGCATGGTTTCTTTTGGCTGTTCTCTTGGACGGTTCGGGTTGGGTATTTTCAGGCAGAGACGTGGGGGGGGATAGGGTGCGTGACATGAGCTGGTTGTCCTGGAGGTATCCCTTGGAGGCAGAGTTGGTGATGTAATGGAAGAGTACAGTATGAGGAGTTCTGATTTATTGCATCGGCTTGGGACTTCAATTCTGGCGTCGGCGAGTTTTTGACAGAGTTCTGGTATGGTGATTTTTGTCGAGATTCTGGTTGATGATCTGGCAGAGGCGTAAGATGAAGCTGGTGAAGGTAATTGGCGGTTTGATGGTTCGGGTGAAGGTGATCTTTGACGGCGTTGGGTAGTGGAGGAGCAGATGGGCCGGCAGCCTCTTAATTGAGCTTCAGGCTCTGTTGGTTTTCCTTGCGGGGCTGAGTAGCACTGATCTGCGGCTGTAGGTTCAGAAAGAGCAGGGCTCTTGCTTGGGTAGTTGGTGGAGTGTTTGTTTGATTTGGTGGAGGAATCCATTGGAGAGTTGAGTTGTAGCAGGTATGGTTGTAGATGAGGAGTTATTTGAAGCTGAAGCAGTAGTTGTAGCGATTGTAGTGCTAGATGTTGCTGAAGCTTCGGCCTTCAAAACGAAGATAAGGAAGGTAGGATGAATGGGCTTATTTATTGGAGGCTAGAATTAATCTGATTGGTCTAGCAATGATATCTGATTGGACTAGCAGTGATTATTGATGCGAGATCAATCATATCACGTGTTCCTCTCGAAATTAGTTTATAAAACTTCATTTTTGTTCCCACTATGGACATCAGTGGCTGCTGGCTTCTTCTTTAGAGTCTTTTTCTTTTTTGACAAGTGAACGGACAGAAACAATGACAGAATTATCAGTTTTGGGTGAATTTTGCCTTTTACGTACACTTAATTCATATAATCAAATTATTTCTTAAATGCTGTAATATTAGTTTCTTGTTCATTTTTTGAGAGGAAATCAACCAATATTTAGATATTAATGTACACGTAAAAAACAAAACATTGACTCAACTTAAAATTGTAGGCAACTTGCTGCACAGCTTTTTTTGAGTCAACGGTACTTGGGTTAAAAGTTGAGTCAACTCAAAAAGCTGTGCAGCAAGTTGCCTGTCAAATACTTTACAAGGGACATACATTCATTACACTCACAGGACAACAAAATGTACATTAGTTGCATGTGCTTTAAAGCCTTGCCAGTTAAACACTTGATTTGCATGCTGTGCACATATTTTCTTCAGAGTGCATACACCTGAGGAGAGCACTGAAAGCCTGCAGTCTACAAAGCCTTTCAAACAGCACCCAATTACAGGACTAACTTATTAGTTCACGTCTGATCTAAAAAAAACTGTAAAACCACACAGGATTTACATATAAACACAGTTGGTATAAAGTGAAAGTAAACAGTTAAGCTACCCAAGTTTCACCCCAAAAATTTAATTAGATCAATTTTTGCTCACTATGAGGATGTCTAAAATCTGTACTAATTTCTGTCTTCAAAACAAAATATATTGAAGATTTTGAGTGACCAAACAGTTGATGGCTGTAGTATGAAACAATACCATGGAAGTCAATGGCAACTTAAATGATGACAGAATATACATTTGTGGGTCTATCCCTTTAATATTAATGAAACATTCATTTTAATATTATTTTTATATTTGTTTGTTCAAATTTCTCAAATGCTACTGCTAAATACTGAACGTAAAATACTGTTTGTTTTATTTGTATATTATCTGTATTTGCATTATCTTTGTTTTGTCTTTGTCCTTAAATAATATAACATTTCTTTTTATCTTCGACACTTTAGCCTAAGTGTCCACCTTTCTTTTTTATTTTATACACTCAAAAAATGACATTTGCAAACTACTTTTTTTAATGGGCTGAAACAACACAATTCTTAAGTTTTGGGGAGGACAACTTAATTGTTTTATTTTCAATTCACGTACATTTGTAAAAGCTAATAATTTAACTTTAAGTCCTTCATGTTGTCCCAACCCAAATCCATTGTGTGGAACCCAGCCTGTATTTTGTAACACTGTATGGCTTTGCTTTTAAAACTAAGGATATTAGTTTGGCTGTACTGTTCAGCAAACTTGCAAAAGAGTAAAACTGACATCACAAAAAATCGTCAAAAAATTGTGATGTGATTTTTTTTTTTGCCATATCATCCACCCCTACTCTCAGCAGTGTGGCTGGCATTGACATGTTAATGCTGTAGATGTATTTTATTAACAAAAACCAAAAAGAAACAACTTCGCTGTGAATTTTTGGCTGTGACGCATGTTTTTGCAGTAAGTCTGGGTAATCCTTCAGCTATCATTTGTTTTTGTTTATTGTTTTGCTGCATCACAAAGATCTCTGTCAATTCTTCTCCCACAAAACAGAACAAAAGCATCAGACAACACAGCTGTCCAATCCCGAGCCACCATAAGCAGAGAAACAAGAGCATCACTCACAGGCCACAATGCTGCCTTTGTGTTTGTAATTACTGTACGTCTGATCAGACTATACTGAGTGAAGCTCAATAAGACAGAGGCACAGGTTAATTGAGGCTATTGAAAAACATCAGATGACACGGTCAGTGCTGTTTGATGTAATCCGTACACCTTGAGACAAACTGAACTGAAAGAAAACCGTCTGGAATGGGGATTGAAATGTCCTTTGCTTTGCACTCAGTTGTCGGTTAAAATCGAACAACCACAAAATGTCAGATGGAATAATTGTCCAAGTAGTTTGAGATTTCCTCATTTTCTGTCATTTATGATTTAGTTGGACTTCAAAATGTGGTGTAAATGAGGGCCTGTGTACTTTTCTTTGTGCCATACAAAGTTGGGTTCAATAGCACCTACTGTAGTAGAATTTATTGAAGATGTTTTCCTGGTAACCATGCAAACAGCATTCTATTTAAGTCATCGGATGTGTGAATGTATAAAATGAAAAGCAGCATTAGTTCGGTCCATGTGACGAATGTTCTTTAAATACACGCACATGCCTCCTCATTGAGAAACTCTTTGTAAAGTGAAAATGTCCACATTTCCAGTTTCTGCACATAAAAAAATTACAAATTGGGCTACTAAAATTAGCTTTTTATCTTTAAATATGCAATAGTAGCTGGATGCAGCCTTAATGATGCACGCTGAGACTGCATATCTCAGTGATGCAATGTCAGACACAATGCACTCAATGGAGCTAGTGATGTAACTGTGAGGGGTGGGGTTAGGTGAGCGCATTAAAAAGCATTGAATGCAGCTCAGATTGCACTGCACCAGGTCTGCATCCTGACCCCTCTCTAAATATATCAATTTATCAATATATAAGGGCACATGATAAATGATTGTGTGCATAATTATATATCAAAAAATAATTTTTAAAAACTTACATGTATAGTTGTCGAAATAGCTGTCACTATAAGTCTTTTACATTTCATAAACTACACTTTCTATACTGGTTTATAATCAGCTTTAATTTCCAGTGTTTGGTAGATTACTTTGAAATGATAGTCTGTTGCTCATTAGCCTGATTACACAATACAGTACTGATTACACAGTAAGATACGATTCTAATTAGTAACGTGATCTATAATATTGATCATTTTTGGGTATGACTACTTTTGACTACTATTTTGACTTAATCCAGTGGTTCTCAATTCCGGTCCTCGGGCCCCCCTGCCCTGCACATTTTGTATGTCTCTCTTATTTGACAAACAAGGATCAGTTCATGGACCTCTCTGTTAATGAGCTGATGATCTGAATCAGGTGTTTAAATTAAGGAAGACATACAAAATGTGCAGGGTCGGAACTGAGAACCACTGACTTAACCCATTTATTCATATTATCTAAAATGACAAAGAGAGAAAAAATCTGATTAGCTGTATAAAAACAGTAATAAATTCAATAATAGCAACATAAAATCCAAATAATTTTTTTTTAAACAAACAAAAATAAAACACTAAAAAACATGGAAAATATTTAGGTTTTTCATCTGACTGACATGTGAAACGAACATGCATTTTAAATTACTGAAACAATATATTTTTCTTAAATTTCTCATTGCATTTAATATAAGTATATGATAGATCAAATGGATTCGGTAAGATGAAACAGTTTGGAAATGTATGCATTACGTGAACAAAGATTAATAAACATGAAATGGCATAGTTCTGCCAAGTCTTTCAAGTTTTAAATAACTTTTTCAAGATTTGCAGAATCGATAATTAGTGATGGTCACTCAAGTATTTAACAACCATACATTAAAACAAATTAATCTGATCATAAGTGTTTTAAAATGTAATACAATCAAATTACAAATAATGCATTTTTGGATTTTTGATGACGTAATCCAGATTATGTAATCAGTTACTAAGCAGAACAGTTTATTTTCCCATTTAATATACTAAAATGCTCCCCATTACATCTCCTCACTGACTTGTCATTAACTACATTTTTCACTATAGCATTGATTTTAGTGAGTCTTTAAAAACAAATTGTTATTTAGTCCCTAAATTGTATATCCATGGCCTTAATTAACAATTTATGTGTCCATAGTGTGTAAAGAAAATAAAAACACATGGGATTTCCCTCCTCAACCGCTGCAGAGAAAGAGACATAACTACATAAACATGGCAAATAAATATTTAATTGGGTTCTCATTCACTTTTAAAAAGGCTTTATTTGGTATATCTCCAACTAACACTGACTATACACTGGGTGTGAGCAGATGCTCCAGAAACAAGCAAGCATCCAAATAATGTGCTAGAGCTATAAAAGCAGTGTGATTGGAAGCATTACTCCATTAAACCATCTTATCAGAAAATTCAAGTCATAAGAGTCCATTTTTTTACATTTTTGAAATTGATATTTATACATCACCTGAAAGCTGAATAAACAACTTTTCCATTGATATGTGGTTCGCCAGGATAACGCAATATTTGGTCGAAATACAACTATTTGAATTCTGGAATCTGACGGTTAAAAAAAATCTAAATATTGAGTTTTTATATTTACAGTAGAAAATGTATATTGAAATCTCTATGAAACAGTCTTCTTCTCATTATATTCCAATGATTTTACCATGAAAGAAAATACCCATAGGCTACAATTGCCCAAAAATATACCGGTGAAACTTAAGACTTTACTACACTACAAACAGACTACCTCCTATTTCGAAATAAATAAAACCTGTAGCATATTTACAACGCGTGACCACTTAATTCAGTGTCTCATCCGCCGAGATCTCATGAATGTCCAGCTGTGTGTGTCAGTGAGTCAATGAGCGCGTGCTGGCACATTGATGACCGTCTGAGATGACATGCATTTCAGCACTCATTTCCACTCGAGGCATTTTCGCACGAGAAGATGAATGAACCGAGTCTTACCTCGCGTCTCCTGTGCCATCCTGTCTCTCAGTGTGTGCTAGTTTGAAGTCAATTGCTCTTTCTCCAAGTCCACGTATATTCTCGGAGACCACCTGCCTGCTCGCACAGGTGACCGAACATTAGTTACCACGTACAAAAAAAAGCCACGAAAGTGTAGTCCAGTGTTCTTATAACTGCTCACTTCAATCAGTCGCGGATGACAGAATTAAATCTCCAGAATCGCGCCAAAAGTGATCGGAATGAGAACTACTGTGACGCATCAATCTGAAAGTAGCCTATCCTGACACACGAGTGCATCTCTGACGAGCGTGCACGATCCTCACTGTGACGAGCATCATCATGAATGATGCTGATGTTGTGTGTGTGCGCGCGTGTGTTGACCGTGCATCTTATTATTAACATGGGAAAGCGCTCCTCGCGGATCCCTGGATGCTCATCACAGTTAATTGGGAATCCGTTTAAGGCTTCATAAGTTCTCGAAAATCCTCTCGCGAAACCCCTCAGCGTCTAGTGCAGGCTGCATAGAATGTAATTAGACTAACTGGGAATCCATAGGCAAAGAGTTGATATGGTAATAGTATACATAATGTGAGAATTGTGCATTTTCAGGAAATTGTAGTGTTTAAAAGGATTTTTCTGGTATTTGTTCTAATGAATGTCAAATGTAATCATCAAGGTGCATCTCAGCTAAAATATTATATATTTCGCCCCACAAACCAGGTTGCCTAAACCTCGGTTATGTAATTTTCTTATAGCTTATACTTAAAGGGTTATATATAGCTATTTAAACTAAACAAAAAGTCAATTACTTCCTGCATTGTCAATTAAAACCTGTAGGCTGATTTGTGAAGAACTGAAGCCACTTTTGTTATATTTAGATACACCCTCAGAAATAAAAGTATGAAAGCTGTCGATGGGCTGTACCTTTACCAAAAGGTAAACAATTTTATACCTAAATGGTCCTCATTATGCTGCAGGTATATGGGTCTTTAGTAATATATAATAATAATTTGCAATGTTTTTTTAAAGATGAAAATACACCTCCTAAATGGCTGTCTATAACTTTTTCATTGTTCCAAACTATATATATATTCAGGCTTGGTCTTTTTGCTCTTGTTTCTGAAGACCTAAATGGCTCTTGTAGTGTATTTTCCAACCCATCGATGGACAGCAGTGACACAACAAGAGAGAAAATGTGAGGAGAAAAAAAAACTCCATGGCAACAGTACTTCCACAATTGCCTTGCGAGTGTGAAATACTGACATAAACAGGTCAGTTTTGCTGCTTGGGGAAATACAGAGCAACCTGTAATGTCCTTGGTCAAATGCAGGACAAATCTAAATTAACCCCAGCTTCTCTGAGTGGATATGAATAAAAATTGATGATTATGGTTCTGAATCCAATACAGGGCAAGAAGGCAGCAGTAACAGCTACCCGGTTAAAGGGATAGTTCACCCAAAAATGTACATATTTGCTCACCCTAAGTGGTTCCAAAGCTTTATATGTTTCTTTCTTCTGTTGAACACAAAAGAAGATATTTTGAGGAATGTTGGAAACCTGTAACCAATGACATACATAGAATGAAAAACAAATACTATGGAAGTCAATGGTTACGCATTTCCAACATTCTTCAAAATATCTTCTTTTGTTGTAGAATTTTGTATTTTGGCTGAACTGTCTCTTTAAGTATCATGGACAGTGATTTTTTTAAGCTGTTGTAATTTGTGAAGAGGTTAAAGCTGAAGTGCTGCTGAGGATCTGTTTTGAACTCAAGGCTGAGAGTAGTTTTCTGCTGGTGAGTGGCTGAAAATGTTATAATCCCATATAAAACGATTGCATTGCATCCAGAACTACCCGCATCGCACCGTGACTTTTTGTGTTGTATGGTTATTGATGAGCAACAAAAGCGAAAACTGGGTTGCGGAATGGATTATGACTTCTTGCTTTGCTGTTAAGGGTTATTTCTAGAGGGTCATATCTTTTATGCTGCCATGGTAAAAGTGGGTATCTGGGCCATTCTTCCACCTGTGCAACAGCCGATTTGAACAGGTTTGTTTGAAAGAGGTTTTATGTCCATCCATAAAACAGTCAGAGATTGTTTCATCTGCTTCTCTGAGTCACCAACACTAAAAATTCACTGTAGTTCTGTCACATAGAGTGATGAACCTTCCTTTTACTCTTGCGCTCATCGGTCTCATTTTCTTCATCTGATCTATTTCTTCTTCACTCTCTGATTTGCCACCGCATGACTCACTGAGTGTAATGGATATGATGTTCGTATTAAGCTAAAACATATTAAATAATAATCGGATATTCCAATTGTTTTGAAATAAAGAATACACGATAATAATTAATACAACAACAGTGATAAATATAGCTGCAAGCAGCAATTATCTGGGCTGAGAACAATAGAGACAAAATGAGGAGCTAAGCATGCTTCAGACAAACTGCAGAATTTTTAAGATTTAGGATAGTTCACCCAAATCTGAATATTCGGTCATCATTTAATCACGCTTCACTTGTTCCAAACCTGTTTGACTTTCTTTCTCCACAAAAGAAGATATTTTGAAGAAAGGTGGAAACCTGTAACCATTGACTTCCATAGTATTTGTTTTTCCTACTATATGGAAGTCCATGGTAGCATAATAAACACAATTTAAAAACTCATAAAGGTTTGGAACAACTTGAGGGTAAGGAAAATATTTCATTTTTTGGGCTGAACTATTCTTTTTAAGTCATAAAGATAATAGTTTTGCTTTTGACCAAAAGGTGGCACTGCTCCCAAATGAATGTGGTGTGGTAGGGGTGATTGTGACACAAAATTTAAATCCAATGTCAAAGCAATGAATAAAATAAGTATAAGCATCAGGCTCAGATTCATTTTGACATATAGGCAACCATTTTGACAAAACGTTATATGATTTTTTAAATATATTTTGCCAGCTAAGGGCGATACGGTGGCTCAGTGGTTAGCACTGTCGCCAAATCAGACTAATGGTCTGGGAAGAATTTGAAAAAGTAGGTTTTCAAAGAAAATTAAATGATTGGACAAGAAATGGAGCTGATTACATAATTTACATAGTCTATATCATCATATTAATAACAGGATCATGACAATCATTAAAACTGATCAAAAGCTATAAGCATTTTTATGTTTGTTTGGAGTGTAATTTATGGCCACAAGGTGACGCTGCCCTAAAACGCTTTGAGTACCATCAGGGTATGCTGCCAAAGAAGATGGCAGGTCTGAAGATGGTGTCCATCAAAGTTATAGTTGAGCCAAAAGTAAAAGTTCTGTCATCATTTACTCACACTTGAGTGGTTCTGAACTTGAATTTCTTTCTTCTGATCAACACAAAAGAAGATATTCTGAAGAATATTTGGGAAAAAGCAGACACTGACATTCATAGTAGGAACAAAAATACAATGGAAGTCAAAGTCCAGCATATCTTCCTTTGTGTTCAACAGAAGAAACAAGTGATGTATGAGTAAAAGATAGCAGAATTCTTTTTTTGGGGGGGGGGACAATCTATTTGATATTAATGACAACTGAGAAAAAAAACACCCTAGGAATAAGTAGGAAATAATGTGTAATTTTTTTAAAAATTATGTGTAATTGAATCAGTCCATTGTTACCCCTTAGGGATAAAAAGTTATTAGTATATGTACAATACATAAAAGCACATTTCCACAGTATGTTGCGTTGGAGGGATTGAGACTCTGTGGTTATAGTGCAGCCAAGATCTGTGTGCTAAATTTCACAACTTCCCCATGATTGCTTAAATGGTTTGCCACAGATTGAAGATTGACATGGTAGATAAGTCTTTTGCATTCATTTACCAATCATTACTTAAAACACAAAATGCATTTTTCTTGGAACCTTTATTCATTTTAATGATGTTGAGAAAATCAAATAGGATTCTTCTGGCCCAGCCTTTGATCTGTTTGTAGTGATGCAAAAATTCTATATTTCACCACTGAATTCTGTCTTCCTCCCACATGTCCATGCAAGTAAAAATGAGAGAAAAATGAGTTTAAAAGTTGTTTAATCCTCAGTGGAAAAGACATTGAAGAATGATATATTCCTTATTGCCAGGACTCTTGAAATCAGCGCTAGTATTATGAGCTTCAGGCTGCCTTGTGGATAATATGATGATGGAAAATTGTTATTCTTTTTTTCCCAACACACACTAAGCACTTTTTAATGGATTAGAGAATATGCATAATCGATTGGATCATTCTCTTCCTTGTGGCAATAAACCATTTTGAATTATTCATTCTTTAAAGCCACCCATAAAAATGTGTACATGCACTTCTTGAGATATTGTAAAGGAAGTGTTGCCTTCTATTTAAGCTTCAGCATTTATATTGGCCCCATCTATCATGTTTATTTAACAACAACTCTGGCTCAAACTACCGCTTATTTGGAAGGTCGCAGAATTTTGCAAAGATGCATATGCTTTATTATTTCACATACTCACAATGTATCCCATTTAATATATGGCATCCATCAAATCTGACCTAACAATCGGTTAAACGTTGTTTAGAAGACTGTGCGCAATTTAATACATGAATCAACTCACAGTATCAGGAGACATTGTGCCCTCCATTGCAGCCTTCACACGGCATCTCTTCATCAGCCTCGTTTTCACACCCAGTTCGTTTCTCCATATAACACTTATCAATGCTAATTTAAATATATTTGACATATATCAACAGTGAAGGTAGTTGGTTGCTGGAACAAATTACCAACCTCCAGCCAAGCAGTAGAATCTAATGAAATCTTCAAAAAGCAAATGAACATGCTCTAGCTATACCATGTTTGTACAACGATGTTTTACTAAATAGCCCACATGGTTATTGTAGTGCAAAAACATTACAACTAAAATATTTTAAGGTTACAGACTTCAAAAAGTAGTGGGAAGTGTACAGGTCCTGCCTTTGAAAGATTTCAGTACATCTGTGACAACGTGACACCACTAGTCTCTCACAAGTACGGTGCTTCTCAATTCTTATTTGTGCATCCTTGTTTTCTGTCTTCCTTTTCTTGCACCTTAGCTCCACCACTTCAGGATTTGAGGGAAGGATGCAAGGAAAAGTGTGAGGACAGAGGAATTGAATCAAGTGAAATGTTCAAGCTTCCCTTGATCACTTGATGAAGTGGAACCCACTTTAAAATAGCGGTGTCTATAAAGTCTAGATGGCATGCAGCTGTGGATACTCACTTCAGTATAGCATCCTTTTTATGACAATGTACAACAATGATTAAAATTTTTACATTACTGTGAGGGTTGAGTTCAGGGTTACGGTAGACCATAATAAAATACAATTGAATTGAACAATTGAATTGAATAACACTCAGTGTAATAACTGTTTTTACATTACTGTGATGGTTCGGTTTTTGAGTTGGGGTAGGGGTAGACATCAATAAAATACAATTAATGGATAATTTAATGAATAGTATAAATAATTCTCATTAACTTCTGGCCACAGCTGTATTCCTTCTAGCAACAACTGATTCCACGAAGGGAACAAGTGAAGGGAAGTTCAAGAGTGCGTATTTAAAAGTGAATTGAATTGCAGCCCTAGTCTCTCCCAGACATCACTAGGCATAACTTGTCAGATAGGATGTACCAAAGCTTTTCAATCAGGTTTAGCTCAGGACTCTGGACTGCCATTTCATTATTTTAGTGTTTTCAGCTTCAAAGAACTGCTTTACATATTATGCTGTTTGACAGGAGGCTCATTGTCCTGCATGAAAAAATACTTTCTGATTAAGTGATGAACACAGAGAAGGAAATTAATGTAGCTGAAGGAGCTTCTGTTGAACATCTGCATTCACTCTGCCATGTATATTTGTAAGAGGCCAAGCTCCTGCTGCAGAAAACATCTTAAAACCATGGACATGGTCCATATCAAACCCAAATAAAAACTTGCATTCATCACTAAAGTGAATTGGGATCAGTACTGTCCACACAACATGCTCCTCAGTAAAACCTTTTGGTTTGCTTTTGCTGGTGAGATGTTTGGTTTTGAGAAATTCAGATTCTCATAAACATGAAGGCACTACCCAGTGATGAACTGGTGAGCAATTCCAGCTGCAACGTTGAAATTCTCCACATTATCTTGTCCTATCATGTATTTGTCTTTTATGTACAACCAGAATTATGGGTGGAGCTTAAAAGATTAGTGGAGCACATCTCTGGTGCTTGATTTTGTCTGTTGGAAACCGATTGGATTGTTGGAAGATGGGTGTTGCTAAAATAATGAAGAAGGATGAATGGACAAAAGTAGGGCAGAAATGAGATGCTCTGTATGCCCCTCTTGAAAGGCATTTTATGTGACCAGAAGTGTAAAAAAAGTCATTTCGAGGAGGAAGGAAGGTTGAAATTTGATAAAATATTATGAAGGCAAATTAATTTTTACAAAAACAGTGCAGATATGCATAATTTATATCTAGCCCTACTATATAAATATAAAAATAAGAAGAGCAAATTTCGATTTCATGTCAACTTTAAGGGGACAGTTAAGGGGACAGTTATAAATTTATATCTATATTTAAAATATAACTTAAATCTAATACCTACCTGAAGGTTTTACTAGAGCCACCAGGTGACGATGACAATGTAGAGCACACTTATTCAACATCATAAACATGACTTTGTTTAACATCGTTTAACCTAACAATTCCCTTAATGGTTGTAATCAGTCCCTTTGGATCTCGCTGAGACAATCTGCTGACTGATCCCAGGGCTACAAAATGGAAACAAGTCTCAGTTGAGTGACCCATTGTCGGCAGCTTTCAGGACACAGCAAAACATAGTTTCAGGTGAAGACTGTGTAATTAAGAAAGATGAATGAGAACGAGATAAGAGATAAAGCCCCTGTCAATATCAAATCCTGAAGGGAAAAGATTTAAAGTCCCTGTGGGGCTTGTTATGTGAACAGAGTTCAGCATGTCTGTAGGTACAATTAAACCGCAGCTTAATGCAAGAGAATTGCCTCGATGATGACATCAAAAGCTTCATCACAATCTCTCTCTCTCCTACTCTCTCTCTCACTCTGGTGCTATTTATAGACTCTCATCAGCCCTGGCTGGAAGGTAGTGATGCTGCTTCCCTCCCAGTATTTTCTCTCCATGGCCACATATGAATAGTCTGTCACAATGTCCATTTCTGCTCCTTACATTTTCTGTTACCTTGAAATTCAATTTGCAGTGGTTGAATGGCTGTCAGATTGTGTGGGCTGATGTGCTAGTTAATATGGGTTAGTCAAAATATATCCTTAGGCAATCATAACATGCCTTAAAATAATATCGTCACTGAACAATATTACAATAAACTTAATGTTTATTCAAGGAAAAGTTACTGAAATTGTAAATCTGACAGCTGCTTCAAAACACTGTTTGTATCTAATATGATTCCCTGAAATGCATTTTGTTAAATTAGTTTAGCACTACTTTATTAGGCCTTCAGGATCACTTGATTCTGACTGGTAAATTATGTCATTTTGGGAATTCATAGAGCTTTTCAAACAGGAGCTTAGATAATCCTGGGTCAAAACCCTGGGTTAACAATTGGTGGGTGTGATTTTACCAAGTATGTGATTAGCACTTAGCATGTTGATCCTGGAATATCATTCCTGTTCAAAAATATAATCCTTAACTGAACCCTAACCCTAGAACCCTAACTGCAAAACAAAGGCTTAGTTTGATGACACCATGACTGAGTGTGGAATCATGGGAGTTGTCATCTTCATGACATCCTATAAGACTCCTGCAGAAATCACGTAAAACAAATCTGTAAAATTTATGGTAAAAAAAGACAGAACTTTACTGTTAAAATAACTGTGGAATTTACAGTAAACTATGTCTTTCATTCATTTTTATAATGTTAATATCGTTTTAAAACACCAATGTTTTTACATCTACGCGTTGTACCTTTGTTGCACAACCAAGCTGATGGTGATGAAACCGTAATATCATGCGCAAACAGCGTTTCCACAAGCAGAGAAACACATTACTAAACACCGTCATGGCAACAACACACGACACTAAAGTAATGCAATAAACTATATTTTGATTATGAATTCATTTTTCTCGTCATCATATTTGGACTGGACATTACAGGCAGTGCAGCTGCGCTTAAATTACGTGATCAATTCCTCCATTGATCGCTGTGCCTGGTTTTTCCATGGTTGATTGAGGCCATTCACATGTAATGCGTTCCTATTCTCTCTGTCCCTGCATCCCTAATGGAAAATGATTGTGGAAAAGCAAGTGTGCTGGACGTACACATGTATGGATGCATCAGCCACAGTTGCAGCTTTGATGACACATAATTAGCTTGTAATAAATTCCTCTTTTCCTCCTAATCAACAGCTGGGTCCTCATTCCTCTTTAATCAGATTCACACTTGCTTGATGACAAAGACCACAAAACGTTCCACAAATAAAGCACTCAAATGTAACATAAAACATCAAATCAAAGTTTCAATGTGGAAGAGACAGAACATATAAAAACAACATTAGCGGAATACAATACAGTATCAGTAAAGTGCAATACGCCAGCGCCCCCTGGTGGTTCATTCTGCAACTACAGACAGAATTAAACGGCTCACCCCAAAAACGAACGTTTATTCACCATTTACTCCACCTCAAGAGGTTACAAACCTTTTTTTCAGTGATATTTTTAATAATTTTGGTGAGCTAATGATTGATAATCTACTGACCTCCATAGTAGGGACATAAAAATATCAGGTTTCTTGAAAACATATCGTCAAAATATCTTCTTATTGTGTTCAACAAAAGACAGAAAGGGAAAGTGTGGGAAAAAATGGCCCTTTATTCCTCACATTTAAGAAGACAGTCTTGTAAATTTAACAGGCTGAAGTTTTACAGTTGTGAAATGTCTTATAATGTTATGCTTCATATATTTTCATACAAGAGAAATAGCTGTAAGATACAGTTCCATATGCCCAGAGTTTAGCAGGGAGCTAAATAATGCAGCAGCTTCAGAGCCTTGCATCTGCTGTTTGGAGACAAACAGAAAGGACTAAGCTGATTAAAATGCAGCATGTCTGCATAAATTTTACATGAAAACACAAAGAGAGAGAGAGAGAGAGAGAGAGAGAGAGAGAGAGAGAGAGAGAGAGAGAGAGAGAGAGAGAGAGAGAGGGAGGGAGAGCTTAAGTCAAACTTTTCACTGAGAGAATGCAGAATGTGAAAAAAATAAATAAATAAACTTTCTGAGATATAAAATCCATATAGCAGAAATAAAACTTTTTAGCAAATAGGACATGAACTATGGGGAAACAAATCCAGATTAATAGTGCCACCTTTATTTTACCACAATATACAATCATATTTTAAGAATTATTGTTTATATCATCAAAATATTAAATTAAGACATGCTGTATATAAAATAACAATATATAGTAATTTTATTATGAATCCATATTTTTTTACATTTTGTTTTTGTTCAATGGATAAATTAAATTCTGCTTTGAATAAAATAATATAAAAAAATCTCAGACACACACACACACACACAGAGACACACAAACCCATGCATGCAGGCACACAAAATAAAGGATGGGTTAAAAATCTTGCCAAGGAATATTGCCAGCACTATATTTTATATTAATACAATTGTTCACATAAAATTTTACATTTAATTAAATATCTTATAAATCTTATATATATATATATATATATATATATATATTTTTTTTTTTTTTTTT
>CAIGQV010018106.1:4465588-4507909 GCA_903798115.1 Danio jaintianensis | reverse complement strand
ATTTGAAAAAATACTTTTTTTCATTTGCACAAATATTTTAAATATCACAGAGAGAAAAACATACGAGAGAATGCAGCTCAGTTAAACATCCTGCTGAGGAATATTTCATAACAATTATTCATAAAAAAAATATATAACTATTTTCAAACTAGAACAATATAATAAAATAATATAACAATTTTATAATATAACAATTTCATAAAATTATTCACAAACTAGAACAATATGGTACTAAAAATTTCATATTTTAATAGTATGTAGTTTATCCAATTTAAAAATAATACAATTATTTGCTGTATTATTAAGAATTTTTATATTGCTATTTAATTACTAATAAATCAGAAGTATTTTTTCCATTTGACATTTGTTAAAAGAATGAGTGAATGAAACCCTAACCATAAAAATGTTTATTCTGCATACAAATATTTAAACATAACAACATACTAAATAGATGCAAACATATTACATAATGATTATGCAAGAGGATTTGATATCACTGACAAGTTTTTTTTTCTGTGGTCAAACTCTGATCTTCTCCAGAGACAGCAGCTGCTTCCTTCCCTCAAAGAGCAGAACACCAGCAGCAATGGCAGAGTTCAGACTGTCCACACCGTCAACCATCGGGATCAACAGTCTCCTCCCTCCCGTCCTCTCAGCCAATCGCAAAGCCTGCCGACTCAGGCCGTGCGTTTCTCCACCAATGACGAGGCTCGTATGCCCAGCAACCCAGTCTGTGTAATAAACCTGCGTCTCCAGGGATTTACTACTTTCATCACAATAATCCTTAAAACTACACAAATCATTGGCATCATCATCATCATGTACTTTGCTTTGGTACTGGTGGCCTTTCACCCAGCCGTAATCTGATGGCCTTCTGTGTTTTTGAGGTGTCCTGTTATCGTTATGTTTGCCCATGGTTGTGCTATGGTTGTCAGCTGCGTGAACGGTTGATGTTTTGGGCAGGTGATTCGAAATGTCCATCCATGTCAGGTTTGAGATTATAGGGAGACGGAAATGAGCCCCCATGGCTGCCCGGAGGACTTTAAGCTCCCAAATATCCACACATCCTAAGAGAAGAACATAAAACGCATGGAAATATGCATTTTATACAGTATGTGTGTAAAGATGTATGGGATTATGTGTGACCACTTGATATTTTTAAAGTCTCTGCTTTTAAATTTGTGGTATATAAAAGTATTTAAATGACTAATTTTAGCTGTTCGTTTAAAAAAATACTTTGACCAATCATTTGGTCAATCATTTTAGTCACTAGTCAACTAATCACACATTTATGATTATATTTCTTAAAGGAACACTCCACCTTTTTTTGTAAAAGTCTCCTAGAATTAAACAGTTGACTTGAACCATTTTTTAATCTATTCAGAAGATTTTTGGCTTTGTCACTTTTAGCTTAGCACAATGAATTGAATCGGAATATATACACAATGTAAGTACAGTAGACTCAAGCTTTAAATAGGAAACTTATCCAATCTCTTTTCTGAATTTTTGTAATGAAATGCTAATGATCAAATCTGATTCAATTCATTATGCTAAATTTATCCTCACCACCTCCCCGTGTTTGAATGCAATTTTCAATCCAGAGAAATGGATTTTATGACATCTTTGTAATATCTGCATTGTTATTCATTTATTTATTTTATGTCACTTTAAATTAGAGAAGTGGAAGTGCATCCGCTGCGTAAAACATATGCTGGATAAGTTGGCGGTTGGCCCCAGATTAATAAAGGGACTAAGCCGAAAAGAAAATGAATGAATGAATTATTATTATTGTCTTTTTATTAATATGTATTATTGTCCCTGGAATCACCCATGGGTCAAACTAAATCCATATTTCCTAATAATATGCTTTCCTAAGGGGCAGCCCAACAGTGGACTTGATGGTAACCATTTTTAGTGTGTCTGAACAATTAATAATTATTAATAATAATTACAAGCTAATAATAATTCAAAACCATAACAAACCAAAAATACATTTCAACATCATTACATTACAGTATTTCTAAAAATATAATAATATTTTATTTAAATCATTGACTTAAATAACATCTGTGTTTTTTATGTATTGTTATCTGCTACACTGTAAAACGTGCTGGGTTAAACACGAAGGAATTAAGTAACTTATTAGTTTTTACAAATATTAGTAGATTGAACATAAAAAAATTAAGTTGTCCCAAAAAATAAAAATCTAGATTTGTGTTGTTGCAACTCATTTTAAACAAGTATTCTGAACAAACAACAAACAAGATTTTTTTTGAGTGTGCAGTTAACTGCTAAAGGAAGCCATTTAAGTCAGTCTTTTAATAAAAATTAAAAAAAAGATTAGACTTAAATACTTTGATAGCGGAGAGCGTGTTGTTTACCTTTGGTCAGCAGTACACTACGGCAGCCCGCAGCAGCGGCGGAGCGTAACACTGAGCCCAGGTTTCCAGGATCCCTCACAGTGTCACAGATCAGTGTCAGAGGCACAGCCCTGCCATACTTCTCTTCTGAGAATGTTAAACGGGACGCCTCAGGCCGTTTGAATATAGCTGCAATTACAGACACTCAATTTAAGGTGCTGCGGTCCGGGACAATTGGGTTTAATAATGCAGTTTTATCTTCTTACCAATTATTTCCTGTGAGGTGTCAAGTTCAGACCAGTCTTGAGCATCTTCCATCTTGACTTTCACCACTTTGGTTTGTCTGAGTTTATCAAGGGGAAGCTCTCGCAGCGCATCCACTGAACTGAAATAAAGCGTTTGAGCCTCAGCTCCAGCCTCCAGAGCACTGCATACGAGACGCTTTCCTTCCAGAACAACCTGATGCTCACGCAGCTTCTTGGATCCTGCTATTCGGGCCAACTTCCTGCAGATGAAATGGAAATAAAAGCAACGTCATTTATTGTAAATAAGAGTAACACATACTTATTTAAATATTTAAATGATATTTACATTTATTTATTTATTTAGCCATATCAGCAGCATTGTCTGTAATCATGGCAACATTGGTAATAAATAACACATCATTTACAAACGTAACAGTTTCTTAATAAATAAACATCATACTAATAACATACAGATAACTACATAGCTACTGATAAAAGGTCTTATAAGATCTTTAAATATAGTCAGTGATAAATATACAAAAATTGTTTCAGGAGACACCTTTTTAAACATTTCCCTTACAATATCTTCAGAATAAAAACGTTCTCTAATATCAGTTAAAAATGTATACATTCTATTAAAATATGGTTTATAGTCAAAATAGTCTCACAAATTGGTTTAAATTAGGAGTACAGAATTTACAGCATACCAAATTTGTTAATTATTCCATTAAGTACTAGTACATCTTTGTTGGCTACTAACAATTATTTTATTGCTTATTCTTTAGGTCCCTTTAAAAAAAAAAAAAACATTAGTACTCGTTCAGTAGATGACAGTACACATTGATTAGATACTTGTACCTATTTCAACAGCAACTAGTAGGGCTGCACGATATTAGAAAAAAACTGATGATTGCGATATTTAGTTTTTCTGCAATATATATATATATAATATATATATATTGCGATACGAGTTTTATAATTTCACAAGATAACTAGTAACTATTATGTTATTACAGGTACCACATTATTGACATCTGCCATTAAGACATTCAGTTTGCATGTAATTTAGTAATTTATAGTAAAATTCTACAGTGTTTCTGAACCATACTATAGTAAATTGTATTATACTATATATATTACAGTATTTACAACATTTTGTTAATGAATGTTGCTGTCTGTAGTATCACCTATAGTAAACTTATAAACTGTAATATGTACTGTTGTATACTTTACCTTTTACCACAGTAAACTGTGGTGTATTTTGTAGTATAATACGTTATAGTGGTTGAAAACTTAGTTCAGCAATGGGTAATTTGTTTAGAATATTTATTTGTATTACACAGCAACTATAGAATAACCAAAACAGATTAATTCCAGTAGTTTACTATAGTAAATATCAAAGACACTATAGTGTTTACTATAAATTACTATAGTATTGTTTCATATGGTTATATCTACTGAAAACATAGTACATCTTACAAAAGGTACTAGTGTTTATAGAATGAAAGAGATAACGTACAGTACTAGTATAAAAATAGGTCCAAGGAGCATAATGATACTTCAGTCCTCAAACAGGCACAAATTATGTTAGTAGTCAACAACTGTCAGTGAAGACGAGCATACTGCATATATTACTCACGTCAAACTCTTGTCACCAGGATGTAATTTCTCATACAATAAACCATCAATTTCTCCAAAACGGGTCCGTGGTGATACATTTATCACCTTCTCCCGGGTTATCTGTGAAAACTGAACGGACTGTGAGTGTTTTGGTCTCTCGGTTTTTTCACTACTAGATGTGTTGGTGTTTCTGGTGATGTTGCTGTTGTGTTGTGATGAACGTTCACTGGTTTGACTGATGACTCGTTCCGAAATTTCTGTCGGCTCATTTACAGATATTACACCAGATACAACTCTTCGTCTACGCACATATCTTTTGATATTTACTTCATTACGTCCCAATGTCAAAGCTGGTTGAAAGAGTGCACACCGAAATCTCATGCTTGCAATGCGCGTCGCCATCTTGACAACTGAACTTCCCGGATGCTATGACGAAGGCAGGACACGTCAAAATTATCTTCATGTTGGAATGCTGGAATGTTTTGTGTTTACATGAATGTAAACTTTCGTTAAATTCAGTTAGATTTTTTTTGCTCAAATTTAAGTTATAACTCATATTATTCACCCTCAATGGTTAAAAACGTTTATGTGTTTCTTTTTTCTGTTGAACACAACAGAAGATGTTTTACAGAAAACTGAAAACCTGTAACCATCGACTTCCATAGTAGTTTTTCCTGTGGAAGTCCATGGTTAAAAGTTTTCAGGAACAAGTGAAGAGTGAGTAAACCATGACAGAATTTTGCAAATTACATGAAGTAATGAATTTATCTGGTGGAATCAGATCATAGACATCATATTAATTAGTATAATATTTGTACTATTTGAGTCATAATGATGGAAAAATATGTTAGTTGATGAAAATCAACAAATAAATCACAAAATTACAAAACGAACAAATACTAATGATAAAAACAAACTTTTGAATTTGAACTAATTTTATTCACAATTAAATCAACCACAGTATAGATAGAGGAATGGAGAATAAATCAATTATGAGTAATTAACTGCCATTGTGGGTATGAATACATGAAAAGGGTAAATGTCATCTGATTAACCACATTTTAAATTGTAATATTACAAATACAAAATTCTCCAACCCTCTCTCAAATTTTTTGGAATCTATAATTGGATTAAGTAGGCCTATCCATACATGCTACTAATCCGTTTCTCAGCACTGCTCATGTTTTCGTGTTGAATAAATGGTGAAAATAAATAAGAGTAGCCATACTGTTTAAACTGCATATTATATAGATCTTGATTAAATGTTAGAATTGTGAAAGTGTGAAAAATGTCGCTTTTTACGTTTTACTCTCTGTTATTCTCAGTGGTCTGTGGTCAGAAAGGAGCCACATATGGCTGTCCTTTGTAGAATGAGCTCAGCATTGCTTTCAGCATCATCATTCATGCATTATGAGCAATTATGCAGCTACTGTTTCTAATCTATTATTTTAAAGACATTTGATGTGTGCAGTTGTGTATGTGCAGTTGTGCATATATGTGTTATGCATATCTGTAAACATGAAAACTAGAGACAGAGAGTTAAAGGTAAGCTGTATAATTATAGGAAAAAGCAAGCTCATGCTTTTTTTTTTAAATTCATGTACTTATTTGTTTGTTTGTCAAAATGCCATACACTACATCTGACCAAATAGACCTTATTGCATGAAAAGGCCACTGCACAGCACAAGACAAAATGTCTAACCAATGAATCAGAAATAAAAGGTATTGAAAATAGTGATGGTTGATTGACAACGTTTTCACAAACTCAGTCAAACCATCTGACTGTCTAATCTGAAACAACGCTGTTCATGAGATAATCCAGTCCTTCTCTTATGCAATCCACTGATGCTGAACAGGTCAGCTGTCACATGACATGTCATGCTTTTGTTTTTGCGTTGTCAGTTTGAACTGCAAATATAATGCAAAAACAATAAACCACAATCAGGATTATAAAATAAATATAAAGAATAAATTATAAATTAAACAAATAGCATAAAATAAAACTGAAATTTCCGAAAATGTCTAAACCTGTTTAACTTGTTAACAAAATAAAAAAAGATATCAAATAAATCCTTGAGAAATCACATTCAAAACACACAGCATTGCTAAAACTTAAATTAAAACTATTAAAACTGAAAATTTACAAATAACGGCAACACTTTACCATAAGGTTTCATTTGTTTGCATGAGTTAACTTACTCTTACTAATACACTGCTATTGCCAACGCACTGAGAAAAGACCTGAACAAGCAGTAAAAAATGTTATTTAAATATAATATTAGAAGTCAAATATCTTAGTGATTCTAAGATAAAATTGTCTCCACCCACAAATAAATGCATTTTGATATTTAACAGTTTTATTTATTATTATTATAAATTATTTATTCATTTATTCATTCATTTATTTATTTATTTATTTTTGTCATTGCATGTAAAACTTTTAAATCATCATCAGCATGGGTGAATGAAAATATAGGCCATATAAGAACAAAGAAGTGCAGTTCTGAAGGCCCCTATAGGCGCAGGATTAAAATTGTAAAAAATTGTAAAAAGATAATGAAATAACAATATATTCATGTAATAATAATTAACAGGAAGCATGACTTTATTGTGTTTAATGTTTGATGATGTTTCATCAGTGGATGTAACTGAGCGTCAATAATTCAGCCCGGACAGATCCTGATGCTATTTTCAGAGACTCTCTGATGGGCGTGGTCTAACAACTTACCAAGAAATCCGATTGGCTGACAGCAATGAGGGAGGATGCGCAGTGTTCGTCGACGCTATCGGAGATTATCTTGTTTTTGTCGCCATATCTGTCAGTCTGATAACGCTTCGGTGGAGAATGAGTTCGACTGCATAGTTCAGTGTGAGACGCGATGTTAAAGCTGTTGTCCAGTCCCACATTAGAGCGATTATTACGGTAGTGCACAGCGCCAGTCCTCTGTCAGTCTCTGTCACTGAAACCACAGGCGACAACATGGATGAACAAAATGTAGGATTTAACTAATATTTTCACTCAAAGCGACAAATGTGATGGGTGCCGATGCAAGCAAAAACAACAAGGTGAGTTCTGTGTTGTTTTCTTAATATGAGTGGTAAGGGAAGTTACTTTGCTGAAACCATGTGTATACTATCTACGGAATGGCTGCTCAGGCATGCATGTGCCCACTTTAATATCACTTTTAATCTGTGAAAATAAAGTAAGGCAAATTAGGTTTTTAACAGAAAATATACATAATACTTATTGGGTCATTTGATATATCTTATCAGCAACGTCAAGTTTTGAATCTACTTTACATGCTTTTACTATTAATTTATTTATTTTATTAATTGCAAAATAAAACAACTATGTATATATATATTTTTTATCTGAAAATACAAAAGATTGTATGGTTTAATTGTTTTTTTACTTCATAAAAGGCACTTTTAGCTTTTGAATATTACAATCTGAAAGTTTTTTGAACTACCACAAGATTTTTTTTATGTAAAAATATATCCCACTCTCATATTCTAGCCTTGTTTATCTTTTAATAAAAAAATGAAATTGTGTAGTCTTAATTTTGTGTATTTTATTTCCTCCCAGTATTAAAAATGGTATTGAATATCAATATTTTTCAAGGTATCATATCTAAAGTTTAGAAATGCAAATATAAATAAATAATATGACAATTATTAGTACTTACCCCAATTATGAGTTTAATTATGACTTTATAACACATGAGTGCTCAAAATCAGTACAAATATATGAAACATATTTATAAAAATGTATGTTATAAAAACTTTTTCAAACAAATTACATTAATTTTACTTATATAAAAACTCTAATGTCTAATTCTTTTTAAAAATTATTTGTTTCTTTTTTTTCTAATGTGTAATTCTGATAGATAATTGTACAACAAATATTTTCACACCTAAATGCACATTCACGTCCAAAATAACAAACATCTTAAATTTATTTAAAACGTGTATATCTTTTCAAATATAATTGTATGAGTAAATAAATAAATACATTCAGGGTTGAAAGTTCCACTACTAAGTTCCTTTACTAAAAATATTTGTAAATATTTTAATTTATGCCATCTCTAGGTTCAAATGGGCCCGAATGCATTATAATTGTTAATAAAAGCATTCCGATAATCCCTAAGTTATGGGCAATGGGTACATCAAAGAAATTTAAATGCACAACATATTTGATAAAGTATTTCAAATGACTGTAAGCTAAATTTTACTTTTTTCAAATTCATCATTACCACCACACAGTAATAATGCACACAAGCCAATAATGATGCTGTAATGACTCTGTTGAACCGTTTTGAGGTAAATACTGACTATTTGCTAACTATAGACTCCATTATAGTGTCTATGTACAATTTTGTTCACAAAATTCATTGAGAATGAATGAAATGACAAATAGTGTTATGGTGGTAATGACATTTTTTAATCGGAATTGACTCTAGAATAGGGAAATGGCAAAAAAAAAAAGATTTAACCATTAAATATGAATGCATTCACCTACAATTACCTATTATTATTATTATTATTATTATTACACTTTTAATCTTATTACTTCAAAATAAAAGTCATTTATCTATAATGACCGATGGGACTTTCCATAGTTCCAGAAACATCCATGAACATGCAAAAAAATAGGTCATGTCTTGAATACGAGTCCCCATGTAATGATTGTTTAATGGTGTTCACATTCACAGCCGTACAAAGGGTCGGAGGAGCAATCGCAGATATCCAGATGGCGGGGATTTTTGTCCGCTGTGGGCATTGCTCTTCCAGCTGGACTCTGCCGAATCAACCCATTACAAGTTGGATCACATCGAATGATTTGTGACAAGGAGCCGTCCATTCCTGAGCACCTGGTCTCCTCATTACCAGGCCCTGAGAAACTCCGCATGGAATGGAGTCTGCCAAGCTTTATCAACATGTTTTTGCCTGAATTCCCTCACCGTATTGTCCCAGGACAGGAACATTTCCAGGTGAGAGACAAAAGATCGAAATAAGGTGGTAATAATAATAGTAATATTTTCTTATTTCATGTATATCATTGTTTTATTATGTCCAATCCCCTAGGTCCTGGGTTACATAGCAAAAGGATCTTTTGGTCCCATATTAAAGGTTAAGGATAAATCGAAGCAAAAGACCTACGCAGTTAAGGTAAAAAAAAAATCTTTGTCTATAAGCCACATATATATATATTAGCCCCTGGCTCAAATCTTTTATTTTTGCTAACATTCTTTTTTTCATGAAGAAAAACCAAAATATTAAATGCTCAATCAAAGTTCAAATCTTAGGTGAAAGCTGTCATTTTGACCTTTCTCTTCAAAGAAATAAATAAATAATTGATTACTCGGTAAATATACATCTATGGCATTTAATTGTTTTATTTAAATATGTTTGTCATTGTTCAGAAAATATTCAGAATATATATTATGTGGAAAAAATGAACCAGGGAAGTTTATGTACGTATGTGTGTGTCTGTGATTATTATTATTATTATTATTATTATTATTATTGTTTTTTGGTTTAATACAAAAAAAACTAAAAACATTTGAGGTTATTGTTGATTTTTAAAGACATTCGGTCACACTTTACACTAAGGCCACATTAGTTAATGTTTTTTAGTGTATTTAACAAAGAATAAACAATACATACAGCATTTATTAATCTATACTAATAAATAATACTAATCCATTATTAAAATCCAAAATTGCTCAAGAACTAAGAATGAAGGGCTTTATCTTCATTAACTACTATTAACAAAGATGAATAAATACAGTAATAAAAGTATTGTTCATTATTTGTTCATGATAGTAACTAACATTAACTAACGGAACCTTGTTGTAAAGTTTTATCAGACATTCATACTGATATTTTATCTACAAGTCTAATTTAATAATAAAAAAAAGTCAGGTTGCATTTATATTATAAAAAAACAAGTAAATCAGTATTATTTATAGAATATTATTACAGTTCAAAACTAATTATTTTCACATATTATTATTTGCAGTTTTGGTGCTTAAGAATCTGTGATAAATACATAGCAGATTTTTATTTGAGGTGTAAAGCTTTTGTAAGTTTTTCTGTCACTTTAAATCAATTTATTTGCATTTCTAAACAAAAGTATTTTTTTTTTTACACTCAATGGAATGTTAGCATATATGAACTGGTCCTCCACTTAAATAAACAGCGTGTTACCATAATGTTCATTTGCAATTGTTTTTTTTTGTTGTTTTTATTCATTTTAAATACTTTATTTCTTGATCCAATATAGGTTATTCCCAAATCTGAGATCTTGCGCTTGGGAGTTTTGGAGCAGTCAAAGGAGGAAGTAATAGTCCAGGTGAGTAATAGTCCTCGCTTTTCTACGAAGTCTTTATTTTTGTCAGGTGTAATGGTCTGTGTCATCTTTTACAGGTACTGACTCTTAGATTATATCATAAATACTATGGAGATTGAGCTGGTGTGTGATTTAGTGGCTACAGAAACTAGGGAGTAAATGCAAATGGACTGGAAGAGAGCTAGACTGAACATGCGCTGGTCTCTTTATCTCTGTGGTCTATGAAGAGGCCGAGGTCAAACGCACAGAGGTTTTTGACTCATTGTGCCTCTGCTCTTGTTGTCAAACTGTTGCCTTGCAGCGTCAGGTCCGCCATCCTTTTGTCCACGACCTGCAGGACTGCTGGCAGACCCAGCGGCACATCTACATTAGTGAGTCACTCAGAACACATCCCAACTCTCTCCTGCCTTTCCCACCACTAAATCAGCTTCCCGTGTGGCCCTGCTCCCACCGAAACACCGAGATCTCCCTGGAGCTTATTTTGTTCTTTGAGCGGCTAGACGGAGGACATTGCATTTCAAAAGTTTAGAAAAATTCTCAATTTCCTATTTTAAAGGAACACTCCATTTTTTTTTAAATAGGCTCATTTTACAAGTCAACTTGAGTAAACAAATGAGTTTTACCATTTTTTTTATCCATTCAGCCGATCTTTGGGTCTGGCAGGAGCACTTTTAGCTTAGCATAAATCATTGAATCGGATTAGACCATTAGCATCTCGCTCAAAAATTACAAAAAATTAGTTACATCCTGTACTCAGACCAAAAATGAAAAGTTGCTATTTTTTATTTCTATATGGCTAGGAACATGGTTAGAAAATTGCAACTTTTCATTTTCAGAAGAGTTGAGCTTAGTTGAATAAAGAGTTGAATTAAATTATTAAAAATTATTTTTTGAATTTTTTTGAGAGAGATGCTGACAGTTGTTGAGATGTTTGTTGTCAAACGGGTTGCCTATGAGACTGAATTCCCCAAATCATGAAGAATGTTAGCAGTTCATGTTGTATAGAATATAGGCGCTATCCATGGTGCTGATTTCATTCACTGTTTTAGTTTATCAAATACAACCATCTTAACACCAAAAGTACCAAAGTACACCTTATAAGATAGATAGATGGGTGGGTGGATGGATATTAAATGATTATGGATGGATGGATGGATTGATGGATGTTAAATGATTTTTGATGGATGAATGTTACATGATTATGGATGGATGGGTGGAAGGATGTTACATGTTTTTTGATGGTTGGATGTTACATGATTTTTAATTGATGGATGGGTGTTAGATGATTTTTGATGGATGTTACATGATTTTTAATGGATGGATAGTTGTTACATGATGGATAGATGGATGGATGAATGGATGGATGGATGGATAGATGGATGGATGAATGGATGGATGGATGGATGTTACAATTTTTTTGACAGACAGATAGATAGATAGATAGATAGACAGACAGACAGATAGATAGATAGATAGATAGATAGATAGATAGATAGATAGATAGATAGATAGATAGATAGATAGATAGATAAGTAAAATAAGAGAATCAGTTTATTTAGAGTTAATAGAGTTTCCCCCCAAACCAATGAAGCAAATAACCAAAATGACACAGATTCCATATGAACCCACATAATAGCTCCTCTGTCAGGTTTTAGAGCACCTCCATCCAAACCTCAGGTCCTTTCCCCCGTGTTTGATTTCCCAGTGACCCTGACTGCACTTGTCAAAGTGAACTTCCTTCTTCCACTGTGATGTCTGTTCCCCACTTGAATGCTTTCTCCTACTAAAGCTACAGTGATGAACGTGTCCCTTCTTTTGATCACACCACCTGATTCCTCTGTTCACAGCTTGTTTTGCCCCCTTTTTTATCAACTCTTCATTCAGCCTTTATGTTTATCACTGGGATCTTCAAGGTTAAGATCCTGTTTTTATAACAAAATGTTCTGGACTTGGTCTGCCCATGATGTTTGACCACTGGATGAAGGCATCGCTGCTATAAACAGATGGTCTCATGAATCTGGTCATCTCCCAAACTGACAGATGTTTTCTCTGCAATCGTTTCATGTTTTTTGTGGGATTTTTAATGTTTTGGGGATTTGTTGACTCTGGCGGTGTTTATACGCTTTGATTGCATTTATTTTCCCTCTAGTGTGTGATTACTGCAGCACAGGAGACTTGTACACATACTGGGTGATGATCGGTCAGTTTGGAGAGAATGTGGTCAAAGTGTTTGCTGCTGAATTAGGTTCTGCTCTAGGTAAGCACATATATTCATGACTTACACATGAGCTATTTGAAAAAGAACACTGATCAGAAGTAGAGAATCCTCACAGTTACTGCTGATAAATCAAACATACAGTTGAAGTCAGAATTATTAGCCCCCCTGTATATTTTTCCCCCAATTTCTGTTTAATGAAAAGAGGATTTTTTTCAACACATTTCTAGGCATAATAGTTTTAATAACTCATTTCTAATAACTGATTTTCTTTTTGTTCGCCATGATGACAGTACATAATATTTTACTCGATATTTTTCAAGATACTAATATTCTTTTTAAATACCTTCAGCTGCGTCATTTCATAAAATCTTTGTCTGATTAGGGTAAACTGAGATTTGAACTTGCTGCCATAGAGCAAATTGTAATGAGCAGTTTTTCCAAGGGGTTAATATCCAAAATATACAAAGCTATGTCCAATCATGTACTTCTTCTTTCGAGAGTTTGAAGAGTGTGCAGGAAAAAGATTTAGGTCACGAAATTGAAGATATAGATTGGTCTGATATAGATATAACAATTTGTTCCCTAAATGTACATCATTGGGTATTCATGAACTCAATTATAAATTCATGAACAGAGTTTATCTTACACCTTTACGTCTGAAAATGATTTACAGAAACTCTTCTGATCTTTATTTTAGCTGTAAAAAATGCAAAGGAACATTCCTTCACTGTTTCTGGCATTGTGACAAAATCATCTCTTTTTGGAAGAAAGTACAAAGCCTCTTTAAGATAAAATTTTGTTTTTCTCTGGAATTTTATTTGTTATATAGTGGAGTAGAGAATGTGTTGGACCCCCACACCAAGCACTTTTTAAAATTTTGGTTTATCTGGCAAAGAAATGTATACTTTTATTGTGGTCATCTCCTTGGGTACCCTCTTTTCAAAATGTGGTTGTCTCAAGTTTGTATTTCCACTCGAGAAACTCACCTACGATATACATCAAAAGTCTGATGATTTTTGGCAGTTATGGACACCTCTGTGGCACTACAGTAATAATTTCTCCTGATTTTTCTATTCCATGGTGCTTATTTAGCCCCTAACCTGATTGTATTAATTTGTTTACTTGTTTGTATATTTCCCGTTATTTCTTACTGTATAGCTGAGACTGTATTTGTATGTGCATTAAAATAACCGACGATTAATAAAAAAAAGATACTAGTATTCAGCTTAAAGTGCAATTTAAAGGTTTAACTAGGCTAATTAAGTTAATTCGGCAAGTTAGGGTAATTAGGCAAATCATTGTATAATGATGGTTTGTTCTGTAGAGCTTTGTAAAAAAAATATTGCTTAAGGGGGCTAATAATATTGACCTTAAAATGGTTTTTAAAAAAAATGAAAACTGCTTTTATTCTAGCCGAAATAAAACAAATAAAACTTGCTCCAGAAGAAACAATATTATAGTAAATACTGTGGAAAAATTCCTTGCTCTGTTAAACATCATTTGGGAAGTATTTGAAAAAGAAAAAAAAATCACAGGATGGCTAATCATTAAAACTTCAACTATAGATGCATGGGAGGACATGATAATGCAGAGAATGTTACTAGCCAGTCACTGCAAAAAGCAAACGGCTGATCAGCGGTAATTATAAAAAAAAGCTGGGCTAACCTCTGCCGCAGAGCATGTTGTGTCTTTAATATTTGAACTGAACCAAAGTTCATTTCAGTGATGAAAGCAAGAATATTTTATTTGGAACCAATTCTAATATTATGTTAATCATCAAACTGGGAAATAATGTGCTGTGAGAGACTAGTGATGTCTGTGAGAGACTTTTAAAGAATTTTGAATGCCTCTGTAGTCTGCTATTTTCATAAATCACTGTTAATTAGCAAGCTATAGCCGAAAGTAAAATTATATTTTAAGGTATGATTTATTCCTGTGATTCCTATTTAAAAAAAAAAGAAAACAATTAAATGGACTGCAGTGTCAAGAACATAAAATAATGTGGAAGGAGATCTATAGTATGTATTATTTAAAATGAAAATTAAAAATGTTGTTTAGAAGAACCACACAAATTATGTACTGCTATATAACTATAATTTTGTCTGTTACAGTGGCAGTCAAGAATAGTTTATTTATATTTATTATATAATTTTTTATTATAAATAGATCTCAAATTTTCTATATTTTGTCTGCCACTTATTCACTGTTAATTAGCAAGCCAAAACTAAAATTATATTTTTAATATATTTTAAGGTATAGTTTATTCCTGTGACGGCAAATCTTCAAATCATTACTCCATCCTTCAGAAATGATTCTAATATGAGATTTTGCTGCTCAAGAAATGTTTCTTTGTTGTTCTGCTTAATGTATTATGGAAACCACATTTATTTGAAATAAATAATTTGTAATATTATAAATGTATTTATTGTCATTTTATTAGGTCATTTAATAGGTTCTTGTTGAATAACAAATATTGATTTTATTAACAAATCTTGATAACCCAAATTCTTGAGTATTATATTATATTATATATTATAATTATAATATATTATATAATATAATATCATATAATATGGGCTGCACGGTGGCGCAGTGGGTAGCACGTTCGCCTCACAGCAAGAAGGTCGCTGGTTCGAGCCTTGGCTGGGTCAGTTGGCATTTCTATGTGGAGTTTGCATGTTCTCCCCGTGTTCGCGTGGGTTTCCTCTGGGTGCTCCGGTTTCCCCCACAAGTCCAAAGACATGCGCTATAGGTGAATTGGTTAGGCTAAATTGTCCGTAGTGTATGTGAATGAGTGTGTATGGATGTTTCCCAGTGATGGGATGCAGCTGGAAGGGCATCCGCTGTGTAAAACATATGCTGGATAAGTTGGCGGTTCATTCCGCTGTGGCGACCCCTGATTAATAAAGGGACTAAGCCGAAAAGAAAATGAATGAATAATATATAATATTATAAAATATGATCTCTTATTTTATAGGCTTCCTTCATGACTGCGCAATCATCCACCGTGATGTGAAGGTATACACTCTTTTACCTGTAATGATTTAAATTAAATTAATTGAACTTTGATGTTATAAATATGATCTTTAAAATGTCTAATCCCAGAATTGTTCTCTGCTTTATTTTGAACAGATGGAGAACGTCCTGCTGACAGATCAGGGTAAGGCAGCGTGTATTCTCCAGTCTCTCCAGTGGAGGGCAGTATGTGCCAGTTGTTGTTGTTTTTTTTCCATGTAAACGTGGAACGTTCCAGAACATCCAGGGCTCACTTTTAAACCGAAGGCCTAGATTATTTACACAAGCATTACTGTTTTTCCAGCACATTCTTATTGTAATTTTGCAATTATCGCTGCTGTTGTAAAAGTCAAATGTCATCAACAATATATGTATAATATATGTATATGTGTATGTATGTATGTATGTGTATATATAGGCATATATTTAATATATGTATATGTAATTAATAATAAACAATTAGTAAATGCATATTATTATTTGGTGTTGCTATGTAAATGTGAAAGTCTAATATTTTGTTACAGGCCACCTACGGCTGGCTGATTTTGGTCTGTCCCGTCGCCTTGAGCGTGGAGGAAGGGCGTTTACTATCTGTGGAACAATACAGTACATGGGTAAATCTATAAAGATACTTACATGACAGAAATAATATACATAAACGGCCACTTTAAAATGCAAAATAAGTCATAACGTGAGATTTATAGCTGAGCTAGGACATTTATATGTGTAGCAGTGTGTGAAATGTAAGCAAAATTCATATGAAATTTGTCTTTTAAGCTCCTGAAGTCCTCAGCGGTGGACCCTACAACCACACTTCTGACTGGTGGTCTCTCGGCATCCTGCTCTTTGCACTGGCCACTGGAAAGGTGAGGTTAATGCACAAATATATGCACAAACATCTGTTTTTCTCCCTGTTATGATAAAAGAGAAGATGCTTTATTTATTTAGGAAAAAAAAAAATATATATATATATATATATATATTAAAAATATGAGAGATTTTTTTTAACTTTGATTCACAGTGAAATATATTTTTGATATTGAATATATATGTCATTTCAACAACAATGTGGAAGGAGTAATATTTTAAAGAGCTTTATACATTTTATTGAAATTTTTGGTCCATTTTTTTATATATTTTGAAATATATCTAAAAATGTCAACTGTAAATGCAACATTTGCATGTGTTTGTGTGGATCTTTTCTGCCAAGTCATTCTAAACCGCTCTCTCCCCCTCCCGTCTGCGTTTGTCTCAGTTTCCTGTGCCTCCAGAGCCGGATCACTGTCTCATGCTGAGGAGGGTTCGCAGCTTCCCCTATGACATGCCAAAAACCTTCTCTCCTTCTTTTGCTCTCCTGCTAACAGAGGTGAGAGTGAGACCCGGACACCTGCTGGTGTACTTTATTCTCCAAAACCATCAATGAATTGGCATCAGTTTGGTCTCAGTTGTAAATTAGGTTATGTATATAGTATGTCTTTGTTCATGTATAAACACATTTTGCATTATTTCATTACATTCATAACCAGAATTATTTCATTTAAAAACATCCATTACAAGCTTCTTCATCATCATCATCATCATTATTATTATTAATAAAGTAGTACAAATTAAATCACAAATAATAAAGATGTATCTCTGTAATACTATTAATGGATAACAGTAAAGAACTGTAAAGCATTTAATAATTATACTTGTAATTTATGTAATAATAAAATGTTACCATTAATATTAAAACTGAAAAAAAAAATCCATTTTTTTTTTTTAAAGATTTTAAAAATGATCCATGTTTACACAATCATGAAAAGGAGCAAAAATGCTGTATTGCGTATGCCAGGCTCTGTCACCCTGATAAACAGTATGTGTAAGGAAGTTACACATACTGAAATGTCTTACATGTCTTGTGTAGTGGGACATAGAGTGTGAACAATGTCTACTCAAAGTCTACAAGATTCTTTTAACATGACACAGCTTCTTACAAACGTGGTGCTCACATGTGAGACACTGCAAAAGACTCGAGACACAAGCGTTAATGTGTCATATACTTCCCAAAGCCAATTTTTACTTACCTGGTGCCTGTTGAGTCTTAAGTTTAGGCCAAAATATAATAAATATAATATATTGAAGGGATATTTCATCCTCATGTTGTTCCAACCCTGTATGAACTTTTTCTTTATAAATGTGGGACATTTTGAAGTAAGCTGTGAACCAAACAACACTGAAGCCAGTTAAATTGAACTGCAATCACTATAAATGAAAATGAAAGCACTACAAAGCATGACCTCTTCATTCATTTGAACCCCTATTTCTTCTCCTTAGCTTCTTTGTAAGACTCCAGCACGTCGACTTCGAACACTGGAACGTTTCAAGCGGCAAACTTTTTTCCATGGCACACCGTTTGATTCCCATCTGCTGCAGAAGACGCCCATGGAGCTGATCCTGGAGCTAAAGAACCGGCCGGACCGCCCTGCCAAAGCCCGTCGAGGCCTAACTCTCGAGTCCTTCCCCAACTTTGACTGCGACTTCCTCTTGAGCTCTCCATGCACACCAGCAGCTCAAGACCTTTCCCCAACTCTGGCCAACATGGAGCGGGTCGAAGCGCTTATGCAAAGCCACGTACCTCAGGACGACCCTTCGCAAAGAGAAGTGTTCGTTTAACATTTTACAAACCAAAATCTTTAGAAGCAAGATGGAGACATTATTCTTCAGTGTATTTAAAGTGTATTTCGTTTTTATTGACACTCTCATCCAATTCCTTACCTTTTGTTGAGACGTTTAGTGAAATGTGGCTCATAGTTCCTCGTTTCCTGTCATGTTATTTGACTATTTTGTCCTCATTAATTAACCAGCACTGGATTTTCTTTAAACAAACAGATCGTAAATTCAGTTCTTCCAAACTCATAATGGTTCGAAAGATACACAAACCCTCAGGGACGTCTTTTAAAGCTAAAACGATCAAGTTGTGACTTATTTCCTAACCACTAAACCTCAGTCTTGTGAAAAAAATGTTAACGTGAAAAACGGATGAATCCCAAAAGTGGATTTCTATACTTTTTATACATTCAGCATATGGTGCATTTCATTTGCACACCGATCTCAGCCTAAAGCCCACAGAATGCTTCAGTTTTTACCAGTATGTTAGCAAACACACAGCCTTTAAAGGGATAGTTCACCCCAAAATTAAAATGTACTCACTGTTTACTCACCCAGTATTTTTATTCTGCTGAGCACAAAAGATATTTTGAAGAATGTTAGAAACCTGTAACCATTGACTTCCATAGTAGGTAAAACAAATATTATGGATGTCAATGGTTACAGGTTTCCAACATTTTAAAAAATATATTCATTTGTGTTCAACAGAAGACAGGATGTCGAACAGGTTTGTGAGAAAATGATGACAGAATATTTTAGTTTCTTTATTCTGCTGAACATAAATGAAGATGTTTTGAAGAAAGCTGAAAACCTGTAACCATCGATTTCCATAGTAGGAGAAACAGATACTATGGATGTCAATGGTTACAGGTTTTCAGCTTTCTTCAAAACATCTTCATTTGTGTTCAGCAGAATAAATAAATTTAAAATAAAGGTTTGAAACAAGTGAATTGTGAGTAAATGGTGACAGAATTTAAGTTTTTTGGTGAACTATCTCTTTAAAACTTCTGTTTCTTTTTAATCGTTGAACAATTATCTGGGTCAGTGTTGCTACCGTGTGAACAAACTGTATAGTGCATAAACAGTTTGAGTTGTGGGTATCTTGTACAGTATGTGCAGTTACAAAGTTCAAGTGATTCATGATCAGTATCCATATACACTTATTAGAAACAAAATCTTTGGATGTAAAAAATGAAGAATACTTTGGCCTTTAGAAAATTGGACTGCATGCTAGGGGTGTGTGATATTTATTTTCTATGGTTAAATCATAATTGTTGTTAAATTATGTGCGAGATAACATTAATATGTCAGTTGCTTTGCAAAAAAAACAATCAGAAATATTTGGATGAGCTTTGTTACCCGAATGAAAGTTTTTGAGTAAATTATTTGATAAAAGGTTCAATGGTCCATTCATAAATACAACTGATGCATCCAAAAATCGCATGCTGTCTAAGTAGGTGCTACATTTGAATTTATTTATACTTCACTGGTTTTAAAAATGTGTCTTCTATATACACTCAAAAATGATGTTTTGATGTTTGTTCAAACTACTTATTTAAAATGAGCTGAAACAACACAATTCTTGATTTTTTTGAAGGGGACAACTTAATTGTTTTATTTTCAATCCACTTAAATTTTAAAAACCTAATTTAACTTTAAGTTAACTTAATTCCTTTATGTTGCCCCAACACAAAACGATTGTTTGGAATCCAGCATTTTTTAAAGTGTAGTATGCAGTAAGTAAGCTCATTTATGAGATTGTTTCTAGACCTTCCAATTAATTTGCTTATGGGGAAATGGCTGAGGATAATAAATGGCAGTAAATGGTCAAGCTACTTGCTCTAGAAACAATTGTGTTTATGGCAATACATAAAAATAATATAATAAGAAAATACAGGTTTGCAACATCATGCAGCATAACAAACTGTTTTTTACGACTAAAAAAATCCATGGAAGTGAATCAGACCGGAAGTATTGAGCCAATAAGCTTCCAATGGCTTATGTGAAAGAATAAGGTAAATAGGAGAGAAATTTGCAGTTCTGTGAACAAGAAGTTACTTGTTTTTTTTTTTTTAATGTATCAGTGGTTATAAACCAGTCATGTGAATGACTGAAGCACTCATTAAAGGGATAGTTGCCTTTGCCTTCCATACTATTTTTGTTCCTACTATGGATGTTAATGGCAGCTTTTTCACCACTATTTTTCTGAATATCTTGTTTTGGGTTTAACTGAAGAAAGAAATTCATAAAAGTTTACAACCACTTGAATGTGAGCAAATGGTGATGAAATTTTCATTTTTGGGTGAACTATCGCTTTAAGACTATCCCCATTTTTTTATTTGCATGACAGGCCCAATCCAGCCATGCTACCAGCACAAAAACACATCATTTAATTATCATTATTGAAAAATGGCAAAAAAGTATAACAAGATATAATTTTTGTTGTCAATATCGCACATCCCTACTGCATGCATACATGATGCATGTACCGTGCTGATGATAACATTAGCATCACTGTACACTTAACCTAGCATTAGCATAAAGACTGAAGCATACTTTGGCCTTAAAGGATACTCTGGGAAGTGAACTGTGGTTATGTGCTGTGATAATTTTCCTATTGGCTTTATTGTTCCTGCTGTTATTGTAAGCTCTGTAAGCTATGCACGAATAACCTTCCTAAAATGTCCGTTCTTATTTCACACCTAGATTGCCTGACACCAGGAATCCTTCATTAAATACTCAGTAAAGAAAAAGGGAAATAATGCAGTAAAAGGTGTGTTTATTATTATTATTATTGTGATTCATAATACTGCAATGTCAGCATCTACTATGATTTATTCTCTCTCTAATTTTGGTAATATAGGTTATAATCATAATATTTATAATAATGAATAATAATATAGTTATTTATGTATGAAATATTTTTAAAACACTGTTTCATAAGTACAAAGAACCTTTTGTTTGTCATTTAACTCATACTTTATTGGTTTGTGTCTATAGAGTTTTTTTTGCATATTTTTCTAAAAGAAAAATTGTTCTTATGCAAATATTCACTTACATTTTTCACTGAATAACTAGCTAACAGTAGTTATTTTGCTGCGTTTTAATTTGATTATCAAAGGCCTACGTGCTCGTACAACACACCTCGTCCGATGCGATGGTGACGCTCGAGCGAGGTCACTTTAAAGGTTCATGAATATTCAACATTATTACAAGAAGGTCGTGACCAAAGACACGCCCCATATGTGGGTTGATTTTCTAAGCGGTCACGTTGCGTTGCGGCATTGTAACGGGAGGCTTTCGACAGCAGTACAGCTTCTACATCACTCTCTTCCAAGCAGGTAACGTAAGCTATTGAATTCTTCATTTATAACTATACACAATTATAGCGATAATGTAGCTTTTTTTTTAGATTGACATGTCATTTAGCTGTTTTGTAAACAATCAAAGATGATGTTGAAACGTTTTTTAAATTCGTTTTAAGTTGTATTTATTGAATTCACTTCTAATAGTGCAACGTCAGTTTTTATGCTAATATTAAATATTAACGTTTATACGAATCATCCGACAGGTGGTTGTCTGATTAGGCCTCCATCACAGTCTGCTGATTAATACTTAAAGAAGTGTTTACATCAGACATAACCAAAACGTAAAAATCCTCTAGTTTCTTAATTTCTGTGTAAAATATTCATTTTTAAGGTTTATACATTTAAAAAGCTCTTACATAAAGAGATAAACATCATAATGTTGACATTTATGACATTCAATGTCACCCTGAGTAGGGGTGAAGACTCATTACATCATCATCTTCATCCTCTCTCTTCCGTATGCTTAGAATAAGGCTAACAGAAAACTGACAAGCCGAACCCATTGTACCACCGTTTACTTCACTAAAAATGCTAATAACGGCATCATAGGCATCTATAGAGATCGATACAGCATCTCGGATGCGGCAGATGTCTGCTGAAGGGAGTGTGGCTGATCCGCACGTAGGCATTTCCTACATCAACGTTATAGCTTTAGCCTAGCCGAGATGTGCTAATATTATGCTCTTTAAAAGTTTAAAACGCATGCTCGCGATATCGCAGGATTCTCGAAATCATATTAAAATGATGCACATCTAACTGAAGGCGTGTCAGAGATGTTTTTATGTCAAATGTCCCCATCAGTCGCGTTTACATCCCACTTTTACTGCTAGCGCGACGCACCTAGAACGCTCGCTCCCGTCACGTAGCGTTGCGTCATCGCGTGGAAGAGGTTTGTACTGAATCACGCGCTGACCATCATCATCATCATCTTCCTGTTGCGTCGTGTAGACGTGCTGAAGATGGTGTCTCTCCTCTCTCTGGACACCGCAGGTACATGCGCGTGTAGTGTTGCTCAAGGTTAAACGAACTAAGCTGATGATGAAGACTAAGCTCAGGATGTACACTTCTCTAAATTGTGTACTTGATCAATTTGACCTTCTCTATTATGTATTTTTTGTGGTCGTTGCAAAATAACATATTTTTGAAGATTAAATTATGTTTGTAGGCCTGTTGATTCCATTAACATAATATCTTTTATTCATTAGTTACTTTTCCCCATTCAGAAAGTGATTTTAGAGTGTTTTGTTGGAAATGAATAGTTAAACATAGTGCATTAGTGCCCACCCATTTACCCCATTCATTTCTCTTAGAGATTTTTAAAAACAAGTCTTTCTTTAGCATTAACCAAGCCAACCATCAACGGAAGACTGTGATAAAAGATAATGTGCTTAATTTAAAGTTGGTGGTTGTATCTTGTAACCGCATTTTTAAAGTAGTTTTTATTGCAAAATATGCATATCGGTTCATATATTTCATACATTTTTAGTGTTTCGTCTAACATTACATTATTTGTGGTGAAGAGTGAGAGTGGCCGGGGTTACAGGTATCTTTATTTCCAGCTTTGCTTGCTGCAACTCTCTAATTGGTGGGTTTTCTATACAGCATTATGGGAAATGTATTTTTTAAAGGCACAAATTCTGTTATTAAACGAAATGAACAAAATAATGGGTTCTATTAAAGCATATACATTTGATAGCCAGCTTCATTTTCAATTATCAAGCTCACTCATTTCTTTAAAAATGTTTTTATTGTTTTTTTAATTATTATTTTTATCGTCAATAGTTTTATATTGTAGTCTTTTTTTATCATGTCAATGTTTAGATACACAGTTCTCCACCAATCAAACATATACAGTTTATGTATTCATCCCGGGGCGACGCGGTGGCGAAGGGGGTAGCACAATCCCCTCACAGTAAGAAGGTCGCTGGTTCGAGCCTCGGCTGGGTCAGTTGGCATTTCTGTGTGGAGTTTGCATGTTCTCCCCGTGTTCGCGTGGGTTTCCTCCGGGTGTACCGGTTTCCCCCACAAGTCCAAATACATGCGGTATAGGTGAATTGGGTAAGCTAGATTGTCCGTAGTCAATGAGTGTGTATGGATGTTTCCCAGGATGGGTTGCGGCTGGAAGGGCATCCGCTGCGTAAAACATATGCTGGATAAGTTGGTGGTTCATTCCGCTGTGGCGACCCCAGATTAATAAAGGGACTAAGCTGAAAAGAAAATGAATGAATGAATGTATTCATCCCTGAGTTGACTGTTTTGTGTTAACTGGTTTGTGAAATACAGGCATACAGATTGAATAAATTAGATGTTGCTAACGTCTCAAACATTTTCTTTTAAAAGCTTCCTGTACAAGGTCACAAATACTCCCTGCAAACATTAATAAAAAAAAATCTAAATCGTTCTGCGTTGCAGGGGTAAAAGGGACAGCAGGGATTGGAAAGGGGGATTGTTCTTCTCGCTCAATAACTGATTATAGCTTTTCAGTCATGCTATGTTTAGCTCGTATATTTAAGCACCACTGCAGATTGATGCCTTATAGCCATTAATTTGGTCTAGTGTGTGATTTGTTTGGAGACAGCTGAGAATTAAGAGTGTAAATTATTTAAAAGTGTCTAAATAGTGTCATCATGACTCCTCAAAATGTATTCACTTGCATTAGAAACACTGACTGGGCTTTATAAATGACAAGCGAATGCCATTCTTAATGGACTCAGAGCTTGCAGTTGACTATAAAATACCACAGTAATGCATGCAACACTGGCTAGCAGTCTAAATGATATATATATAACTCCACCCTGTTCCCATTAGTGTATACAGGACTCTTACAGTATAGGATACAAATAAGAAATTAATTTTAAATGACATATAAATATCAATGACAAATGATTTTAAAAAAAATATTTTTATATATAAAATATTTTAGAACTCAGAATGTTTACATCTGTTTTAAAAGTCATTTACTTATGATTGGATTGATGAAAACACACAGAGTGTGTTTGTTGCCTTTCAACTAATGAAATTTGATACACAAAAGGATTTATCTTTGTTCTATGTGAGATTGTAAGCAAATTGAATGTGGAGGACATTTTGAATTAGTCCCAGTGGACAGACACCTCTCCATCAAGGGTCATTGATTGTGGTCATTCATCAGAATGACCTCCGTTTGCCTTTTGTTTGCAACACATTGTCAATGAAGCCAGTGTTAGCTTTAGCATTGCTCAAAGTAAAGCCAGTCATTAAAGACTCCTAGAGAGTAAGTAAAGACAGTGTTAGTATTAGCATTTTTCATAGTAAAACTAGTCACTGTAGACTCATACAGAGTAAGTGAAGCCAGTGTTAATATTAGGATTTCCAAACACTAAAGACTCCTACAGAGTGAAGGAATGGCAAAGCATCCCTAGCAAATCTCTGGAATTGTGTGATGAATGAGGTGAGCGACAGTCTTGCGCTGTAGAAACTTCCAATGACCCTCATTCATTCGCAAAGACGTCACTTCAGCAATATTGTCAGAAACCATTGACTAGCGCAGATTTAGAGGAACAAAAGCTGCTTCAAAAGCAACAGATTTGTTTACTAAATTTTCACCGATCCTAAATTCATTTTGGTAATGTATTCATTAAGTAATTACATAAACAAAATTCAGAATAAGAATATTTGTTGTATTATTTAATGGATTCAGTGCTTGAACTGGTGTGTTTAGGGTCACCGCACATCCAACTGTGATTTATATCTAAACAGAGCAGCCGCTTTGTACTGGTTTCAGCTCGTTCCATTATCCACAGAGATGGGGGAGCCAAGAAATGTAATGAGTGTACAAACATTACATTACAGAAAAGGAAACATTTTCAATCTTAAAAGCGTGTTTTTTCAAATTTGCTGTTTTAGTAGACATCATATTCAAGTAGCCAATATTTTAGATTACCATAAACGTGCTGATAGGTGAGTGAAAAAAACTTTAAGATTCATTTTTACTACTACTGCTACTAGTAGTAGTAGTAGTAATAGTAGTAGTAGCAGTAGTAGTAATAATAAAAGTAACAATAATAATAATTGTATTATTATATGATTTTCTTATATTCTTGTATTATTGTATGATTATATGATTTCTGCCTTAATCAGGGTTATTAACGAAAGTCAGTCCACAGCCATAAAAATACATTCGCTGAAATAAAATATTGTATTCCTATAAAACTTTGTAATTCTAATTCCTATTAAAAATACATGCTTCTAATGTAATTTATAGTTCAGCTTTGTGTTAAAAAATTAAAGCCAACAATTCATAATGGTATAGTTTTATACAGAGACAAAAATGATTGAAATGACAAAACAACAGATTTACTAAAATGGAAAACAAAATAATTCAGATGGTTAAGGAACAAAAGTAGTGACTAAAATAGCACTAAGTATTCTTTAAAAAATGCTAAAGTGCCCTTTTAAAAGAAATGTTGTGTCAACCCAGCATTCTGAATAGATGTAGTCTCAGACAGTGGGCCGTGTCTAATGGGGATTGACAGCAGAGATTAGAGGAGTGTGATTATATAACAGCAGCAGAAAACACTCTGCTGGCTTCAGTCATGTTGTTATGCAGGCAGTTCAGCCTCACTGAAGTGCTGTGCAGGAGAGTGGGCAGGAATATTAATCAAACCCTTTTAGATGCTGTGAATAATGAGCCACACAGCTTTGTTTATTCGTGGCCATGCAGTCAGATGTTTCCAGGAGACGGTGGGCTGTTTTGTGTGACTTTCTTTGGGTTTCAGAGCTGCTGGGAGCAAAGCCAGATTCTCATACAAGTCGTGATCTGATTCCCAAGTCTAGCGCTGTAGTGTATGTGACCCTGGACCACAAAACCCTAATATATCTTAAGTTCATTTATTCATTCATTTTCTTTTCGGCTTAGTCCCTTTATTAATCTGGGGTTGCCACAGCGCAATGAACCGCCAATTTATCCAGCATATGTTTTACGCAGCAGCTGCAACCCATCACTGGGAAACATCCATACACACTCATTCACACACATACACTACGGACAATTTAGCCTATACCCAATTCACCTATACCGCATGTCTTTGGACTTGTGGGGGAAACCGGAGCACCCGGAGGAAAACCACGCCAACACGGGGAGAACATGCAAACTCCACACACGCATGAGTATATTTGTAGGAATAGTCAACAATGCATTGTGTGATTCAAAATGCTCAATTTAATTTTGTTCAGCTTCCATGAAGAATTTAATTTTCTACCATAAATATATAAAAACAATTTTTTTTTTATTAGTATTATGCATTGCTAAGAACTTTATAATCTTATTGGCTCTTATGATTGGTTTTGTGGTCCATTGTCACATTTATTTATTTACTTACTGTATTTATTTATTTATGGCAAAATGTTGTCATTATTTGTAACTATATATTAGTTTTTTTTGTTTTATATCACTTTGAATGAATGAATAAATGAATCAATGACTTGTTTCATTACTGGATGAATCAGCGTTTTTGAATGAATGATTTATTGTTCGATATGTTTTTAACATTTAACTTTTTTTACATTTATCAACCACCTACTAGTGAAGGGAGGCAATTAATGTAATCATAAATTGTTATTCATTTTGATAACTACCTTGGACATCAGTGTTTAAATCTGTTAGAAATTGCCCCTATACCCGGCACTATTGGAGAGATATTGATGCTGAAATGATATATTGTGCAGCCCTAGTCAAGCTGGTGAGATGGATGAGCTGACGGTGGTGTCTCCTCTTTTGCAGATTGCTTTGAGCCGCTGACATCATGACGCACCAGTATCCCGCACTCACCACCGAGCAGAAGAAGGAGCTGCAGGACATCGCTCAACGTATCGTGGCTCCAGGGAAGGGCATCCTCGCCGCAGATGAGTCCACAGGTCTGAGACACTTTATAAACAACAACAACACAATCATTTACTCTAGCTCATGCTCATCTTCTGTCTTCTTTGAACACTAAATATGCTCTAAACGCTTTCTGCTAAGGCTGTTGTGTTTACAATAAGTGATTATGTTTTGAAACATGCCTCAATGTCATTTAACCCTTGTGTATTGTTCAAATTGACTGCCATTTAAACCTCTTCCCAACTGGGAAAACCACCGACAATCAAGAAAGCATAATTATATGCTGTCCTGGCTTTGCGATCAAAAATGTCATTATAATGGAAGTGGCAAAAACAGCCACCAACATAACGAAAGGGTAGTCAATTTGCCAAAAGTGTAGTGTTGAGTTTTTGGAGAAAATTCAAAGCATTTTCCCAAAATATGTGTCAAAATAAGATTTGTCACTAAAACTCATTCCATTTGCTGAAACACAGAAAGTTGTGGCCAAATTAAGACTCAAAATCATGCCAGAGTGGATGAAAACATCCCTAACAGCACACAAGGGTTAATCTATGGGATGGACAATAATTCAACGCCAGAACTGTATGGAGTGCAAACTTTATATGTGGGGGTTGTTTGCGGTAATACTGCACATAGCACTAAAAAACCATCCTGATAAAGAGAAATTTCCTCAATTTCCACAACTTTCTGCCAGTCTCTCTAACACAGTGAAATGAATGTCTGCGTGTGTACAGGTAGCATGGCCAAGCGTCTGAATCCAATCGGAGTGGAGAACACAGAGGAGAACCGCCGTCTTTACCGTCAGATCCTTTTCTCTGCTGACGAGCGCATTGACAAGTGCATCGGTGGCGTCATTTTCTTCCATGAGACCCTCTATCAGAACGCTGATGACGGCACAAACTTCGCCCAACTGATCAAGGACAGGGGCATGGTTGTGGGAATCAAGGTACAGCAAGTGTTTCACTCATTTTTGTTTATTTTAGTTCACTTCTAATTGTTTGTCTTCTTATCTGGCACAGCAAACTTTTAACTTTATATATATACATGCACATACACACAGTGATGTGAAAAAGTGTTTGCCCCTTACTGATTGTTTCACACTTTAATGTTTCATTAAATCATTAATCAAATTTATATATTAGTCAAACATAAAACAAGTCAATGATTCATGCAGTTTTTAAATTAAGGTTTTTATTATTAATTAGGGGAAAACAAAATGCAAAACTGCATAGCCCTGTGTGAAAAAGTGTTTTAGAACTTAACTCTGGTTTAAGTGATAAGATTATCAGGAGGAGGTTGGTGATGTAATTTGTAGAAAATCTTTTTAGCTGTTTGAGATTTACTTGCGTAAATACATGTTTGAAATATTATTCCAAATCATACTTGATTTTCATGTATAATTTATAGGTGAATGAAACATTGTTTATACATTTTATTATTATATTGGTGATGAAAATAACAGCAGGTTGTGCTCTTTTGCAGGTTGACAAAGGTGTCGTTCCTCTGGCAGGAACAAACGGAGAGACCACAACACAGGGTGAGCTCACGGTCATTGCCATTATATTTGATGGTGGTGATGATGTTTTATTAATGGTAAATCATTGCGTCTTTAGGGCTGGATGGCCTGTCAGAACGCTGTGCTCAGTATAAGAAAGATGGCGCAGACTTTGCCAAGTGGCGCTCCGTGCTGAAGATCAGCGACACCACTCCTTCAGAGTTAGCCATCATGGAGAACGCTAACGTCCTGGCCCGCTACGCCAGCATCTGCCAGCAGGTCAGAGCCTCAAGTCCTGCTGCTCTTTGTGTTCATCTTGTTAACTGAAAACGATTACAAATTATCATCTCAATTCATGATTAAAAGGAAGCTAAAATAAAATATGGATATTTGATTGAAAAATAATAATAATAATCTTAAACATAGGATAAAGACTGAAAATAAACTAAAATAAAAAGTAGTTAAAGCTGAATTTAACTATTTTAAAGCAGCAGAAATGTAATGTTTAAAAGCACATACTATTTACTAAAACTTATAGGAACAGTTTATTTTTACAGATTATTTGCCATGCAAGTGCTAGGTGATTTTCTTTAGCTGAATAAAAAAAATTAAGGTCTTGGATGAAAATATTTCAGGATTTTCTTAATCTGTTGCTAGTGGACAGTGCTCAGTATATAACATTTTAGATGGTTCAAAATACATATTTAGGCATATAATCCACACCACCCCTGCTGACAAACATGGGCTTTATCCAGTAACTGGAAAAAAAAAGTCATGTTCTGACTACAAATGTTATATTTCTGCAGGGGCCCTCTGGATTACTTCTTGACCTTTAATTTATCACGAGGAGAAATCCTGGAAATTTTTCCCCCTCAAAATCCTTTAAAGCTTATTTTCTTTACATCAAGTACAGGATGGCCTGGGGCATGAGAAAATAAAAATCCAATTTTCATGTTTGGGTAAACTTTTCTATGTAACTATCAATAAACGTTATATTGCAAGTTACAAAAATAAAGCAAGGCAAGGAATTCTTGAATGAATTGAACCTAAAAATGGATATCAGCAATAAGATGGAGTGTGACAATTGTGTTGATGTTGTATTGTCCATTTGTGTTTCAGAATGGCATTGTGCCCATTGTGGAGCCTGAGATTTTACCTGATGGAGAGCACGACTTGAAGCGCTGCCAGTATGTTACAGAAAAGGTACATAAAAAGTCAAATCAAATGACAGAATTGAAATTAGACATGATTTTATTGTTTGATTATGTTATATGTAACTCCTTATTTATTATGTATCACCAGGTTCTTGCTGCCTGCTACAAGGCCCTGTCTGACCATCATGTGTATCTGGAGGGAACTCTTCTGAAACCCAACATGGTAACAGCCGGACACTCCTGCCCCACCAAATACTCCAGTGAGGAAATCGCTATGGCAACAGTGACAGCCCTGCGCCGCACCGTTCCTCCCGCAGTATCAGGTCAGTCACGAGACTAAAGGCCCTGATACTCATTTGTTTATACAGCAGAATGGCTATCAACACCATAAATATGATTTCCATTGTGGTGAGTGAAGTCTGGCTTTATTGTAAAGTCACACAAACCGCCACCGCACACACTCAGTTTTCTTTTTCTGGTCCAAAGACATGAACACAGAGAGATTTATATACAGCACAGACCATAAAAAATTTCAGACCTATTTGTATTGTCCACTCAATACTGCAGAAAAAAGGTTAGACAGATGCAGCATTTCTATTATAGACTGTGGTTTTCATGAGTCAGATGTGCTTTTGCTTTCTAGTGGTATTAAACGATATATTTAAGAATCAACATTTTATTATTTGATTAAAAAAGTTTCTCTCTCTCTCTCTTTGAGTGAGTATAGAAAATGTAATGTATATATTTTTATAATGTTTAAAAAATTATAGAATTAAGAAAACGTATTATCATATACATCAAATTGCATTTTAAAATAAACAGAACAAAAGAGCTAACTGTTAAATAATCTCTTTCACATTAATTGTTGGGCTACAATTATTGTTTAGTTTTTTGTAAAACTCTTGTTTCAAACCTAAATGAGAATTTTAATTCCTCTTTGGAACACAAATAAATATATTTATAATAACATTTAAGCAATATCTGTCTTTACATTTGAAAATTTGTTCATCCAAAAAGAAAATTCACATTTGTATATATGTCAATAAGTCAAGATTAATTCTGCTAATCAAATAAAGCATTCACATTCTGCTTTTTACTCTTGACTTGCTGAGCTGAGATATGAACCAAATGCTATTGGCCATTTTTTAAGAAAAGGGGAGGGGCTACTCGGTATGTCCTTCCCTAATTACATTAGTTTGAGTTAAAGGGATAGTTTGCCCAAAACTAAACTTTTATTTACTCACCCTCCACATACTCTAACTTGTTTAAGGTTTCTACTGTTGAACAGAATAGAAGATATTCAGAAGAATTTTGGACACATTGGCTATCGTCAACGGCTACTGGTTTCCAACTTTCTTCAAAATATTTTGTGTTCAACATGGAAAAAATAAACTAATAAATGAGTGGAATCCTCTTGAGGGCGAGTAAATAATGAGCAAATGTAAATATTTGGGTGAACTGTCCATTTAATATTACAAACAAATACTCAAACAAAAAAAAGGGGTATGTTTAAAATCAGAATCAGAAAGAGCTTTATTGCCAGGTATGTTCACACATACGAGGAATTTGTTTTCGTGACAGAGCTTCTACAGTGCAACAGAATAACAGAGACAGGACAAAAAACAGATAATAAATATATTTTAAATATAAAAGTAATAGTGAATGCAAATATACAAATTGACAAGTGTATGTACAGGTATATTACTATGTACAACGTTATATGGCAGCTGTTATGTGCAAATTGGCATGTAAAGTATGTTGTTAAATAAGTGTTTATGTGTATAAAAGTGTATAGCAAGTAGTGATGTTTGTTCCATAATTACTATCATCAAGTGTTCATGAGATGGATTGACTGAGGGAAGAAACTGTTTCTGTGTCGGGCTGTTCTGGTACACAGTGCTCTGTAGCATCGACCAGAAGGTAAAAGTTCAAAGAGGCAGTGTGCTGGGTGTGAGGGGTCCAGAGTGATGTTGGCAGCCCTTCTGCTTGCTCTGGATAAGTACAGTTCTTGGAGAGTAGGGAGGGTTGTACCAGTGATTCGCTCAGCAGTCCGAACTATTCGACGTAGTCTTTGGAGGTCGGATTTCGTAGCTGAGCTAAACCAGACAGTTATTGAAGTGCAGAGGACAGGTTTAAAATTACAGCAGTCTTAAGAGAGAAGCTATACTCAAGTCTGAAATTTTTGTATGCGTTACATTTGTGGGGAGTAACTCAATATTGTAATGCATTTCTTTCAAAAGTAACTTTCCCCAACACTGGAAAATAATGCTAACAAACCCGAACCTCATCAGTAAACGGTACGTAAAGAAGTGTCAGTCTCTATAATGTGTTTGAATGTCTTCTTCCAGGAGTGACTTTCCTCTCTGGAGGTCAGAGCGAGGAGGAGGCGTCCGTCAACCTGAACGCCATCAACACCTGTCCCCTGACAAAACCCTGGCCCCTCACCTTCTCCTATGGACGTGCCCTGCAGGCTTCGGCTCTGGGCGCGTGGCGCGGAGCCAAGAGCAATGAGAAGGCCGCCACTGAGGAGTTCATCAAGCGCGCTGAGGTCTGTTATACTGCATTGTTTATTTACAATAATTTTTTATCTCTAGTGAACCCAATATGGCCCATTTTATGTTTATTTTATGCAATGACTTTTATTTGAAATTTGAGGGGGAAATGGCGCCAGTAGTTTATAGATTCAACCAAAATAACTTGAACACAAAACTATACATTGTAAATCCTCAGAAACTGAGAATTTTCAAGTAGTCTTTTAACATAAGTTCATGTTGCTTTATTGGCATGACATTTTTTACAGTATTGCTAAAGCATTTTAACAAAGTATAAAATATTACATCATCAAATGAATCAAAGATACAATAAATGAGAGATAAATGCAAAAAATAAAACCAAAACTGTCAATACCTTTAATATGAATTATAATAATAATTACAATTAGAAACCGTGTAAATTATGTAAAATAAGGTAAATGAATTTTAATGGGTTAACCATTTCTTATGATGTGAATAGTACATAGATATTTTGCTGATAATCTCTCTTTCTCAAATATAAAATTCCATTTAAAACTTTTGACATGATAATTGTTTATAATGTATTGTCAAAGCATTGTTGAAATGCTTACATCAAACAGAGCATGAAGACAATTTGCGTGGTGATAAAGATAAAAAATATATAATAATAATAATAATAATAATATTCATAGTAATAAAAAATATTCATAATAAGATAATATTAAACAGCATATTTAAGAATCAACATTTTATTATTTAATAATAAAAAAATACTCGCTCTCTTTGAGTGTGTATAGAAAATGTAATATATAATTTATATTATAGTATTATATTATTTATTATTATTATTATTATATATTTATATAAAAAAGTATAGAATTAAGAATCTAATATCATTTATATAGAATTTTAAAAATGAACAGAACAACAGTTGAATCAGTTTCAAAAGAATTATTGTTTAGTTTCTTGTTTCAAACCAAAACGAAAATTTGGAACACGAATAAATATATTCATAATAAAATCTAAGCTATATCTGTCTTTCAATTTGAAAATCTGTTGATCCAAAACATTTTAGTTAATTTGTATATATGTGAATAAGTCTACATTAATTCTGTTAATCAAATAATGTTTAGAATATGTGGATTAAACTTTATTTCATATAGATTCATTTTTTGATTTCTTTACAAATGTTATAAAATGTCATCATTTTGGGTGAATAGACTTTCAGTGGTGGGACAGAAATGTTTCAGATTTGATCAAAAATACCTTCGTTAAATGAACTAAAGTCTTACAGGTTTTGAACAGTAAATAATGACTTGACCTGCAGAATCAGTCAGGTTGAACTGACGTTTGTGGCGTTTCCTCAGGCTAATGGATTGGCTGCTCAGGGCAAGTACATCTCCAGTGGAACCGGAGGAGCAGCAGGACAGTCGCTTTACGTAGCCAATCACGCCTACTGAACATCCCACATCCCAGCGTTCAGCTCTCCGCCAGCCAATAGTATAGTGCACAGCTGCTACCCCTCCTGTCACCGACCAATCACAGGCCTGCGCTGTCTTCTGTACTTTACGGTTGCCGTTGCAAATGTCTTATAATATATCTATTTAAAATATATTAAACTAAAAAACAAAAAGGTACGCAAAAGATTATTTTTATTTTCAGAAACTTCTAGGCATGACTTCATGCTGTAAACAAGGAAACAGTATTTTTTGTGACTCATTAGCTGGATGTACATGTATATGTCAGCCGTTTGGGTTTTATATTATTGCATTCCAGTTCTGGCACCAGCTTCTCCAGTTGACTTTTCACATTCCTTTTAGTGCAGTTTGGCCTCATAATGATGTGTGGATGACAGATCAGTGTACGCCAGCAGGACCAGTTGATCATATTTGGAGTAAAAACAGAGTAATATATATGTAACTGAGTGATTAACTCCAGCAGACTCTTGAGGAGGAATATTATTTTGTGTTGTGTTCACATATGATATTAAACCATTGTCTGGGCTGCGTGTGATTTACCGTTTATGAAATTTAACATGAAATACGTAATATATTAGTTTGGAAATGGGAGCTTTATTTTAAAATTGTGCTCTGTGTTGTGTGCTTGAGTGTGTTCTGCTCTTCTTCCTCTCCTCCCTGTGTTTGTGACACAGTGCTACATCAGTAATAATCACTTCTATTGGTTGCGAGCGGCGGAGCGGACCAAACTGTGGAGCTTGTGGGGGAGGAGAGTGCTCACTGCTCTGTTGACAAAATGTGATGTTGTGGTTTGATGTTGTTCCCTGAGCACTTTGTGTGTCACATAGTAAAAAACAAATAAAACTACTGTAAAACCCTAGATTTTGTTTGTCGTTATTATGGGAGTTTTGCATGCTCCTACTCTCATTGGTCTCTTAAAGGGATAGTTCACCCAAAAATCAAAAGAAGATATTTTTGAAAATGCTGGAAACCTGTAACCAGTGACTTCCATAGTATTTGTTTTTCCCTGCTGTGGAAGTCACTAGTTACAGGTTTCTAACATTTTTCAAAATATATTCTTTTGTGTTCAAGAGGGGAAAAAAAACTCATAAAGGTTTGGAACCACTTGAGGGTAAGTACATTTTGTTTAAAGTCTATTGTAAATAGTGAGTAAATTAAATTTTGGGGTGAACTATCCCATTAATGCATAAAGTTGCTGCCTTGTGATTGGCTAATTAGCAAGCCTTCTGATTGGCCGAATCAAGTTCAATGTAAATGGATAATTCTTAGTTTTTTAAGCATTAAAGAAAAACATTAATGAAAAGCATTCATCAATTTGTGCTAATTATTAATCTAGCATAAAAAGTAGCTGTTTTATTTGACCAAATAAAATATCACCAAACATAAAGTTAATCTAGCATGAAAAGAATCCATTTTAAAAACGTCAAATATATATAACTTTTACTACGTTATTAAAATGATATCAAGTGAATTGTAGTGAAATTACTAACCAGCAATTTTACAGAATTGCCCAAATTTCTATGTAATATTATTTAATATTAACCCCATTTTTCATTATGAATAGTAAATATATTAATTAGTCAATTTGTTAATTGATCCATCCATCTATTTTTGTTACCAAAACATAAACGTGGTAGTCATCAACTGTCGCCCTAAACCTGCGAGATGGACTTAAATTATTCTGGGAAATGTCTCAATGTAACAAAAAGTTACATTTTCACAATATCTTCTTTTATGAGTATTTATGATGATAAGTAAATGAGGACAGTATTGTAATTACGAACTGCAAAGATGCAAACCGAAAGAAAAATAAATCGTTATTTTAAAGGGCGTGCGAGTGACATCATACCCGCCCTCTTAAACTCTGATTGGAGAGCTCTGTGCCTTCTGGCATCTGATTGGATGAAATCCTCCAATAGCGTGTCTTGCGGTAGTCATTTCACACAGCAATGGCAGCCTTGCAGCTCGGTGAGTCTTGTCAATTCATTTCAAACGATTTCCTGTTATTTTTCGACATCATATAAGTGTTTATGTATTTATTTTTCGCACGCATGTTCATTTATTAGTCATAACACTAAAAACGAAATGTCAGCATATTGCTAATTTATTTACTTTAAGTTGTTTATGTTGAAATGCCAGGGTTGGGTCACTCACTGTGTGGTTGTATTGGCGTCCTTTGTGTTTACCTCCGTTTCTATGAATATATAGTGCTATTGAATATTGTTTTTGGTCATAACAGAAAAGCAGCGAGGGCGATATGCTGCTGTGGCCATTGCTGCAGTGGTAATAATTGTGGGAATCCCGCTGTGGTGGAAAACCACCGAGACCTACCGAGCCTGGCTGCCTTTCTCGGACATTAACGAACTCGACTCGCTGCAGGTAACGTTAACCGAGGAGGCTTCATTCTTATTTCTGCATCTGTATATTCAGAAATCAATAAACATTATCGTGTGTTTGACAGCTCCGGCTCAGTGTTGATGTCGAGGTGGTCTTCTCTCGGGGAACACTGACCCCAGAACAGCAGAAGAAGATTCCACTCAGTCATGTCAACGAAAAAGAGCATCAAGTTGACGGTAAGTGACTTAGTTCTAGTCAATACAAAGGAAAAGAAAATAGATTTTGATGTTTAAAACACATTTTCTATTCCGCATTCTAGCTAAGACAGGCTTGAGGTACCAATATGAAACCAGATACCGCACTGCTACTGTAATGGAGGAAGACGCCTTGAATCAGCCCACAGCTGCAGGTTCAGTGAATTTATTGGTGTTTTAATATTTATCCACATTTTTCATGTACGAGTGGACTTTAATTTCCTCATAAGTGTTTTTATTGAACATACGTGTTAGACATGAAACATACAGTAGAGAAATGTTTGTAATACTCCCAACCCACAACAAATCCGGTCACACCCATATACATTTAAGTTCTATACAACTATGATAAAAATATTAAAATAAAATAAATAATGGTAATAGGTAAAAGAGAGATTTATAAATTTAATTATTACAAAAAGAAAAGAAAGATATATATATTTATATATATATAAGGAAAAGTTTGACTCCATGTAATTATCTATATGCTAAATAATAATACTGGTATTATTATTACTACCTCTCCAATAATAATAATTAGTTCCAAGTCATTGTAGTTTCTCTAGAAACTAAAGAAGTGGACATTCAAAGGGATTATAATGTAATAATTTTGTATTTAATTAAGTAGTATCTTTATTATCCTGCTCTGGGCCTACAGATGAAAAAAGGATTGTTGCAATCTGGAAGGTTTTTACATTCATTCTGTTCATTGTTAATATTTATTATCTGTTTTTGTCTTTTTAGAGTATGTTTACATTTGTAGATTGATTCTGGTCAGGACCAGCAAATGGAAAAGATAACTTTAGACTTGTTTAACTTAGCATTTATGCTGTTGTTTAAAAAAATAAAAATATAAAAACTTTTTGGAACTTGTCAAACATACAAAACACTTCTGTGTGCTGGGCTAAACATGCTCGCTTTAGGTGTCAATGTGATGAGCATGGACCAAACTGTGGCTATGACAAGAAAAATGGAAATTCTTCAGCATTCTGTCTTGTTTGTTTGTTTACGTCTTGTTCTCTATTTGATGTCCGTTTAGATGTCTTTTGTCCTTGTTTGTTCATTTAAGTCAAACCACACTACCCTTTGTTTAGAGGCACACAAGACAGCCATAATTTTCAGCATTCTCACTCCACTTGATTGGCTTATGCTTCCCCTTATTTAAATGAACACACTAACAGAGCAATCGTATCAATGTTTGTTAATCAAGTCTAATGAGCCAAATGTGAACAACACACCCTTTCTTATTTGTAGCTTCAGTCATTTTAGTAGACAAATTAGGTTGTCTAATGGGATAATTAGGTTGTCTCACCATAAAAGATATTTTATTAATATGTGAAATTGGAAAGACTTCTAGACATGATTTTTTTACTCTGAGCACTTATTTTTAAGTTGTTTATCAAAAATCAAACTTCATATCTAATGTTTTTAGTGTGCATTTTGTCAGTTTTATTTATTTAGTATAATCTCTTATTGAAATATGAAGTTGTTATTATTATTATGTACTATGTTTTTATCTATGTTGATCTTGCCATAAAACTTCCATAAGTTGCTGATGTGGCAATAAACCAGCTCAAACTCCCTCCACAGAGGCTGATTTATCTCTACACACGCTGACCGAGAGTTCTTGTGGGTCTGTGGTTGTGTATGTGATCCCCGAGTCCTCCGTTCTTCTTCCAGAGGTAAGCTTCAGAGCTCAGACATATTTCTATTTCCTCCAAACGCATACTGAAATCACTACTGAGGCTCATTTACTTCCAGGATGTAAAAGTGTACATTGGACAGCGGCGCACCGCTCTTCTGCGTTCGCCTCCTTTTAAAAGTTCTTGGAGTCTGAATGAAGTCATCTCCAATCTGAACCCACGAGTGGAGCAGATAGCAAGCACCATGTCCTTCAGTCATCAGGATATTACAGCAGCTCTGAGCGACCGAGTCCGAATGACCAAAGTGACCAAAGAGAGTATGGCAGACAGCATGAGGGCCATCAAATCTAGTCCAGGTGAGGATTCAGCTTGTTTTCTCAATAGCACATTTATGCAAAGTGTTTTTTTTGTTAGGTTTTTTTTAGATATCAATATGTTAGTTTTAAGGATATCTATAAGCTAGTGTGCTCCAAAACAGCAACAGAATTCACGTTTAGAATATATAAATCTGATATAAAAATCCAAAGTTTGCAGTTTGTCACCTTAAGCCTAAATGGATCAATCATTTTTTTCCACATCACCTCATACTTCAGTTTCTCATCAAATCTTGACTAATCAAACGCTCTAGTATCTGACATGTCCCGTCCTTTCAAGACGCATCTCATTTGATGTTCATCCACTCTCACTGGCAGAGCTGTGATAAAGCAAAATGGTTATTTTTGGCTATATATGGCTATTTTTTATTAAAGGGGTGGGGCTTGTTGGGGAACCGACAGTTTTAACCAAAAATGACCAGTCTGTCAGATGAAGAGAGCTGGAGTCAGAAATTCAATAACAGAAAGTTTACTGAGGATTGCGTTTTCATCAAGCCAGCTTCAACACTCGCAAAGAGTTCGTAGGCCGCTCTGTTTACATACTCAAAACAACAACAATTACACTCTAATATGCGTATATACCTGATTGGCTAAAACACAGATAGACAATTTCCAAAGAGGTATGCAGAGGTGGGGTAATATCTTCTTTCAAGATAGGATACAGAAGAGACAGAAGTCGCGGGCCTGACAGCCAGCAGGCTATTCAGAGCTGACCTCAGACCTGTAAAAGTGATCCACAGATGAATAGAACACACAAAAAGTACAATCTGTTTTATACTCAAGGCTGTTTCTTGCACTTTCATTTGTCTTATAAAAACTGGTACAATCAACATTCAAACTTTATTAATAATCATAAAGACATAAGAAAGGATATGTGTTACTCCATCCTGGATCAGAAAATTCAGCCCATCAGGCTACTCTATGTCCCTTCCATCTTTTTATGTTTCAGTTGAGATTATGGCAAACATACAATAAAAAATGCACATTTAAAAGCATATCACGAGACCTTTAAAGCATCATTAAAAGGGTAGTTCAGCCTAAAAATGAAAATTGACATCATTTACTCATCTTCCACTTATTCTAAATCTGTTTGAGTTTGTTTCTTCTGTTGACCACAAAGGAAGATATTCTGAAGAATATTTGGGAAAAATAAAGCCATTGACTTTTTTATAGTAGGAACAAAAAAAAGAAGTCAATGGCTTTATTTTTCCCAAAAATTTGGGCTACTTTTCTACAACGTTCTTCAGGATTTCTTGTTTTGTGTTTATCAGAATAAAGAATTCATAAAAGTTTAGAACCACTTGAGTGAGTAAATGGTGAGGAGATTGTTATTTTATGGGTGAACTGTCACTTTAATCTCATTTTACCTTCTCTTAGGTTATGAGATCACTTTCAGTCTTCTGAACCCCGACCCGAAGTCACACAGTCTTCACTGGGACATCGAGGGCGCCCTTCATAGCTACATTCAGCCGTTATTGAACAAACTTGCTCCTATTGCCAACTTCTCAGTGGATTCTCAGGTACCTAAGAACAAGTAGACTAGACTGTAGTTTTTGTGGGCCATACAAAAGACATTAATTAACATTATAAATGACTTCTCTTATGGTTGGCTGATATGCTGTTATATAGCAGTAGAAATGTCAGTTTGCTGTAGTGTTTATGGCACTGTATATTTGCCTGGCAGTTAAAGCTGCTTAGATTGTTAGCTTGTTTGTTTTTTTACCAGATTGAGAACAATGAAGAAACATTGAGTAATGCTAAAATGTAGAGCAGGGGTATTTTTATCACAAGAATATATTAATTCTGGCTATATTAATTCTGCCATGATTTAGGGTCAGATTTATTCACTTTTATAATGTTAAGAAAGTTGCTTTGTTTGTTTTTTATTAATTAATTGTGATGGATGGATGTGAATAAATCTATATTCATTTTATTTTAAAAATAGCTTTTTTTATTTTTATTTTATTTATTTAAATTTTTTATATTTTAATCAATTTTCTAATTAAATAAATGCATTCTTAATGATGAGCATTGGAGATGTTCATAAAATACTCATAAAATCTATTAATTATTCCAAAATTTTGACTGGTAGTGCATACCTTCACAGTTTATCATGGTTTAATATTACCATATTTTATCTGGATTCTCCTCCATAATATGAGAATCCAAGTTTTCTGCTGTTATTTGTCACTTTATTTCATTTGTATTTTTCTTTTTAGATTCTGTATTATGCAGTTCTAGGTGTGAATCCTCGTTTTGACAACAGTGTATCGGCCTATACACTGAATGCAGACAGCCTGTCTCATGTCATCAATCCCGTCGAGGCCAGACTAGGTGAAATTTAACCCTTTTAATTGATATGAACTGATTTGAGGAACTATTTGTATTCATATTTAAATTGACACATATAGCTATTGTCTTTCACACAGGATCGAATGCTGCTTCCTCAAACCCTGTCCTGAACTTCCTGCTGTATGTGCCAGATGCCCATCACTCCCCTCTGTTCATCAGAGACCACAGCAGAAGAGAGGTGCCCACCAACGCCTTTCACAGCCCGCGCTGGGGTGGCATCATGGTACTGTCCTGAGATTGACTTTTGTTTCATGATGTATCAAATTAAAAATTTTCACATTATGGCTTAGTGTGGTTCCCAGATGAAGTAAATATTTGTGCTAAAAGCGTGCTAGTATACCATTTGTGTTAATAAATTAATTAATGAGCTAAAATTCTGAAATATTTGGTTACCCATAAGGCTTTATTTTATATATTTTATTATATTTATTTTATATATTTTATACTCATTTTATATATTTATTAATGAATACAATAAATCATGATATGATATGATATGATATGAAGTCAGAATTATTAAACCCCCTGAATTATTAGCCCCCCCTGTTTATTTTTTTTCTCCAATTTCTGTTTAACGGAGAGAAGGTTTTTTCAACACATTTCTAATAACTGATTTCATTTTATCTTTGCCATGATGACAGTAAATAATATTTTACTAGATATTTTTCAAGACACTTAAAGTGACATTTAAAGGCTTAACTAGGTTAATTAGGTTAACTAGGCAGGATAGGGTAATTAGGCAAGTTATTGTATAACGATGGTTTGTTCTGACTATCGAAAAAAATATAGCTTAAAGGGGCTAATAATTTTGACCTTAAAATGTTTTTTTTTTTTTTATAAAACTACTTTTATTCTAGCCGAAATAAAACAAGACTTTCTCCAGAAGAAAAAATATTATCAGACATACTGTGAAAATTTCCTTGCTCTGTTAAACATCATTTGGGAAAAATTTGAAAAAGACGAAAAAAATTCAATGGGGGGTGAATAGTTCTGACTTCAACTGTATTAAATAAATAATAAGAAGAACATTTTTT
>CAIGQV010018106.1:4429432-4465188 GCA_903798115.1 Danio jaintianensis | reverse complement strand
CACATTGTTTAGCCATAAAAGCATTTCTAAAAGCTTGACCCTTCTGTTGAACACGAGAAGATATTTTTTAGTATGTTGTAAACTGGTAGCCACTGGTTTTTTTATGCATGTGAATGGCTACCGGTTTCCAACACGGCTCAATATCCGAATTTTCAACCACTGAGTAAAAAGTGAGTATGTTTTAATTTTGGGGCAAATTATAACCATATATGAAAAGCAAAATATTGCAATGTGAGTTGTTTTTTTTCCCCAATTATCATATATAGTCCTAGTTTGTTGTACATGTTGTACATTTTACCATGTGAGATATTGTGTGTTTATGTTGCAAACAGCCTTGTATTAATCTCAATCTCTAGGTGTACAATGTGAATGAACTGTACGGTCCTGAATCTGAACGTCCTGTCGATATCAACATTAACATGGCTAAAGTGATGGGTGTTTTCTTGGCACAGTTACGGTTAGTTCTCGACCGTCTAATTTCACAAATACCTAATAAAATAAAATTGGGTTTTAAGTAACTTTATTTATAATTATCTCCAATAATCTCCAATAAATTCCATGTGTAAACTTACTTGGCAATAAAGCTCTTTCTAATTTGTGATTCTGATCATTTGGTGTTTTCAGGCTCATGCTGGGCGTCCACAAAACTCATCCTCCGTCAGGCTTTGTTCTTCAGAGTCCCGGCAGCGCTGGACTGGCCGACTGGGAGCTGGACCGACTGATGTGGAGCCGCAGCGTGGAGAACATTGCCACCGCCAGCACCACCATCACCTCACTGGCTCAGCTGCTCGACCAGATTGGAAACATCGTCATTAATGACAACATCGCATTGCAGGTGGGAGCTCCGCATCTTCATATTTCAGTACATGAAGTATCGATACTGGAATATTCCAAACAATGCAATATCACTTTTCCACAGTATTGCGATACCTGCCACCAGTCTAGTCGTACCAGTTTTTATTTGTTCATTTATGTAACGTTTTAAATAGCTCATTTTACAGTTGATGCTTCAAACTCTTGAGTGTGCATTCAAGTTTCAGTTTAAAGATCAAGCACAAAAAAAACAACTCCATTCTGAGGAGAAAAAAGTCAATGTAAACTAAGCACAATTCAGTTGCTGATGCAAATGCTGACTTCTTATCCATTAAAGTTCATGAACATGTAAAAGCTGTGTCAGATAATGTCACTTTTATCACTTTGCTCACAATTGATTTGTTTAAATCTCAGTTTGTGAGCCTTGCAGCATAAGTTACCATTATCTTTCATCTTCGTAACACAAATTAAGATGTTTTAAATGAAATTCGAGAGCTCTCTGATCCTCCATAGGCACCAACGGTCCCGACTCCTTCAAAGTCCAGAAAGGTATCAAAAACAGTCAAAACCTAGCAGCCAAGACATAGCATCTGAGATATATGTCAGCAGCGCGACCGAGCATGACGCACATAAAGAGCACATCGCTCTCATGAATGCGCACCCTATACTGACACTGAGGACCATTCTTCATGGCACAGGTCCCAGTAGTAAAAATCCATACATTGGGCCATGTTTGAGATTTTTAAGTCTGGCAAATGAACAGTACAGCTTTCATTTAAATTTCAATATTTGTGCATGTCTTAACATTTCTGTGTGTTATCAAATGTGGTATTGATATTTATAGGAACACTCCACCGTTTTTGATGGAGTTTTACCATTTTTGAATCCATTCAGATCTTTTTGAGCAAGATCCTAATGATCTAATCCAGTGTTTCTCAACCACGTTCCTGGAGGACCACCAACACTGCATGTTTTAGATGTCTCCTTTGTCTGTCACACCCATTACAGGATCTTCAGTCTCTGCTAATGATCTGAATCAGGTGTGTTTGGTAAGGAGCCAGGCAAATATGCAGAGCCGGTGGTCCTCCAGGAACGTGGTTGAGAACGATTCAACAGTGTATGCTAAGCTAAAATTGCTCGGAGTACCTGGAGATCAGCTGAATGAATTCAAAAATGGTAAAACTCAACCATTTAACTCTTGGGGAGTTATAAAATGGGCCTATTTCTAAAAAAAATAAGTAGAGATTTCCTTAAAGGGCGATGCGGTGGCGCAGTGGGTAGCACAATCGCCTCACAGCAAGAAGGTCGCTGGTTCGAGCCTCGGCTGGGTCAGTTGGCATTTCTGTGTGGAGTTTGCATGTTCTCCCTGTGTTCGTGTGGGTTTCCTCCGGGTGCTCCGGTTTCCCCCACAAGTCCAAAGACATGTGGTATAGGTGAATTGGGTAAGCTAAATTGTCCGTAGTGTATGTGTGTGAATGAGTGTGTATGGATGTTTCCCAGTGATGGGTTGCGGCTGGAGGGGCATCTGCTGCGTAAAACTTATGCTGGATAAGTTGGTGGTTCATTCCGCTGTGGCGACCCCAGATTGATAAAGGGACTAAGCCGAAAAGAAAATGAATGAATGAGTTTTCCTTAAAAGTAGATTCTCCTCATATCAAAGTTAGACATTCCTGTTTTGTGACAACACTACATCACATAATTCCTGATTCTCATTGTGTCTTAAACCGTAGGATCGGTACAATACAAGGACGTATAAGTATTTCTTTGGTTTCTGACACAGGTTTCCAGTGCAGTGACGTCTCTCCAGTCTGCTGTGGCTGAGTTGGATGCTGGGAATTTGGCTTTTGCGCTCCAGTACAGCAGGGAAGCTATCCTGGCTTCAGAGAGGGCTTTTTTCGACCCTTCTCTTTTGCATCTCCTTTACTTTCCAGATGATCAGAAGTTTGCCATCTACATTCCTCTCTTCCTCCCCATGTGTGTGCCTATTGTGCTCTCGCTGCTCAAAATTGTGAGTGAAATTAAGAAAAGGCGAGCAGAAAAACAAGCTAAAAGTGACTGAGAAGCCACGGCTTGTTTGTTGCGTAAACACACTGATTCATTAAAAGATGATGTGTGTGTGTGTGAGATGTACATTTTAATTTATTAAACAAAGTGTTCAGCTGAGAGGGACCGAAAAAGAACTGCAATATCTGGTATCAGATTAATGACTTTGTGGTTTAAATTAACACTGGCAGCTGTACTGAACAGTGAATTGTTGAAATGGTTGATTCTGTTTGGGAGGAATTTGTGGTTGTTTTTTGTTGATGCGCACGTTCAGTCTTGCTTTAACACTGTAATTCTGGGTCATGATCTCGGTTTCAGAAGGGTTTGTTATAACATGCTTGAGTGGACTTCTCATGAGCAAAGGCTACAACATAGATAAATTATATTTGCTTGGAAGGTTATATTTATTGGCATTACAAGAATTCCTCGATGGGTTTATGGGTGTGTTCATGTCTTATTTTAGCTTTGTTCACTGATTAAATAGATAAGGGGTTTTTATATTTGTTACATTTGATATAGTGATTACGTTTTTATTCAAACTATATCAAAGTAATAATGAAATATGTTATTAAAATAAAATTATTTGTACGAAAGAAACAAATAAATAAAACAATAGATTAAAAATAATCAAATAATTTAAAATCTTATCTACACTTTTATCAATTAGCACAGTCTTTACTGTTTGAATACCCTGAATTATTTATTCTTTTCAATTTAATAAAAAAAAGACTGAGGGATTCTAATAAATGATCCTAAATATTGGATTAATTAATAATAAAATTGTGATTTCAAATAAGCAAGATATGTGTAAATAAATAAAAGCATGTATTAACTAGAGGCACTAATGAACAGAAAAACTTACAAGAAACTAAATATTTTCTGACATTTTTGACCCACTCACTAATATGATTTCATAAATTGGGTCTGCATACAAAACAACATTGAGATTGTTATTATAATTTAGGATGGGGGGTGCCTTGCACGATGACTACAATGAATATATGGTTTCCTGTGGCATTTAATAGATTGAAAAACCCCTGAGCTGGTTATTTCTCTTTTTATTTTTAACATTTGCATTAAATGGTTGCCAGAATATCCCCCTGATTCCTTATATGCCCAAAATAAAGCTGTGTCTTACTAGATCTTGTACACTATGCTGATACATTTGTAAAAAAAAATATTTCCAAATGTAAATTGTCCTTTGAACAGCGTTTCAAAATATGACTTTAATTCTTCTGCGAGACACAAAACAGTGACATTGGACTCTAATGCTGTCATTCAGGTTTAAAGCAACATTATAGAGATTGTTCACCCAAAAATGAAAATTAAGTCATCATTTACTCATCCTTTACTTGTTCCAAACCTGTTTCACTTTCTTTCTAATGTTGAACATAAAATATATTCTGAAGAAACCTGGAGAACTACATGGTATTTGTTTTTCCTACTATAAGGTTACAGGATTTCAGCTTTCTTCGAAATATCTCCTTTTGTGTTCAACAGATAAATCTAATAAAGATTTGGAATTACTTGAGGGTGAGTACATTTTCGTTTTTGGGTGAACTATCCCTTTAGGACGAGTAGTAAATAGTGAAAGGTATTAATTTGTGTACTGTTGTATTAAGCTTTACATAGCTACAGACTTACATGAAGTTTAATGCTGATACGCATATTGTGATATATCGTTAAAATGTTGATCGGAAAGAACTGCAAGCCAAATTAAAAATTGTGCTTCTATTTCTGGTCCGATTCCGAAAGCAGCCGCAGCACCGCCCTCCGCGTGTCCTTCCGCTTGGAGTCTGCTCTCCGTCTGCGCATGCGTGAGCGTCTGCTGATGACCGATGAGGGAGAAAGAGACGGCGCCATATTGGAAGAGATCTTATTGTTTTTCTTTGTAAAGATACCATATTTCAACATAGTCAGTAGCTTTATTTGGTGAACGTGTATAGATTCAATAGAGCTCACGTTAACCTTAAATATCGCCTGACGGAGCTACATAAATTCTCCACGTCGTTAGCGTAAGTTCTGGTTAAATATGTCTGGCGGTGTAATTCGAGGACCTGCAGGGAACAACGACTGTCGGATATACGTAGGTAATTTACCCCCTGATATCCGCACCAAAGACGTCGAGGATGTGTTTTATAAGTACGGGGCCATTCGGGACATCGACCTTAAAAACAGAAGAGGAGGTCCGCCGTTTGCTTTCGTGGAGTTCGAGGACCCGAGGTAAACAAACGCAGACCGGCCTGTCTCTGTTTCTATCAGTTTGAGTTTCGAAATACAAAACAACAGATAATGTTATGTCTTTAATGCATTTAATTGCTTTATACACATTCGCCAGCCTTCTAAATAAATTCAACGTTAACGTTACTTTTATATAAGGCGCGCGAAGTTGTCAGTAGGTCATCATAACAAGGAAGTAACGTAACGATAAAATCAGCAATGTAATGTAATCGACTAGATCAGAATTTATTATGCAGAAGTGTGCAATTAATCGAACATTTCACCCTGATTATCTGTTTGTTTTTTGTTCTTGAAGTTAATTTATTTTGCGTAAATTTGTTTTTGCAGTAGATTAAGAATCAGATTTGCATGACATAAATAAGTCAGAATTCTGAGGAAAGTAAGAGTTTATGAAAGCTCACATTTGTCAAAGAGGTCAGAAATGCAAAATGTTAATTCAGAGGAAAATAGTTATTACTAATATTAACACAAAATTATGTTGATAAGAATTGTGAGACAAACTCTGCATTAGTATAAAATGGAAAAAGCTACGAATGCCAAATATATACTTATCAATTGATTGTTAACTCATAATCGTGAGGGGCCAAAAACATGAGAAATCCAAGATGTAAACTTTTGGAATAAAAATTTAAAATTGCAAGGAGAAAAAAAGTTAAGAATAAATACAACTGAAAGAACAAAACTCCTAAGTAGTCACTAAATTCTGTGGAAAATAAATTGTGAATCATATAAACAGAGTTGTGAGGGGGGAACATTTTAATTGCTAGAATAATTTCCAATTTCTAAATCATTTTCCAACTTTTAAAATAATTTCTCTCTGAATTTAGTTTGTATAAAAAAAAATCTCACAATCCTAAATGTATAGGCTTTAACAATTTTGACTCTACTTGCTTTAATTTATAGACTTTTACTAATGTCTTTATTGCATCTTGCCACACTGTGAAATATAAGGTTGGATGTGATTTAGTGGTTTATGAAATTGTTTCCTTGATTGCTCACATTTGTGAGTTGACCAATTGTATTATTTATTGGTTCATATACAGCCAAGTTACATCTAAAAGAATATTCAATTTCGTTTTTATATGGCAAATTAATTGGCCTCTGACATGTTCGGTCTCATAGCAAAAGTCAATCCACTGATTGTTTTGTGTGTCCACAGAGATGCAGAGGATGCTGTTTATGGACGAGATGGTTATGACTATGACGGCTATCGTCTTCGAGTGGAGTTCCCAAGGAGTGGCAGGGGAGGTGGAAGAGGTGGAGGTGGTGGAGTTGGAGCTCCCAGAGGCAGATACGGACCTCCATCCAGGCGTTCGGAGTACAGGGTCATAGTGTCAGGTGAGCAAACCTCCAGTTTCTCACATCAGTGTTTTGTTGTGTTTTTCACACCCGGTTTAATTACTTGGTCTGAACAAGTGTTTGAGTCTTTAACAAGTTTACCACATATGTCAATAGTAGCAGTTTGCAGGGGGTTTTTTTTCAAAGAAGACTTGGCTGTGCTTAATGCATTTGCTTAATGCCCTGAGTTTGTAAATCTATCAGTTTTCAACCTATATATTGCCAGGACTGATATTTGACGTTTTAAATGATTATTGTTGCAATTAGCAGTCAAGTTTTTCTGTTTATTAACCATAAGTTATTTGGCAAATTATTGACAGAAATTTTGGTTGCATTGTTTTGTTTCTACACTTTCTTTTTTGTGAAAATACCATAGTAGTTATAGAATAATAACTTGCTGTTTAAGTCAAAATTTTTGTTTATTAAGTTGTTTATTTTTGTGATATTTATTTTTTTCCTAATTCAATTTTTTTAACAAGCAAGGCTTTTGATGCTTTTTGTTTTATGTTTTTTTTATTAATGATTTATGTAAGATATGAGAATGAAAATGGGTACATTAGGAGTGAGAGCCTACACTGTTCTCATGATTCAGTTCGGTTGCGATTATGTCTTTGATTTGGTTTGATTCGTTATCATGGTGCATCACGATGCTTTCCATCCACAATTTGTAATTTAGAGCAGATACTGTTACCTCACAAATATGCCACCAGGTCAAAGGGTCCACAACGAGAGAGAAGCAGAGATGGAGCCTTACAATATATGGTTCCATTTTCTCCTTAGTAATGGAATAGGGGGTCTTGTGTTTTACTATACCTTCAGTGTCAGTTAAAGACTGTCCAGCAAACTCACAAACAGTGAATTGTGCACAGTTGTCAGCTTTTTAAGTAGTTACTTAAGCCTTTTGATTTACTCACATTTGCATTTCTCTTCCCTCACTATACTTTGCTACTGTGACAAGTGACGATAAATGTCAGTGTTATAACCGGTTATGATCTATTACTGAACTGATATCGAAAGGTCTGTGACAATAAATTTTGACACACCTGGGGTACATGAACAAGATACTTTTCCTTTGCTATGAATTGTGTTGACAATCACTGCATTTTTTTGTGTAAATGGAACATACATTTAATTGCCGAAACTATAGGTATTATTTATTTATCATCTTTGCTCTTATGTATTATCTTTGCTCTAAATGATTATCATCATTTATCTCTTTACTCTCGTTGGATGTCAGTTTTATATCGGGGCTCAGTATAGAGACCAACATAGGCTTATGGCAGATTCTAAGTATATTATTTGGTAACTTGCATCAGTTCTAGCAATCATCACTGTGCTTTATGCTTGCTTGTTTTATTCTCACTGAATTATTGAGAAATTGCCACCTTTAAACATAAAATATTTATGTTCCCCTGTGAGATTGGGTGGTATAAGACTTGCTTTCTAAGATATTGTCATTGACTAAAAATCCATATTTGTTTACCTAAATGGCATTCAGGTCATCCATACAAACCAAACTCTGCAGTCAAATGCATCTGTCTCACTCATTCACCACAGTTTATTTTCATAGTTAAAGTCAGTAAGCTGTGCAATCATTCTTATGCTGTTCATGAGGAAATTATAATTTTTTTTTTCTAGGACTTCCTCCTAGTGGCAGCTGGCAGGACCTTAAGGATCACATGCGTGAAGCAGGTGATGTATGTTATGCTGACGTTTTCCGAGATGGCACCGGCGTTGTGGAGTTTGTGCGCAAAGAAGACATGACCTACGCCGTTCGAAAGCTGGATAACACTAAGTTCCGGTCTCACGAGGTAGGTGTGAGTTTGTAAACGTAGACCGCCATTGGAAAGGACAGGACAGGACAGGGCATAGCTTAAGGATTTGGGAATATCAAGGTAAGCTTGATGTCAGAGACCCATTGATGGAGCCACATGGACTAGGAGGATCCATGGAATAGGTCTTTTGAATGTAAGTGATTTTATCACTGGGCCACATACTAAAGGACTGTAACTTTGTGTGGCAATAAACCTAAAAACGCCATTTAGATTCACCAAGTGAGCCATGATTTAGGAGTAACCTAAGATGTTGTAGTTCTTTGTTTAGAAAGTGTCCCATTATGTGTTCCTCAGGGGGAGACCGCGTACATTCGTGTAAAGGTGGACGGGCCTCGCAGCCCCAGTTACGGGCGCTCGCGCTCTCGCAGCCGGAGCAGGAGCCACAGCCGGAGTAACAGCCGGAGCCGCAGCTACTCTCCACGCCGCAGCCGAGGATCTCCTCGATACTCGCCCCGCCACAGCCGTTCCCGCTCCCGCACCTAAACATCCACATCCCAGCTGTCGGCTGGCCACAATCATACACACCCTGTGTCGCCCTCTATTGGACCCACTGTTGTACTTCATTGCTCTCTTGACTCTCTTTCCCCAGTTTGCTTTCTCTCATCTTTGGTTTGTTGTTTTTTTTATGATTTGACTGTCATTTTGCCAATGACAGTTACACGTGGTGTAAGTGGATGTTTCCCTTTCTCTCCTTTCCTTCCCTGTCAGTTTTGTTTATTTCTTTTTGTCGTCTCCTAAACCATGACCCTGTTGTGTCTTTGTCTTGCATTCTCATTTTAATTGGATCTTCATACTCATCCCTTGTACTATATTTGACACAGGGGACTTGTTGAAATGCTTTAAATAGTTGTATGTGTGACCGATTAATTTGCTACTGTTTTTTTTGTTAACAATGCTTCATTATTTGGGATGGGGTCATTTTTTGTTGGAAAACTGTTCTACTTTTACCTTTTCATGTCTTTCTATAGACAACAGAAGAGCAGGATTAAAGAAAGCTTTGGAATAAAGGATTTTGAAGCACAGTTCATTCATATTAGGATATGTGGAGGAGGAGCAGGCATTTCATTTAAGGAGGCAATGGTATGACGGCAAGCAGCTTTAGTCACATTCAAAAAGGCAGTTGATGTTTTTCTACAGACTTCCAGTACTCTGGATTTTCTTAGTTCAGTAACACTTTAGTTTTGCTTTGCCATTCTTCCTCCCTTCACAACACTCCCCTTCCTCATTTAATTTACCTTTTTCTCACTGGTCATTGCTGTTAAGCATGCATGTGTTCTGTCTGGATGTTGCAATGCTTGTGCGTACATTTAAGACAGCATTTTGTTCCTTGTTTTTTCTTTTGAGTGTTTGAAATCCAAAAACATTTTTGCCTGTTGTCCAAAATGTGCTGGGATTTGGCCACTATTGATCTTCCATGTAGACTTATCATTAGACAGCTGCAGTTGTTCTCATGTAAATTGTGTATTTGTCAAGAGAAAGTGTCTGTTTTCCTATCTTAGTTTTCCAATGAAATAAGCACAATTTAATGTGTTCAGGCGGTGCTCTAAATTTCTTCCGGAGCATATCATCATAGTCTGGTATCCTTTTTGTCATTTACACAGAAAGAAAAAAGAAAGACAAATACCGCTCCTATTATCAATTTATGACAACTTTCAATAATAGACGCTCTTCATTTAGTTGTGATTCTAACTTGTTACCTCCCTCTTTTTGGTTTTGCTGGTATTCAAAGGTTTGGATTGGAGGAGGGGCTCACTGTGTCCCGATCCTTGGAGCCGGATCATTGGATCAGTTCAGGATCAGGAGCAGGATTAGGATTAGGATAAGGATGGATACATACATGGAGCGGGATCAATTTACCGGGAACGGGAACCATAGGAGAGGATCCCAACCCCAGCCCCGCATCCCCCCCACCAAACCACATTTAAAGGATACCTGACGTCGTAATTGGCTTCTCTAGAACCAAATTCAAAAAAAAAATTATTATTTTTCCGTGGAGCTCCCATGATGTGCGCAGAAGGGATCCAGGCGCCTCTTTTATTTTTGTGAGATGAGTTTTTCATTATAAAAAGGAGCAGAGCAAGGAACCAGAAGGCTGGATCAGTTGCTTTGGATGGAATCCGCATGAGGAGCGTGGTAAATAGAGGGGTTATTAATTCGTGGGAGGGTGGGAAAATAGGCACATTTTGAGGGGGGTGTTGTAGTTTATTTAGGATTTCCAAAAAAAAAAATTACTTTTCAAGTAACATTTGTTGGCATTTGCTGTGTTGGCGGTGGTGTTTCTTTCCCCCACAATTGGCTACTTTATATTTCTAGATTGTAGTGTATTATTTTTCTCTTTCACTCTTCTTTAAATAAAGATTAAATGTTCAATGAATGTTTTCCTTGCTCATTTTTTATCTTTAGAAATGAGTATTACAACTTCCACAATAAAGGTATAGACATATGGATCAAAAATGAGATGCCCACATTAAATTTAAAACAAAAACTAATTTGCATATTAATGCTATGCAAGTGTCTACTTCAAGATTTCACATGTTTCATTTTCATTAGGCTGTAACAGATGTAGTTCTGTAAAAATTAAACAGCATATTTATTCTGAACTGAGATGACAATTTTATTATACTTTTTAGTGATTAAGAAACATTTTTTAACAAAAGGTTAAAAGTAATGGTTTGTAGGATAGTGTCAAACTATAAATATTTCAAATGAAGATTGTTTGGTATCTTACAGCCTGAACTGTGGTCCTTGGTATGATTCTTCTCAATGTACACAACAGATATTTTTAGGTACATAAACTGTTAACACTGACATTTTAGTTGTTATCTTATGGAAATCATGATAAAGTCATTATTTTCTGCTCAGGAAAATAAAATGTGATATGTTCTAATGTACTTTGACCTACAGGTAAATAAACTAATAATCATTCAATAAGAAGTAGCTTTAATTTGTCTTTATAGACTAGTGTGTAAGTATATAACTTGTGAAGCTGCTGTTGGTTAATTCTAGTAAGGTAAATGTATTTGACATTTGCATATAATAACATCTAAAATGTGGGTAGTCAGAAGTAATTTGCCATATAAAACGAAATTAAATTTTCATTTAGATGTAACTAATTGTAGTGTCAAAATATGAACTAAAAAAAACATAAAATTGGCCAATTCACAATGGTGAGCAATCAACACATGGAAACAATTTCATAAACCAGTAAATGGCATCCAACCTTTTATATAGCAGTGTGGTAAACAAATGGAGTAATAATAAACCTCACAGGAATCGATACCTTTGCCCTCAGGATGTGGGACTGTGAATCCAGACGGGCCCAGGTGCATTGTGGGCCGAAATAAAATGCGGGCAGTGTGAAGCTAGTGGAAAACGCTCGTAACACGCGGGGAAAGGCTCGGCGACAGCCAATCAAAATGCCGGTGCAGTGCGGTGGGCGGGGCTTTCTCGGGTTTCGTGACGCGAAGTTGGCTGTGAGTTACGAGCGCCGCCGCATGGGTTGAGTTACGGCTCTAATAGTGGCTAGTGTAGTCAAGCGTGAACAGCGGCTCTCAAAGCCTTGTCTAAACAGTATTCCAGTGTTAAAAGCATCAAAAGAGGGTGAGCACTGTTGTTTTTACTTACTATGCATGACCATATCGCTCGGGAATAAATTAATGCATTTCAATATGTACATGCATGTGGGGAAGTTTACTAATTAGTCTTGTATTCAAATGAAGCATCATGGACGCAGCTCTAGCGGCTACCTGTACTTTGCAGCAATTCTGCTAAGAATTCTGTAAATCATTGTTATATTCGGAATTTTGGAGACTCTTTTCATAATGAATAATTAGGGCGGTGGCGTGCAATGAAAGTTAGAAGTGCTCGGCGTCTGAAGAAAAACGTTACATAATTCTGCCAATCATGAGCGAGCTTTGAGAGCAGACGCTGAGTGAGGACATCATCCTCATAACCAACGTATGGTTTTGATGGACTCTCCTGAGTCCAGCCGAAGTCTCTTTAATTTTGACATGGCTGTACTTGGGTGAAAGTTACTTAATTTTGCTTTGTAAAATTGGCCACAGCTCGCAACAAATAGTTCTCTCGGCCTTCTGTGATTCCCTCTCCATGACCTTATCAAAGGCAGACACCTGTGCTGTGTGAATTATTAATTGCACTTTGCAGCATAATTTACTGTTTTTTTCTGCCCAATGAAACTTAATGTACCTTGATACTTGTGTAACTATTCAAGACCTTTAGTTCTTGTATATATCAATGTAAAGGCACAGTATAGAAGTTTTTTTCTTTTAAAACATATAAAACCCCCACTAAGAACAGTGTTATATGTTTTTCTGTACTTGCATATGTTTCAAAGAATGTTCAAACCCAGAGAAATAAGCTATTTTAACTAGTGACATGGTCCTGTGTGAAGATGTCATGCACCCTCAATTAATTATTATTATTATTTTTTTAAATCCAAAGATGCTTTCATATGTTGTGCGTTTTATTAGACTGCCCAGAGCAGCATTATAACAGAATCCCAAAATTAACATAAATGAGAAATGAGCGCTGTTTCTTCCCAGTATGATCATGACTGGAAGAGCCAGAAGTGGTAGACTGTAGCATAATAAAAGGACCTTTTTTGTGCCACATTCTCATCTGCAATTGCTTCAGCAGTCTCTTTTGTTTTGACAGCTTTCAACCAAACACACTGAGATCACACCAAGCACCATTTTCAGCTCTGTACACACTTGGCGCACCAAGAAAAGAGCAGTGTGCTGAACTTTTATGTTGCTGGGTAACCACTGTATCAATGGTATTGGTGCTGGAGTACATGATGTCTGGCGTTTTTTCAACAAGAGTTTAAACTTTTTTTGACTGCAGGCGCACAGAGCACTCCCATCAAAAATGCAAGGTGCCTGGGGCACATAAACAGACTGCAAAATGTTTGCTGCTAATTAAAAACCTCTTATCACCAAAAATGCATTCGGTGTGGTCAGGGCCTATCAACCATCTTGGTGCTGGAACGCATGACGTCGGGTCATTTTTCCCCACAGAAACATGAGGCACCTGGGGTGCACAAACAGTACGCAAAACAATCACTGCCAATAGAAAGCAGTTTAAAAAAAGGTGCCACGATTTCTGTGTAATTGGGACTTTACTCTGCTCTTCCATGAACATGATTTCTGCAGTACCATAAAAATATATTAGAGACAATCCCATAATTCCACACTCAGTCACAACATAAAATGACATACTGTGCCATTAAATGGTCTAGTTAGTTTATATCAGTGTAATATTTTTGCAGGTATTCTAGCTTTTACTTCGGTTATCATGTATGCTGATAAGAGGGGGAAAAAGCAATCTGTTTGTGAACATTCAGAATTGATACAATTAGCTAGTCAGTAGCTACGTTTCCATCCAAAAATGCGAATTAACTTTATGTGCAAAACTGGAATATCGCATAAAAGATGTGCGAATAAAGCAGCGTTTCCATCCAACGAGTCAAAGAGAACAAAATCGTCACTTCCTGATTAAATGGCGCCAAATATCAACAGTAAAAACGGAATTTGCTAAGGTAGGAGAAGCTGCGTGAATCTTTTTTTCATTTAATAAATGACTTGCACCTCAGAAGGCAATGCTGACGCGCAGTGAACACGTGGTGGCGTTTGAAGGCGTGAGACGCGGAGCACAGACGCTCGTAACAATTCTGGAGGTCATTAATAATATAATAACACTAATACTGAAATGGTTAAGGCATTTTAGAATGACCAAAACAACATTTCAGATATTTTACAATGTGCTCAGGCTGCTGGTGTGTCCCATTTACAAACATTTTTATCATCACATGATCTCTTATAACCAAATCACATGACCTTTTTTTAATGGCATACTGGAATTTGTTCGGTAAAAGTGTTTCCATCGTAGTTTATGCGCATCTTTTCTTATCGAATAAAAAGTTTATCCTACTCAGTTATGCGCATACATTTTTTATGCGCATTTTCTAAACTTATGCGCATCTTAGCGCTTCCATCAACCGTTTTTTTTTATTTTTTTATGCGCATATCTAAAATGCGCATAAAAATAGGTGGATGGAAACGTAGCTAGTGATTGTCATGGTTATAATACAAATATTACTAGTTATTTTATTGAATAACTCCATAATTGTACTTATTGGCAATTAGGCAGTCTAACGAACAACCCCACCCCAAACTTACAAGATTAGTTGAGCTGATTTTGGGAGCAAGTGAAACTAATTTAGAAATTCTACACATCTTATAATTTATTTGTAAAAATATTCAGTGTGTACCAAATTGTGGTATGTTTAAATAAGTATTAAGGGTTGTGCAGAAGGTGTACTATTTCTGGTAGAAATTGAAAGTACAGATCTGTGCACATACTAATAGCTAATATTGCGCACAACACACTGTATGCTCAATTAGAACTACAAACCATGTATAAAAGTGTCAAACTACAAACATGGTGTTAAACCAGACCAATGGCTAATTGGAGAGGCTTGGGTAAAGGGGTTTGAATTATGAATAATTAATAACTAACCCTTTGAAAATTGTTATCTTTGCTATATTTCATCTGCAACATTAATTGTAATAATGACACTGTTGGTCATTATCTTTTGAATGAATAAATTTTGCAAATTATTGACCTACATGAAAGACCTGCGAATAGGAGATTAATATGCTACATCTCTGATATGGTAGGAAATGAATTTATAAAAGAAGTGTGGAGGATGTGATAAGATGATTGACAGGGCAATGTAACTAAGCAACAGAACGTTCAGTTAATGACCGAGTAGTGTGTCTCAAAGCTTGCCTGCTTGTTTTACATACTCAAAAGTATGTACTACTTCACAAAAAGAGTAGTATTAGGTTGTAGTATAAGAAGGCGATGCAGCAAAAAAGTAAATGTTTCAATTCACTTTATTTTGCTATGCAGATGAAAGCTCTTTCTGTGATTGGGTTAAGTCTACCAATAATATTACCACTATGGGTAAATGGCTAGGAATAGCAATTGGCAGTAAATTAAAATTGCATTTAAAATTAAAAATAATATAAGAAAAATGAATTAATAAAAAAAAAAGATGGCTAAAAAAAACAATGGAAGTGAATGCGATCAGAAGGCATTTAAGCATAGACTGTGTGCCATTGGTCAGTCAAACAAATAGTGCCGTCCCCCACCTTTTGTGATTGGTTTAGCCTTTTTAGTGGCGTTAAAGTGCCACATTGTTTGAGCCAGTCAGAAAATTACCCCACAAAAACAATTGCTTTTTTTGACCGCCCCAGGATGTGGTTGAATTTGGACAAACTCAAAACGTTTCACACCCCGTTCAGACCTGTACTTAGCGTTGTGCACTTGTAATCGGATTGAAAAAAATGCTTCCTAAAACCAGGGCTGCGTCCGAAATCACCTACTACTCAGTAGGTACTGCATTTGAATTAAAATGTACTACTCGACCGTTAGAAATGTACATTATATGCAGTATGAATGTGAGAAGTATAAATGGAACTCGGACGTACTACATCTACCATTTTGTCATGATCATGTGACCTACCTGCGTCAGTTGCGTCGCTTCACTCCCATTCATGAATTCTCTCGCGGAGCATTATGGGATAGCGTAGCATGCATCAGATGCGCACTTCAGAATCTCACCGAAAGTAGTAAGTCATCTGGGTACTTCTCGCATACTGTTTTTCAAATTCCATGAATTTGGACATACTACTCGGCTCGCATACTGTTTTTAGCGCACTATATAGCATGGAAGTATGCGATTTCGGACACAGCCCAGGTGTGAACAGGGCCTCTGTTGCATATGCATCAGGTTTAGTATATTTCAGTAAATATAGCTGGATAAAGATCTGATTTCTGTGCTTTCTCATACGTCCTGCTCACTGAATGGATTTCATCAGGCCTTTCCCTCTCCTGGGCCCAACACTGAGTGCCTGAGAGTCTTTTGCATAGGAATATGATTGAGGTGGCCTCCTTTTTGTCAAATCATGACTGCAAGTTTCCTTTTTAGTAGATGCACTAGTTCCTTAATAAGCTGATTGGAAAGGTAGATGACTGTAAACGTCCCAGAGCAGACCACTTACAGCCATATTTTTAAAAGAAGTGACAAGCGATTACAGTGACTTGTTTGGTTTGTAAATGAAGGCTGTGTGGGAATATTCACATTTTTTGACATTGTTTTCAGCTAAATATAAGCAACAGGGCTCTTGAGCTTTGTACGTGAACAAAGATGGTTCACAGTTTAAGGGTTTTTTTTTTTACATGTTGAGTCAACCCATGTATGAAAAACCATGAGTCAACTTAAATGTTGTTTTATATAACACTTTTAAAATTAGCATCTCAAAGTGCTTTACATCCATACTTATAAATAGCAGTGATTTAAATACATGCATAAAAACTAGACAAAGCACAGCCATAATGATAAAAACATTTAATATATATATATATATATATATATGTGTATATATATATATATATTTTTTTTTATCACATACCCTAAAAAGTATGTTTTGGCGATTTTAAAAATACTCCGGGATCCGCCATTCTGAATATCAGAGGGCAGAGAATTGCACAATTTAGGTGCCAATGAAGAGAATGCCCAATTTTCCCCATAGAGTTTAGTTGCGTTAACTTAACAGTTAAAAGACCAGAATCAGACAAGTATAAAGCACATGAAGTGACAAAAAAAAAAAAAAAGAATATTTTATAAGGTAAGCATTTGAAAACTGACAGGAAGCCAGTGCAATTTTCACAAAATAGGTGATACTTTACAATGAGAAATACAGTCCTTTTAAAGGTACAGATGTGTTTATTCTGACATGAAAATTGCTTTTCTAACATAAAATGGTAAAATGCTGCAGAAGTGACTCTCAGATCAGCTCTGGAAATAAAGGTACTCAAATAGAAATGCTTGAGTATGTGTTTAGTAAATGAAACCACCGTTTGTTTGCACATTCGACACACAGAAGAACATGCACACTTCATATTCATCTAGTGTTTTTTCTATTCAGACAGTAGTCCATATTGAATTTTTTTGTGCTGCACTTCTTTTTATGTATTCACCCAAGATGTGTCAGATTCTATGATATTCTGCGTTCTATAGCTATTCTGCCTCAATTACTGGATTTTACAATTCTGCCTGTTTTGTTGCAGTACAAATCACAAAAACCTAATGCTATTAAATGATACATTTAGCAAAAGCATATGATCAGTTAATCTTGGAGCTCAGTACAGATGCTACAGCTGCTGTTTCCCATGTGATCATGATCAGAAGAACTGTAAGCAGTTGACTGTTTAATAAAATCGCCACTGCGGTTGTTCCGCATCTTGTTTCGCTTCGATGGCTTTGAGCCTTAGACAATGTCCTAACTAAACGTGGTTCAGAGACGCGTGATAAAAGCTAGCGTTGATATCAGCAACATAAATGCTAACAATGTGAGTTTGAACACCATTTTATATGAGATTTATTGCCAAACTACTAAAAGCAGCAGCAGATCATTTACCTCAGATCTTGAAAATAAAATAACTAGCAAACGGTTTGAAAATGAAAGTCAGTGGCTCAGTGCAAACCAACAACATCAGTACTCAGCCTATGTACCTTTCAATATTGTTAATTTAATATTGTTAATGTATTAGATTATAACCTTTACCATTTTGTTGGGAGTACAGTGGTTGATATTTAAATGATTGGCTATAGTATTTAAATCCTTTTGTTGTCGCGTCGTGTTTGGTGCAAATTTCCAAATTGCTTGACAATTGGAATCTTGTCTCGTCGCATGTACACTGACACTGTTACTTTAGGTGATCCATAAACATGATTCCTGTAGGATCTAATGAAGACCACAACTCCCCTGATTCTACACTCATCATTGCACTACAGCTTTGTTTGTTATGAATACATGCCTTTTAGTGGTGAAAATTACATACTGTGCCTTTAATAGAGTTTTATATCTGGAACACCAAATGTTCCTGAATGCTCCATTTATTTGACAGATGCACTGGCTCAACCAATGGTGTGAGTTGAGGTGCGGGGCTGTATATGTCTGACCAATGGCATGTGAACTGGAGAGCTCTGGAAGTCTTTTCCTACTGTTTTGTAACGAGAGTGGCACAGTTAAACAAGCTTGCATTGAAGAACCTAAATTAGCTTCATGATTCATGTTTGTCGTGGTTGTTTAATGGTTTCTTCACATTCACAGCCATCATGACTGACAGGAAGGCAGTAATTAAGAATGCTGATATGTCTGAGGACATGCAGCAGGATGCAGTGGATTGTGCCACGCAGGCTATGGAGAAGTACAACATCGAGAAGGACATTGCTGCATATATCAAAAAGGTCATGCATAGCACATTTAGGATTGACACCCTTTATTTTTACGATCAGATTTTAATTTCATATGCAGATCTTCAACAGTGGATCAGTTTGAACTAAATGGAAATTTTGAGGTTATGCTTTATTTCAAGGCGTACTTGAAGTGTAACTTGATTGACTTCTACTAGAAATATTATGTTTTTACATGTGCTTACTATATGGTTAGGGTTATGTAATTATGCATAATTAATTGCCATTAATATAGTAAGTACATTGAATATGTGTAACAAGGATACAAGAAAGTGTTAGTAAACTTTTTAGACGTATCAGTAAAAAAAAAAAATTCCATCATGTTTTAGATCAGATTAAATCAGTGCCTAAGAGTGCATTATTATTATTATTATTATTATTATTATTATAACAAAGTTATGAAATAACATTCAGTTCAAAAGTATTTTTTTTTTTTTCAGTTTTAATATTGGATTTTAGTAATGACTAAATAAATAAAAATAGTTGCAATCAGATGTGTTTTTTTCCTACTTGTGCCTTCAGAATGTATTAGGCCCCATATTTCAGTCATCAATATTTATCAGTAATTTTTTTTTAACATTTGACTCAATTGTCATGTCGACTATAGCATGGAAAAGTCAAATATAGATAATTATTTTTTGTTTATTACTGAACTACTTGAAGGCAGAGCTGTATAATGCAGTTTTATTTTTTTCTGTGTAAACTGTTGAATATTTGTTTAAAATGAAACTCGTACAAATGTAGTTAATGTCAGCTAATAATAATGATGTGCCTTAATGTATGTGTTTTTGACCTTTGTTAAATTTTAAAACTAACCATATGGTGATCAGTTAATATAACAAATATGTATTGTTACATTTGAGTATAGCAGTTAGCATTAGCATTCAACAAAAGTCTCAAAGCTAATATTCAGTTAAATGCTTCATTGCCACCCACATTAAAATGTATTACATGAAATAAAATTTTAATTCGTTAAAGGGCATGTACATAATTAATGATGGTTTTAATGGCTCTGCAACACAGGCATGTAAATAGATTAATATGGTACTAATGCACAATGTCATAGGCAGGGTTTAAATGCACAGTGCACTCGTCGATCTGAGACGTTCCTCCTTATAATACTGAATACTCAGTGAAGTATTAATTTCTGTTCTTGCTTTTCTACAGGAGTTCGATAAGAAGTATAATCCCACATGGCATTGTATTGTGGGACGGAACTTTGGTAGTTACGTGACGCATGAAACAAAGCATTTCATCTACTTTTACTTGGGTCAAGTGGCCATCCTGCTCTTCAAATCGGGCTGAGGAACATCTGACATTCGTAAAAGCTGGACAGCAAATCTGGACTGTGATGCTCTGAGGCTTGAGCCACACACACATGCACACAAACATACACACATGCTTACATTCTCTCCCCCCCACACACACACATGAATTTAGCTATAGAGGCTGTGCATAATTGCATGGACTGTGTATATTATTTTATTTGTATATGTTGCAATACAGTAACTTTTTTGCTTTCTGTAGTTGCACGAGATGACGCAACAAGATGTTTTTGAGGTTTTTCAATGGGTTTTTTTTCAAGTCCAAATTTATTTTGCACTGAAGTTGTACAAAATGCTTTGACCGCTGCCTTTAAAGTATATTAAAGAATAATATGTCATACTTATTTTGAGTAAAATGTGTTTGTTTTTTTATTACCCTAAACAGAATTTTGTGAAATCAGTCTAGGTTATCTCTCAATTTTGACTATTTTTCACAATCCTGAGTTAAAATCCTCACAATTCAGATATTTTACAATTCTGACAACTACTAGCAACTCACTTTACATCTGGCAATTTTTTTATATTTTTTTTATGCTGTAGAAATTTGCATCACGCAATTCAATGTTTTTCTCATTTCTGTTTCTTGCAATCTTTGAATCTTTAAATCTTGACTTTAAATCTTAAATATTTTTTTACAATTCTGTGTTAACATTTTGCAATTCCTACATTTTCACTAACAAAATTCTCAAAGTTTATATCTTGCACTTCTAAAAAATTTTTGCAAATCTCAATTGATGAGGTAAACTTACAATGGTAAGATCCCATGGTAGATTTAATTTACAATATTTAAATTTACACTGAACCCTCTTTTACTCTCTTTGCACCATAATTCATAATAACATGATCGATTATCTTCTTTTGCATCTTATGAAGTACAGCTCAAGTATTTGGAAAACTTCATTATCTCAGGAGACAAGGGCACTTGCTGCATGTATTTTTGCTGAGGTATGGAGTATCCAGGCTGAGTTGAGTTACTAATGAGCAGACCTGTCTGGAAACAAGGGGCCATTAATGGGAGACAGTGCCTCTCCAGTTTCAAGGACACACGTTTACTAAAGGCTTTGGTGCCTTTTTATGCCTTATGAAAGTATATATGTTTAAGTATGTCAATAGTGCCCTTTGCGAACCCTTTGTTGCGACACAGAAGACCTCCGTGGGTTTCAGTCACACTCCAAAAGATTTATGCAGTGACGAGTTCAGTCTATTCTGTAGCTGTTTATTGCAGACAATGGGTTGTGTACATGTTGTTACAGTTTCTTTGTCTGTGGCTTCATTTGCAGAGACAAATCTTTAGTTTTACAGCATTATATTTTGATTGACATTCTCATAAGCCACTGCTGTAAAACCTCAAAGATTGCTCTTTGGTATTATCCAGGGTTTCCATGCTTCTTGAAAGGACTTGAATTTCAGACATACGGATTTAAGGCCTGAAAAGTATGTAAAAACAAACACAGGTCCTTGAATATGCTTGAATTAAATTTGTTTATGGTTTTATTTCAACAATTCCTCAATTGTCAAAAACAGAATGAAAAAACGGAGACATTCTTGTATTAAAAATCTTATATTTAAATCTTGTACAGTAACACTGACAAGTAATGCAAATTTTTTCAGTACTTCAGAAACCATATTTGAATATCACCAGTATTGAATTCAACAAATCTCAATAAAGTTCTTTGAGCATGACTTTTTAAAACGGTCAATTTTTGAAAATGACATCTTTAATGTAAATATTAAGTGTAAGTGAAATAAGTACAGTGAGGGCTTTGACGGTGCTACATATGCTGGGGTATGAATTACAAAGGTGCTTGATTTTAAAATTATTGGTGCTTTAAGAATTCCTTAAAAGTCCTTCAATCTGCTGTTCATGAAAGGTTGGTAACCCTGACTATCATGTGACCATGTACTGCAAAACCAGTGGTATATTGCATGGCTATATTTTTGACAATAGCGAAAAATATATTGTATGGGTCAAAAATAGTTGGAATATTAAGTAAAGATCATGTTCTATGAAGACATGTTGTAAATTTTCAACAGTAAATGTATAAAAACAAATTTTTTGATTAGAAATAAGCATTGCTAAGAACTTATTTAGATTTTTCTTTCCTTATTTTAGATTTTTTTTTTTTATCTCTGCCAAAATATTGTGCTTTCCTAACAAACCATACATCAACGGAAGGCTTATTTATTTGTCTGATATATAAATCTCAATTTCCAAAAATGTACACTTATGACTAGTTTTGTGCATGGTCACATATAACTTTATACTATTAGAGGCCATGTTGCAGCTTTTATGATGATGTGTTCTTTCCTTTATGTTGACATTTTCAGCTGAAACAGTAAATCCACTTCATTATTTTTGGTTGAAGTAATGGTGGCTGATGGTTAATCTTGTAGCTCATAATAGGTCTGCTATAATAATAAAAGAATTCGATTTTTGCCTCCAAAACAGTGTAAGAATTGAAATCCGGGCAGATATTCTTACTCGGGAGTGTCCAATCCTGCTCCTGGAGGACCACTGTCCTGAAAAGTTGAACTTGTACCTTAATCACACATGAACCAGCTAATCAGGGACTTACTTGGCCAGGGGTGTCCAAACCCGCGAGTGTGTCCTCGCTGCAGCCTAAAGCGTACAGGATCAGGTCCAATACAAAGTGATATCTATTTAAAGGGATAGTTCACCCAAAACTGAAATATTCTGTCATCATTTACTCACCCTTCACTTGTTTGAGTTTCTTTCATCTGTTGGACACAAAATAAGATATTTTGAAGAATGATGGAAACCTGTAAGCACTGACTTAATAGTATTTGTTTTCCTACTGTGGAAGTCAGTGGTTACAGGTTTTCAGTTTTCTTCGAAATATCGTTTTTAGTGCTCAAAAGAAGAAAGAAACATATGTTTGGAACTACCTGAGGGTGAGTTTTAAACAATCCCTTTAAATGACCTGAAATTGTAGTGATTGCCGTGTCAACGGCGACCTCTAGTGGTCATAAAGGAAGAGGCCAACTAAATTTTGGAAGGCCAAGGTGTTGTTAAAGTAAACTAGATATTATTAAGTATTAATTGGGAAATATTTGCCTCGTAGTTACTTTATTACATTTTACTCATTGTAGTACTGAATTTACAGGCCTATATTTATTTACACTTTTGGTTATTTTAATCCATTGTTTTGTACGCTATTCTAATCACATTTTTAGTTGTTAATTTAAATGAAATGTTTATTTTAATCATATTTTGGGTGATTTATTAGTTGAACGCTATTTAATCTTATCCTTAGTATTAAGAATTCTTAGTTTATTTCATTCCAGTTTTTATTTATTTGCTAATTTTGTCCGATTCTGCTTATTTATTTTATTAATAATTATAATTGATTAGTTTTTACATTTACATAGTTTTTATCACACTGTATAAACTAAATGTCCTAGGTGGATCTAACTGGCACTTGGAGGACAGACGACTGGGAGACTGGACACCAGAGATGTCCTTTGGGATTGGCTCTGGCCAGGGCCTTTACAGGAACCTCTGAGTAAGCACCATCCTGTGGCAGGAACTGTTGGCAAAGAGGGGACCATTTTATCTGTTCTGTCTCATATGGTTTCAAAGATTGTAAAATGTAAATAAATCGACTTATATAAAGAATATAAGAAACAGGAAAATAATAGATAAAAACAAAATAAACACAATGTCACGGATAAGTCCATTGTATTAGTTACAAAATCAGGAAAATGCTATGAGAATGCCACAGCGAAACAGACTTAAATTCTTTGGACTTGTTGGATGTAAGAAGATATTCAGGTATACGGATTTAACATCTTTACAAAACAAGAAAATATGTCTGGCTTAGCATCTTGAAATGTACATTTGTGCAAAAAGAATTTCGCAAGAAAAATAAATAAATTGATGATTAGATAATATTTGCCCCTGTATTCTTCTAAAGTTATGACAGACAACCAAATAATATATATTTATAGAATAAAAAGAAACTCTAGAAAAATAATGTATAAAAATCTTCAGCCCTACAGTATTGATATTTTAAACGTACTATCGTACCGTCAAGCGGGCGTCGGCACCTCGTCGACCAATCAAAAGCTTTTATTTATGAGCGCGACGCAACAGAAACGCGTCCAGCGCTGCAAGTGAACGCGACGCGCAGCTCTCACTGATTGACCTGTGCTCGTCAGATTGCACTGCTCTGTTTGTGCAGCACCTTTGATTTCCTCCGTTTATCCCGGACGCTTAGAGGAACAGAAAAGTTGCGTCAACTTAACTACGTAGATTTCATCTCTATCTGTCTGCAAAATTTAGCCAAACATCAGCAGCACTGACCAGGTGGATGTGAACTCCGTCTGCTAACATGGAGCACCTGTCGTCCACCACCAACCGCTTCGTGAACGCCATGTACAGGCAGCGCGGTAAGGGCTTTTAAAATGACCGCAGTGTGTTTTCTAAATTTTACATTTGAAATAGGAAGAGTTCAGATACAAAAACCTCTAGTGCCGTCTGAAATTTTCTTCTAAAATTGACATTTTGGCTCCCGTGTGTAGGTTCAGTATTTTCACTTTTATGGCAAAGAAGAGATTCCTTTCATTCCCTTTAAAGTGAAATAACTGAGCATAAACACAGGAACCTGAGATAATGCTCATTCTTTAGAAGAACATTTAGAGTTTTTTTGCATCCGAACTCTTTATATGTAGGTCAGAAACACAGCATCACATTTTAAGTCTTTAATGTGTCTCATTCTCTGTTTGCACACTGGCATTGGCAGCAGATCCTGAGGTATGGCATAACATCATCTTCTCGTTTATGGTAGAAATGAATGTGGAGTTGTAACAAAACATTGAAACTGACTGTGATTGAAACACTCACTCTCGACCCCCACTTGTCCAGCATCTTACTGTAGATCAGGGCATTAGTGTGAGGTATTAATGTGTCTGGACTAATGAGCGCTGACAGCCTGATGCGGGTCACGTTGTTTGCATTAGAGATTGAGGGACTTGTTGTGTTGAAGCGCGAATGTTTAGTTGTGTCCTTTTTAAAGGACTATTAGTTCAATTCCATAATGAAGATGAATTTCAATCATAATTTACTCACCCCCTTGTCATCCTAAATGTAAAGGTGTAGTTCATCTAAAAAAGAAAATGTCCTCATCTACTCGCACTCAAGTGGTTCTTTTGAACACTTTATGAATGTTTAGCAGTTCACATCTATATTAGGAAAAACAAATACTATGGAAGTCAATGGTTACCATGTTTAACACGTTCTTTGAAATATCATCTTTTGTGTTAAACTGAAGAAATAAACTCAAACAGGTTTGGAACATATGGAGGATGAGGGATTTCCCTTTTCATTTCTTTTTCTTCAGTCAAAATAATCTAAGGTTTTTGAGAAACAATCCTGCGTATTTTTATTCTATGGTGCTACAACTTCAGTGCAGCATCAAGGGGCTCTAAATAATCCCAAAGAGTAACCTCGTTAGCTAAAAAAGTAATATATTACCATTTAAAGCCAATCTACTCTTTAAAAAAAACAAAAGACACAAAATAGCATGTTGCTTTCCTTAAAAAGTAACTAAGTAACACATTTAGTTACTTTTTAAAAAGTGACTTGAGATTGTAACAGATTTTTTCCAGACACTGAAGAGGAATAAGGGTCTTACTAGTAAAACAATCAGTGATTTAAAGAAAAAAGAATTAATTAGTCAAAATGTATATAATTCATTAATTCATTTTCTTTTCGGTTTAGTCCCTTTATTAATCAGGGGTCGCCACAGCGGAATGAACCGCCAACTTATCCAGCATATGTTTCACGCAGCGGACGCTCCTCCAGCCGCAACCCATCACCGGGAAACACCCATTCACACACATTCACTACGGACAATTTAGCCTACCCAATTCACCTATAACGCATGTCTTTGGACTTGTGGGGGAAACTGGAGCACCCGGAGGAAACCCACGCGAACACGGGGAGAACATGCAAACTCCACACAGAAATGCCAACTGACCCAGCCGAGACTTTAACCAGCGACCTTCTTGCTGTGAGGCGACAACGCTGTGCACTCACCACCGCGCCACCCCATGTATATAATTTTCAACCACAAAAGCATGCATCCCCGTGCTAGTGCAAGACAAGCTTTTGTAGTTAAAAAGCATATACTTAAAAAAATAAAAACAGTGACTGGTTGTTTTCTGGGTAATTCATCTGCTTTGATGATTTAGAGCCATTTAAAGCTGCACTGAAATTGTAGTTTGGAAGTTCAAACCACTAAGCAACCTAAAAAGTCCACTACATACACTACCGGTCAAAAGTTTGGGGTCAGTACGATTTTTAAAATGTTTTAAAATAAGCTTATCCTGCTCACCAAGGCTGGGTTTATTTAATCAAAAATACAGTACAAATTGTAAAACTGTGAAATGTTATTGCACTATAAAAGAACTGTTCAAAAGTAGTTTATAATTTGATTTAATATTTTATTCCAGTGATTTTAAAGATGAATTTTCAGCTTCATTACTCCAGTCTTCAGAGTCACATGATCCTTCAGAAATCACTCTAATATTAATTATTATTATTATTATTATTATTATTAATGGTAATAGTAATAAAAGAAATAATGAGTGGAGTAATAATTTCATTTGAAACTACATACAATAAGAAAGCAGTTATTTAAAATTTTAATAAATATTAAAAAAAATAATTACATTTAATAAATGCCGCCTTGATATACACAATTTTCTTTAAAAAAAAACATGAAAAATAAAACTAACCTCAAACTTTTGACCGGTAGTGTAGAAAAAAAATCCTGCATGTTTTCCTTAAACTGTCATTTCTTTTCAAAAATTGTGTTCTGTAAGAGACGTAATCCTTTCAACCTGTTGATTTTGTTCAGTCCTTTTTTGCTGGGTGATGGGATGGACTGCTTTTGTTCTGATTAAGCATGTATTTAGGTCAGAAAACAATGGTTTGTTAAAGATGTAGTCACCCAAATATAAGTCCAATTGCTCATTCAGTTTTAATTGTGTAGAAATAAGCAGCTGCTGGTGCTCTCTGCTTCATCCCTCCTGTTTTTCATGAACAACATGAGAATATGAAGCTGAAAGAACTGATGTTTGGGATGAACGGACAAAATTTTTTTGTTATTTTTAATTACAGACCACCTATAATTTACTCTAAATCATATAATACTTTCACTACACCTTCATGCAAAGGGTACGTTCCAGTAAAAATATTAATGTCAAACGAGAAGATGATCAATAAATGTTTCCAAACAATTCAGTCTAGTTTTCATCAAAAATACTTTTATTTATTAGCCATTAATACATTCGACATTGATGTGGATAAAGAAGGTCAAGATTGCAGGCACATTTCAAGCATTTTCCTTCAGCTGGCATGATTAACAACAAATGTATAATTGGCAGTAAACCGAATCCACTATTATTGTAAAATATTACAAAATGCTTAAATGTGTTTGGAAACATTTGATTCTGTTACTGATTGTTGTTTAACTTCTTGTTAAACCTTTTAAACCACTTACAGAGTTGACAGTAACAGAGTAGACATTTTCCACCATTATTGTGCTTTAGCTCAAGATGCTAACCTCAAACTAGATACCACATGTCTGAAACAACAGGATTTTATGTATGTGTTTTCATCATTTTTAAAAAAAAACAATAATATGAAGTGAAATTGACTAAAATATCACAATAGAGTTGACAAATACTTAATCTACTGTTGGGATTATATATATTTGTAATTTATTACCTTTTTCTAACTTCCAATTATATCCCCAAAGGAAAACTTTGGCAGCATCTGTTTTAACTAAATGGAAAAGTTTATCTCACTTCAGTTTTACTGCTGAACTGCAAAATGGGATTGTCAAGTAGACAAACTGACCAACACTTGAATCAAAACCTGTCGTAAATGTCCATGATACAGCCATCTTTAATTTACTAACTTACTGTATGCTAAGGGTGATGCCACTCACCAGAAAACAAATTCAACATCACTATCCAGTGGACTGTAAAGAAATTATTTTATCATTCAACCAAATGGTATAAAATATTGTCAATATATCCCAATATTGGTATCCATGTATCAATATAGAAAATATTACGACATTATGCTGTATTGATGTTTTCCTCCACCCCTACTATAAACTATAACCTAATTTCTGCATATGTAGTTGTCTAGTTTAGCCATAGAAGACTGTGAGGATGCCGAATTGGCCTATACCATGAGAGATCTGCCCCCTCGAGCCGCTCACACCTTCCCTGAGCACCAGATGATGGACAGAGAGCCAGATGGCAGCACTGCTCCTCACACCCCTGGGACGCCCACTACCACATGGCCCATCAACAGAACTTTCCTGGGCTCAGAGCAGGAGTTATCCCGGCGCAGCCAGCTCAGCTCTGTGAGCTCTCTGGACTCTCCCTTCAGCCCCTCTCGCCCCAAAAGTCCATGGGCCAGATTTGACCCCTACGACTCTGCTGAGGTAATGTAAACGCTCTGTATAATTTCCACTCGAGTCGCTGAATTTTCAGAATGAGCGAAGAAATTATGAACCTTTTTCACATTTCTCATTGCTCAGAGAGCAGTGAATGGGAGAGTGCCACAAACATATTTTTTACAGTTTTGTTTGCTTAAATAGGAAAAGAAAAACAAAACAAAAAAAACAAGACTGATAACAGCAGCCAGAAGAGAGAGCAATATTAAATGTACTTTCCCTTCCATAGACGTTAATGTTTACACTCTCACATTAGTTTTTTCCTGTACTTTTATGCAACAGTAAAATAATACAAGGTGTATTAATTGCTGCTTCATGATTAATCATGACTAATAGCATACAAAATAAAATATTTAGTATATTTACTTAATATATGTGCACATTATGTATATATAAATGCACACACATGCATGCTTATATACTTGTATATATTCACATTTTCTATGTAAATAAACATTTTCTATACGCATCATCATAGTCATCATAGTCTGGTTCATAAGCAACTTTGACTTTTCTAGTGCACTTTTGATTATGTGTGTCCTGATTGGGGGTCCTATCATTGGTCCTGTCTCCTAGTCCTTCTGGACATCCCTGGCATTAGTCGGGCTAGTCTACACACCTCTTTGAATAGTAGAGACAGGAATAAAGCCAATGCCATTTAGGGTGGACTGTAATAATCCAGTGCAACGGCATTATGTTGTCATGTCATAAATCACTTAATCAGATTTGTGAGTCATTTTAATTAAAATAACATCATGTATGAAACATTTTAAAATGATGTCATCTTTCTTCTTTTAGGATCAGGATAAGGAGTATGTTGGATTTGCGACGCTGCCTAACCAAGTGCACAGGAAATCTGTGAAAAAAGGTTTTGCCTTTACTCTGATGGTGGCAGGTGAAATTATATAATAATATTTTATATATATATATATATATATATAATTTTATATTTTATAAAATCCTGATATAAAACTTGGTTGATCCTTCCAGGAGAGTCTGGTTTAGGGAAATCTACACTGGTCAACAGTCTCTTCCTCACAGACCTTTATAAAGACAGGAAGATGCCAAATGCCGAAGGTAGGAACCTGGGTTATTGTTGATGATAAAAACAATAACATAAATTAAAAAAAAAAAAACTAAAATGTTAAAAAAAAAATTTAAATCTCTCTTTTTTAGATAGCTGCAGAGACATTATTTTTCATTTGTGTTTATTGTAAACACTGAGAACCTAATCAAAACTGTACAAACATTTTTCTGATAACCAAAACTATTATAAAGATATGTACAACTATGCATTACTATGTACGAAACACAACAAAACCACCAAAACTATAACTTTAAATTAAAACAAAAACAGAAATTCTAGAAGTTAAATCCATTTCAAAATCTGAACAAATATAATAATTTTTCAGTGATGCTAAAGTAACACTGGTAAAAGCAACACGATTCTATAAAACCCTATCTTACCAAGCATTATTTGTTGTTATTGTTATTTAATAATATTTATTTAATATCATTATTTAAATATCTAATTTGTTGAATACAATAACTTTAAAGCATCATAAAATAGTTTTCAATTTTGATTAAATTTATGCAACCAGAATAGAGGAAACAAGTGATCTTTTATAGAGATCCGCTACCAGATAATTTGACTTTCACAAGGCAAGTTAAGGACAGGTTGTAAAATGATATGTGGTATAACACCATCCCTCAAAAATAGAATTATATTTATGAATGAATAATTAAATAATTTGTAATTCTGACCACAAAACCAGCCATTAGAGTAAAAATCTTAGATTTTTCTACATAACCTGAAAGCTGAATAAATAAGCCTTCCATTGATGTAAGGATAATGTATTTTTGAGGATTGGACAATATTTGGTCAAGAAACAACCAACCATTAGAAAATCTGGAATCTGAAGGTGCAAAAAACTTAGAAAATCACCTTTAGTTTGTCTACATTAAGTGTTTAGCAATGCACATTACAGTAATACTTTACAATAAGGCTATATTAGTTAATATCGGTTAATGCATTTACTAACATGAACAAACAATCAACAACACATTTATGACAGTATTTGTTCATGTTAGTTAATGAAAGCACAGTTCATTGTTAGTTCATGTAAACTGACGGTGCATTAACTTATGTTAACAAGCATGACTTTGGATGTTAATAATGCTTTAGTAAATGCTGAAATATGAATAAATGCTGTACAAGTATTGTTCATAATTATTTGTGTTAGTAAATACATTAACTAATGAAACCTTATTGTAAAGTGTGACCCACATTACTAATCAGAAATTGAGTTTTAATAAATTCACAGTTGGAAATTTACAAAATATCTTTGTGATCTTTACTTAACATTCTAATTCTTTTTAACATAAAAGAAAAAATGACCCATTTTTGGCCTATAGAGATGTTTCTTTTGGCTATTGCCAATAATATACCCATGCAGCTTGTATATAATAATGCACCAATCCCACATTAACAATTTGAATGAATTAAAATTTACATTTTTCTTGAATTTATATTTATTTATTTATTTATATTTTATATATTTTAAAGATAATGCTTCAGGTCTGAACAGTCCAAAGTATACAGGGTGTGATGAAAATATATGTATTTTTTAAATTTACTTGATGTTTAACTACATTCAAAAAGTTGTTTAAATTGTTTCTTTAAAATTCACTATTTATTTACATAGTATATATCCAATACAAATGAAAATTTTACGGCCCTTAGACCTGACACGTTTCAAGCTAGATTGGTGTTTATTATTGGTCATTTTCTGGTGTACAGAGCGGATTGCTCAGACCGTGGAGATCACCAAACACACTGTGGCCATCGAGGAGAAAGGAGTCAAGCTGAGACTCACCATTGTGGACACACCAGGATTTGGTGATGCTGTCAACAACACAGAGAGGTGCGACTTAAAATCTGAACCCATAAGTAATATTACTTGATGCATAAAGGTTTTCTCAAATAATAAATGCTTTCTAGATCATATTTTCTCCTATATGTGGGTGTTTCTAGTATTGTGGGTACATTTTGCATTTCCCAGATAAACCATCTATTATTTTTCTAAAACAGAAACTTTGAACATGAAATTGTTGAGTAATAACCCAAATTATATCAAGTTATCTCTAAAAATAATATTTGTTTTTAGTAGCTTTTTGTTTTGAAAATATTAACTTAAAGACTCACACTATACCTATCTTTGTTGCATCCTGAGTCTTACATCTTTTTCAAAATTTTGTCTTTTTTGTGCTTTTACTTTACCAAGCTTTATAAACATCTATTTTCTGTATTATTTGTAATTTCAGTCTCTACGTTCTGGTCAACTCTGTCATGCCTTTTATAACTGTTCCGTCAGTTATAAAAGGCATGACAATCTATAAAGCACTGATACTTCCTCTTCTAGGAAACTCCGGAAGGCATTGAGGCTTGTCATTTATTCTTTCATTAATTTGTACAAAATGTTTAGGATATGCCAATAGTAGATAAAGTATTTGTTAACTCTGTTTTTGTGGTGGGGTGGCACGGTAGCTCAGTGGTTAGCACTGTCGCCTCACAGCAAGAAGGTCACTGGTTCGAATCCCAGCTATAGGTGAATTAGATTAACTAAACTGGGCGTAGTGTATGAGTGTGTGTGAATGCAAGAGTGTATGGGTGTTTCCCAGTGCTGGGTTGCGGCTGGAAGGGCATCCGCTGTGTAAAACATGTGCTGGAATAGTTGGTGGTTCATTCCACTGTGGCGACCTCTGAAATGGAGACTAAGCCAAAGGAAAATGAAGGAATGATGAATGTTTTTGTGACATTTCAGTGAATTTCTCATTCACTTTTTAAAAACAATGATATGGTGACAACATAAAATTGAGTTTTAAGCACGCCATGTGGCATGTGGTTAGCATCTTCAGTTAAAGCACCAAAACATTCAGTGTCAACTCTGTTAGTGGTTTAAAACAACAATTAGTAGCAGAATCAAATGTTCCCTATCACATTTAAGCATTCTGCATTATTTTGCATTAATAATGTATTCAATTTACTGTCAATTTTACATTTGTATCACTCCAGTTTTTGCAAAATGAATGGCAAAATGCTTGGAATGTTCCCACAATTCTAGAATGAATCATATGTTTGCAACTTTGTTGATACAAAGTAACTATATATTATAAACAGTACATTTTGCTCATTACAAATCTCCATTTAATTTATTGTAATAGTTGGAAGGCAATTGTGGACTACATTGACCAGCAGTTTGAGCAATACTTTCGCGATGAAAGCGGCCTCAACCGTAAGAACATCCAGGACAATCGTGTGCACTGCTGCCTCTACTTCATCTCGCCCTTCGGCCACGGGTAACACTTCCCTACTAAAGCAGAAGCGCTTGACTTGAACAACTTTTAATTGTTTTTTATTAATATGAAGTGGCTTTTGAGTAAAATGAGCAACTGAATAAAAATTACAAGGTACACTCACAAGCTACTTTATTATGTACACCTTACCAAAATTTTGAAAATTTTCTAGAAATTTTAGTCCAAACTGTCTTAAAAGCATCACTGGCATCAAACATCAAAATGAAAAATTGACTTTGCTGTGGTTGGAGAAGCCACTGTGAGTCTTTTTTGTTTTTCTTATAATGAACGCATGGAGGTGTGAGAATTTTGAGTGTAATTAATTATATCCGAGTAGTGTAACATCAGTTACATTTTAACCTTACATGCATTTTAGCCTGGACTAACAAAATTTCTGCTATGATGCGTTGAATTAATCTCTTGAATAGTGGTTGCAGTACAGTTTAATAACATAAATATTGAATTATCACATAGCAACTTTGTGGCCATGACATTGCATTTTTCCACTTTTTTTCCACAGTCTCAGACCAATTGATGTGGAGTTTATGAAGATGCTCCATGAGAAGGTCAACATAGTGCCTGTGCTGGCCAAAACTGACAGTCTCACTCCAGAGGAAGTCAGAAAAATGAAAATGAAGGTGTGTATTAAATATATAATAATAATAATAACAGTAATATCCACCATATACATAAAATAACAGTTGGTTTGTTTCCTCTCCAGATTCGCAAGGAGATCGAGAGATTCGACATCATGATTTACCAGTTCCCTGAGTGTGAATCAGATGAGGAAGATGAGTTCAAACTCCAGCAGCAGGAACTGAAGGTGAGCGCATTTACACAGCACTGACTCACTGACGAACACTGATTTGTTTATAATGTGGATTTGCTCTGTTACAGGATAGCGTTCCCTTTGCAGTAATTGGTGGTAATGTTCAAGTTGAAAGCCAGGGCAGGCGGTTCAGAGGCCGGCAGTATCCTTGGGGTTTGGTGGAAGGTATTGTTTTTGTGTACATAATATTGTATTTGTACACATTCATAATATGAGGAATTAACTGTCTCTGCAAATAATTTATGCAGTAATAATCCGAACGGTTTAGTCTTACCTAGTACCAAGTCAGAACTTATATTTAAAAAATCTTATGGTACCATTCTGCAGTACTGTACTGTTGCTTGTTCTGTCTGGTACCTATTAGCATATTTATGCAACTTTCTCACATGTAACTTCTTAATTGCTTGTATCATAGCAAAAAATCAACAATACCTTTTCCATATGGCAGTGATTCTCAACTTGTTTGACCACAGGACCCACACTTATCTATAGTCATTAAGCTGCAACTCAAATAAATTGACCCAAATCCCCCCCAAAAAAAGTTTAACTTTTTTTCTTTGACTGTCCGCAGAACAATTCACTTTTGCCTAGTTAACCTATCTCGCTTGGTTAACCTAATTAACCCAGTTTACTTTTATTGCACTTTAAGCTGGATACTAGTAACTTACAAAACATTATGCACCTCTCAATCATAGCAAAGATATTAGAAATTAGTTGGAAAGACTACAAAGTTAGAATATTAAATAGCACTCACAAAGTAGCTCTACCTTTGTTGCTATGAGCCAAAAAATAATGAATAAACATACAAAATACCAAAAAGTGAAAATAAATAGCAATTTTGGGGGTTACAAAAGCAACATGCAAAGTAATATTACATTTGAATCACTAAAACACTCTGTGAACCACTCAAAACATTCTTGCAACTTTCTTTTGGGTCGTGACCTATTATTTAAGACGCACTGCTACAGTATAAGGCATGAAGGAATTAAGATGTGATAAACAAACATCTTTATTTTCTGTGGCTTTGAAATGGTGTGAAATATTGTGAAAAGAGCAGTGTACACAAATGTGTCTTGCCTCTTGCAGTGGAGAATCCTGAGCATTCTGACTTCCTGAAGCTAAGGAACATGTTGGTTCGCACACACATGCAGGACCTCAAGGACGTGACCAGGGAAACGCATTATGAAAATTACCGCGCTCAGTGCATCCAGAATATGACCCGCATGGTGGTTAGAGAGAGGAAACGCAGGTCAGTGGACAAACTCGCATCATTCAGATTAATGGTGTGATTATTCTTGGTTATCATGGGCATCATTCATTTAAAAAAAATTTATGTATAAATCATCCTAAATCATTTCTTCAAAGTGCATGAGTGCAATTCAGAGAAAATGAATGTGCGCACAAAAACAAATGTGACATTTTTGAATCACAAATGATCTTGAAAGTGTGATCTCCGCCTTGTAAACACCCCCAATTTAGAGTTGTCAAAATCATTTTAGAAAATCATTTCTGCACTGATGCATTTTCAAAATGCGTCACCATTTTCTCTTGAATGGATTCTGAGCTTAGTTTTTAACAGCAGATGGCACTCGATGCATTTTGAAAATCGTTTTTACACCACAGCTCTACTAATTCATATTATTAGCATATAAAAGAATATCTGTCAGTGTTGAAAAACGCTGTTTGAGAAGGGCGATAAAGAACTTTAGTGAGGCTGACGTTGGTGGTAGCGAAGGTAGAGGCCTTTTTAGTTTTTTATTTATGGAGCAAATTACAAAAACAAACCTAAAACTCATCAGAATTCACTTGTCCCACAGTATAGTTTATTCTGTCGTTTTTTTGTGTAAACTTATTTAATTACACACAATTCTATTTAGATTTTCCTTTCACTAAAGTTCAGCAAATGCATGATGACATGTCAAAAGTCATGTTCTGTTTATGGTGATATTTGCACATTAATGGCATTAACAGATCTCAGACATTCGTATCTGCTCAGAGACTGTCGTGGCTCAAAGCACTTTTCACGCTAATACTCTGTTTAAAAATATGAAAATTCCTGTGCAAGGCTTGCAAAGAAAAAAATGTAGCTCTCTTTAAAGAATTCAAATGCTTAGCCACGCCTCTTTAAAGAATTCA